>JAIUZE010000555.1:0-46431 GCA_022085475.1 Heliosperma pusillum
TCCTCAGATTGTTCATGGTTACGAGGAAGCGGAAGATGATATTGTTGACGAGGGTTTGGTGGACACCGAGTCTGAGGGCGAGGAGGATATTGTTCAGCGGTCCGTACCTTTATCGAGATTGGAGGTACCGTTGTCTTAGAGGTTAGCTCGGGACTCCTTTGGTCGCTATTCTAGGTTGGATGATGGTTCGCAGAGGGAGCCGCGGAAGAAGCCGCGCAGCGATAGTGATTGGCTCCTTAGAGACCCAGTTTCTGGTGGGCCCCGTAACATATCGGTGTTACGCAGTTTTGGGGGGCATGTGGCATATAGTAGTTGGACTGAGACCGAGGAGGCTAGGTCCTTTATTAAGTGTTACGATAGGCTGAGTTATGTGGATGGGTTAGGGAGCATGGAGGTGCCGGTTGATGTTGTTAGGAGGTTTCAGCTGACTGGGTTGACTGGGTTGACGATGTGTTGCACGACAGCTTTGGATGAGAACCTTCTTAGCGCTTTCATAGAGAGGTGGCAGCCGGATACCAACACTTTTCATATGCCTTTCGGGGAGATCACTATTACGCTTCACGATGTGGAGGAGATTCTTGGGATCCGGCCTACTGGTACGAGGGGGTTTGTTCGAGGTACCTCCGTTGCCGGTTCTTCGAGGGAGGAGGCGGGGTTGAAGAGGGCCGTGGCAGGTTTTTTTGGCAAACCTCCCGGAGAGGTGGCACCACCGTTATATAAGGGTGGTGGCTTGTTGGTGTCAGCTTTGAGGGCTCATAGCAAGGAAGGGACTGAGCATGACTCCCTACGTGCTTATTTGATATTGTTGTTGGGACAGACTTTGTTTGTGGACAAGTCTGGTGATAGGGTGTCAGCTCAGTTGTTACCCTTACTTGATGATCTGGAGCATGTTGGAGAGTATGCTTGGGGTGCCGCTTGTTTGGCATATCTGTACCGGCAGCTAGGCATGGCATCGCGACGGGAGGCTCGCGGTGTTAGTGGGTGTCTGCCCTTATTGCAGGCATGGATTTACGAGTACTTCCCCCAGTGTCGGCCACACGGGGGGGATTATTTGGAGGGCAGGCCACGGGTGGATGCTTGGAGGCACGTTCCTCGGTTTAAGGGCGACATTGACCATTTTCAGATGTGGCGTGTTAGGTTGGACGGGTTTACCAGGGAGCAGGTTAGATGGACGCCTTATTGGACGCGTATGCCGAGTTCTGCGAGATATTCTCGCTATTCCGGCTATATTCGATATCAGTCCATTGTTGAGTCGTACCAGCCTGATCGTTGTATGCGCCAGTTAGGGTACATTCAGACTATCCCGATGCCTATGCCTATCCCATGTACCGAGTACCGTCCAGCAAAGAACGGTTATAATGTGGAGTTTGGTCGGGAGCCCGATACGATGTGGGGCCACGAGACTTCCTTGGTGAACTTCAAGAGTCGGTCTCGACGAGCTACGATGCCTTTCGAGGTATCTCGAGACTATGAGAGATGGTACGATGATATTTCTCACCGATTCTATTTTCCACCATCGGATCGTCTTCATTTTATGCGTCTACCTTTCCACGCTGAGCCAGAGGTAGCCGTTGCACTTAGTAGGCAGTTCTCAGAAGTCTATCGTTTACCTACTCCGGAGATGCAGCAGCAGCAGTTGGATATTTTGTTTAGTCAGATGAGCATGTACTACGATACCCATGATCAGGGTAACTAGTACCGGATATTTATGCATTGTTTTTGTTTTCTTCGGTTTTTATGTAGTATTGACTTATCTTTTATTTAATTAGTTATTTGTTTTTATTGGTTTGTTGATTTATTTACTTTTATTTATTTCCACACAACTCACTATCTTCTCTCTACTCTTAAAATATATTACTCCTCTTATACTACACTTTAATCATGGTGATGACTAACATTCAATTAGTGAATTACTATCAAAATAAAATTAACGAGATAGTTAACGAGTTTCCCTTACTATTCGACCGCCTTATGATTGTTTTGAATAATCATGTACTTAATAATTTCATTAGTCGTGACAATCCTCCCCTATCTTCGCTTCAACTAATGCATGGACCTATTTACGGTCTCAACAACCCTTCCATTCACCCTAGGAACGTAACAGAAGGTATGGTTACTTTTAATCCATTGTCTAATTTTTCCATTCAAAAAAATTGCAAAAATTATTATGAAGTTTTGTTTTTGTATTTTCAGAAACTGTCATCTTGAAGCGATGTGAGTGGGAGAAAGTGAAGTTGGAGATAGTTGAACTGTTTAAGAGGTGTTTGACAGTTATCCCATATAGGACCTTACACTCTCTATGTGAAGGGGACGGCCGGATGTTCGTGGGGCCATTTCAGAGTCTTAAAACCTTTGAAATGTATGTAACTAACATAGAGGAGGAGTTTTATAGGCCTAATGGTTCTTCTTCCGAAGGATATTCAACTGATTAAGTGTTAATGAAATGTATTTAACGATGATTAATTGTTGGTTCTGCAAAAAATCGTTGTAATATTTATCAGTTTTTAATTAATGAATAAAGTTGTCAGTTGAGTTGTCACATCATGCTCAGAACTTTATTAAAGTCGTCAGTTGAGTTGTCACATCATGATCAGAACTTTATTAAAGTCGTCAGTTGAGTTGTCACATCATGCTCAGAACTTTATTAAAGTCGTCAGTTGAGTTGTCACATCATGATCAGAACTTTATTAAAGTCGTCAGTTGAGTTGTTACATCATGCTCAGAACTTTATTAAAGTCGTCAGTTGAGTTGTTACATCATGCTCAAAACTTTATTAAAGTCGTCAGTTGAGTTGTCACATCATTTTCGGAACAAATTCCCAGCCTGACCTCTATTTAAGGAGCTCACTCCACCATCATTTTTCACAAAACTTACTATCTCATCTACTATCTCCCTAAAACCTCATCTACCATCATGCCTATGAACGATGTTGAAGAGGTTAATTTCATACATAATAGAATTGATGAAATTGTTAATGAGTTTCCTTCCATATTTCGCCGTTTACTAATCGTGTTTAATAATAATATCATTTGGGATTTCATGAACCGTTATGAACCTAATCTCGTATCACTACCACAAATGATAGGTACTCCCTATAAGACAAATTACCCTCGTATTCCCGAAATGAATATAACAAAAGGTAACATTTCTGTCAACTTTAATTTCAAACCTTAATAATATCATTTCTTATAATTTCATTTGTTTACTTACATAATTAGTTGTTACCATTTTATGTTGTTGTTTAGAATCTGTCCTTCTGAAAAGGGATGAACTAAAGAGGATCGAGGCGGAGTTGATTGAATTTTTCAAAAGATGTGAAACCATCATTCCATCCATGACACTACATCAGCTTATGGAGGGTTACCAGGGTGATGGTCAGATATTCCATGGCCCGCCCGAGCCAATTTTTATATACCACATTTATACCGGCTACTTGGAGGAGGAGTTATTCAAGCCAAAGGAATATTCATCAACAGATTACTCCACTGATTAGTCTTACTAAAACCGACTGCGTGTGTTTAATGAAAAAATGTGGTGATGATGGTTTCATTTGCAACATGGGTATTTTAATCGTTTCTTCTATGTAATGTAATTTTAAGACTTTAACTTATGTCAGCTTTATTCGAGTACTTTATTAATAAATGTCAACTTTATTCGAGTATTGTCAACGTCAACTATATTTAACCAAAAATTAACGTAAATTAAAAAAAACAAACATTACATAAATATTCATCAAAAGTACAATTACATTTTGACTCCATTAATAAAGTGCTTAACCGAAACTCAATTTCCGTGCAACTTCTTCATCGGTGCTTTCATTTATACGTCTCCGACTTCTTCCCGTGGCGGATCCGATGCAAGCGTTCCAGTTCTCGATTTTTCTCTGGTACAAAGTTTCGAGATGACTGACACTTTCGTGTCTATAAGTCCGCCAAGCGGGAGCTAGTGGTGGCATGGCAACATCATCTTGCGGCCCTCTTGAATGCAACCGCATCCAATGACTGTGGTAGTTTACAATCCACATAACACCAAAGGGTTTTTGACCTTGAACCAAAGCCCTAAGTGGTAAAATTGTCGCACAACTACCACCCCAAATTTTCTCACCATTGTCGCGACGGAAATGACCGATAACACATACAGTCCAGTTGAAGGTGGTTGCAAACACAAGTAAGTGGTCGGAACACATCCAATGCTCCGTACCGCATGGGATCTCAAGATAGAACTCGGCACGCCTCAATGTAATCTCAAAGCCTGTCAAACCAGTCGTAGAGGATGGATGAGTACCGAACAGGTTCTTATAGACGTCGTCGCTCCTAATCTCTCGGGCACACCACATCCTCATCTGAAGGTAGTCGCCCTCTTGCCCCCGTTGGGCATGTGATATAACCCGGTAACCACAGTGACCATCGTCACCGACATCTACCCAACCATCGAACTGGCCCCAAAGCACCTCCGGTACCCCGTATCGTTTAGACCAAGTTGAGAAAAGGCCAACGGTGTAGTTTCTTTCTAACGGAGCGTTTGGTGGTCCTGGAGGAAAGTCCCCAAATAAGTGAGTACGAGCAGTAGATCCATCGGTGCTAGGTGTCCCATATTTCCTTTGACTATGCTCGAAAGACGACTTGTTCCTAGTCGTGGATTTTTTTGGACGGCCTTTCGGGTTCTCGTTAATAGGAGGTGGCAAAACGTCCTCGTCCTCCGGATGTAGGGCGTCACGCATCTTCTCGGCTACCAACCTACGCCGAACCGGGTCACTGTTTCTAGCTTCCACTACTAACCCATCAAACTCATCATCATCGGTTCTCGGCATTTGATCAACACTATCAAATACCAAGGTCTTCCAAAAAACGTGAACATCCATCAACATGGACCCTCCTACCTCTCCTACTCAAATAAACCAATTTGCATGCACAAGGTAGGCCATGAGTTGTCTCAAGCACATGTCCACATCCCTCCTCTAACCCAACACCAAGACCAAGCCCTCTCTGAAGCTCCTCCTCCATTATTCCTATTGCCTTCGTCGACACGACCCCTAGCAACAATGAGAACAAACGACTAGTTATACGAGGCCGACTCCTTGAATCCTCAAGTGACTTTCTAATCTCCGAGTGTTGACTATCAAGCATGTCATTCATCTTCGACCACATACTATCAAGTGTCAAATTTGCACTTTTCAACCATGACTTAAGTAGAGAATGAGCCGACTCGACACGGGAAGTAGACGTGTTACCGAAATGTAGTACATCGTTTGTATAACATCGCACAAACTTCTCCTTGTGCATCGCCCAAGTGCTCAAAACATATCTCCCTAAGGGACCCCACTTTACACGAAAAGACTCCAATGCTTTTTCATACTCTTCCACGGTTAATGCATCAATAACCCGTACCCAACCCGCTTCTGGATTATAGTAGACAAGATCTCTATACCACTCGGTCTTGTAGATGTTCAGGGTTTTGGCATTGATGGCGCGGTTCACGTGCCACCGACACAAGAAATGACTAGAACCGGGAAACACCTCCCTAAGAGCGGCGATCAAACCCAACTCCCGGTCGGTGACGAAGACGGTAGGGGAAACAAAGACAGGTGCAAGAATGTCCGACAACCGCCTCAAAATCCACGTGTAGGAATCCTCGGACTCCGTAGAAACAAGTGCACAACCAATTAGGAACGAATTCCCGGTCGGGGTAACACCAACAATCTCAACCAGTGGATTCTTATAGGTGTTTGTCTTGTAAGTAGAATCAATGAGCACAACATAATGATAGGCTCGGAAAAGCTGCACGGCTACGGGATGTGCCATGAATATATGAGAGATCTGTCGTGTCTCCGGATCACTCAAATGCCACATCAAATAATGTGCTTCTACCGCAAGAGCAAACATTTGTTGAGCCGTGTTCCTTCCACCCCTAAATTCCCGCCTCAGTTTCTTCGTCTCGTTATATATTTGATTATTTGACGGTTGAGGTTTAGCCGGCGTTCTTTGGTGAAGAGCGTTCTTGATGTCTTTTGGAAGCACACCGGCCTTAACCTGTTGCCTCACATACGCTTTCTCCTCGTCATCCAAAGCCGCAAAATGACGATCACCATCCTTGTAAACCACTTCCTCGTGATTGTGAAACCCTTTACCCTCGGCGGTGATTATGTTCCAAACTGCACCGCTATCGTCACCTTGCCGAGGGTAGTTCTGCACGGCTCGGATACGGAAAGTGCATCCACACTTATTCGACCCACGACGCTTCTCAGGATTATCAATTGGAGGAGGTCTACCATACCTTGAACATCGAAAGTAAGATGCCAACAACCCGTCTTTTCTTCTGTTTTTTGCCCCATTATTTGCTTTAACCAAAGCAAAACCATGATCCATTGCAATCCTACTCGCCCAATTAAAGGCATCATCGCGGGTAACAAAACCTAACGTCGTTTCAAAAAACGGATTGTAATCGGTGTTATTATTCCCAAATTCCTCAAACGAGTCCTGTTCAATGCAAATACGTCGCTAATTAGACATTAAATAATTAATATATATTAGTAAAACATGATCTACATACGTAAAATGTTATTAATCATGACTATAAAAAAACGATATCATCTCACCATGGTTAGATGAAGAACTGGATGTCATAAACCATGGTCAAACCTCCATTTCACAAGTCTGACCATGGTGGGACTTGTGAACTGGAGGTCTGACCATGGTCAGACATCCATTTCACACGTCCCACCATGGTCAGACTTGTGAAATGGAGGTCTGACCATGGCCAGACATCCATTTCACACGTCTGACCATGGTGGGACGTGTGAAATGGATGTCTGGCCATGGTCCATGACATCCAGTTCTTCATCTAACCATGGTATTTTTTCCTAATTATTTTTTAAAAACCGCAATTGAATTTTAACTAACTAAGCCGTTACGTAAATCAATTAAGTTAGATAAGTATAAACAAACAATTAACGGATTCCGGGGAAAAAAAAATTAACAAACGTAAAATTTGATTAATATGTGAACATACCGAAGAGTGTTCGTCCCCCATGATAAGCGATTTAGGAAAATTTTTGTTGTTGGATTTAGTCAAATTGTTGTTCTTGTACGATTTTAATTTTTTTAGTTGAATTTAGTTGTTTTGATTTTTAGAGAATTAAAGAAGAGAGAGATAAGAGAGATAGAGAGTATAATTCATTAAAGGCATTATCGTCTTTTTTATGAAAAACGTCGTCGATGTTTCCTAAAACGTCGTCGATGTTTACCAGGCGCCATCATTAAACTACAACCAACTCACCCAACATATACTCCCTGCCGGACCAACCACTACATTCATCCACTCAAAAACACCGTCGGAAATGCCGAAGACGTCACCTCACATCACCCAACTTCATCCCCGTCGAGTACCAACAACCATATTATCCCTAACCTTTCGACTTTCTATATACTTCTGTCTCGACGATGCTCCGACGCCGGCAACCGACTATCACTATATTTCTTTTCGTGCAACGCCATTGCTCCGGCGACCCATTCCATCATACGCTTGCCATCCCTTAGTCCTCTTTCAATGGCATCTTCTTTCCCCAACGAGCTTGTTAGTTTAAAGTTCTAAAATTTGTGATTTTAATTGCAGATCTACTACAAACGAAGTAGTAATTCAAAAAATTAGTTGTAATAGCAACCTATTTAGTAAATTTAGAGTCGTTTTATGTTTCTACTGCCAAATAACAGTCTAATGGAGGTGGCTAAGGGTAATAGGCTAGGATGATGTGGTGCTTGTGGGTGGTTTTGAGTGGCTTGGAATGGCGACAATATGGGTGAGTAAATACGTCGAGTTTTATGTGGTTGTCAGGGCTGAGTGGCTAGATATACTACGGGGTGAGTCAAGAGTCGTCACTATCAACTAACGCGATGAAACAAACAAAGAGGCTATGCAAAACAGTTTAATCAACAAGTCATTGCCCTAATCAATATCGATTTGTCCCTAACCCTAGTGTGAAATTTAGCTACTCATAGGTGAAATAGATCTAAGCATATGAACTACTGTATTAGCATAAGACATCATAGCAAAGCGATGTGGAAACAATAAACGAACGAAATAACTAAATGCGAAAATGACAGAAAACAAAATAAAACTGAATCAGAACCTGAATTAGGGCAAAAACAAGGAAAACGCCGATCGGTCTCAAGCTATGCCGATCGGTATAGTGTTGTAAATGAACGAAAACTTAAAACTAATCGACTAAAATGTAAAACAATAATCTAAAATGGTGTTTTAGAGCGGAAGCTCGATCCGTGACAAGGGATCTTGCGTCTAGGGAGAGATACCTCTCACTCTCTTCACTTCTCCTTCATATAGAGCTAGGTTTTCTCTTTTGGGGCTTCGATGTTTCTCCTGAGTGACTTGGGCTTCGGAAAGCTTCAGTCCCGTTGCTCAATAGCTTGCCCAGTAGATTAGAGAGGTAGAAAACGAAAGTGGGCTGTCATGGCCGATCGGTGTCCTGGCCCACCGATCGGAGTGGGCTTCAAGAAGTGTGTACGATCGGTGTCCTGGCCCACCGATCGGTGTGGGCTGGTTCTTGGGTTTTGTTTGCTTGCTGAGCTTCCGAAACGAGTTGTTCTGTTCACTGAAAGGCTGGTCTATAGTCCTTTGTCCTTTGCATGTCCAAATATGCTCCCGATCGCACCTAGAATGTGTCTAACCTGCAAATAGGAGACTAAACATACCAAAGTAGCAAATACGGGGCATATGACATGAAATCGGCTCAAATGAGCTATAAGTAAGAATGAAATGGGGGCGAATAAGTGCGTAAATGTGCATATAAAATATGCACATCAAACTCCCCCAAACCAAACCTTTACTTGTCCTCAAGTAAACATAAACCAAAGCACACTTAATGACCACGGTAAGAGATAACGACTCTGGACACTCCTGCTTTCTGTTCATCCAAACTATGGCTTTCACAAATAGATAAGAACAAGTGCACAAGAGTCGACCTTCAAAACAGGTCTTATACATGCCTAAATTTCAATGTTCTTCATGAATAACGCAAGACCTTGCAAACGAGCTCAAAAGTAGAGACTCAACAAGCACACTCAATAACATGATCCAAGTTCGTAAATAATACTCGTAGTACTAAAAGTTCTCAAGGTATGCTGGGCACAAGGTTGTAATGGGGCTATGTTCAATAGGTGAAAGATGGGTGCGTGCTAACGCGTATGGGAGTGTGGGGCTCAAAAAAAACTGGTGGTTGCGCTACCACTAATGAAAAGACCCAGACGACCATAACATTAACCAATACCGATCATAGGCAAAAATTCGAATCTCTTGACATTATCATAACTTCGGTAATTGCACTTCACACAATAGGAATTCACATTTACGTATTGATAGCACCATTTTGGAACTGCTACCTTCACAATAGATCTCAGTACTTCACTTTATTGTTTGGAAACTCAACTTTCGATCACTATTCTTGCTGTATAACTTGCTATGAAGCTGAATTATTCTCCAGACATTCATATAACACTGAAACAGGCCAAAAACAGGGGCCCACCGATCGTCATACTACCTTCACCGATCGGTGTACTAGGCCACACCGATAGGTATCAGCTCAAAAACTTCAAAAATCAGGCCCTTTTCTTCATTTGACACGTTTTGGTGACATAACTCTCCTATACGCAACCATTACAGTCTGGGTAGGATGTTTTTACGATGTAGTTCATAATTTGTAAGGTTGTAACCAAGGTAGTCAATATAGTCTTATGAAACGTGGTCAATAAAGAGTGGATCCTACATCTAAAGGGACGAATCAAGGCAATTTGGCTTAGTGGAGTTCAAATTTAAGTGAATGCCCGGTCCGCGGACCTAGGGTGCATACCTTCGGAAACTACAACGAGTCAATATTCACACTTATGAATCAAGCACGAGCATACAGGTTAAGAATTACAGTACGTCATTGAGAAGCATTTCGATACAAAGTAGATTCACATCAAACACGACGATTTAGACATGTTAGACTCGTTAATCCAATCTAATCTCAATATGTCGTATCATATAGGTTAGGCCACAGTTTAAACAAATTAAGCTAAGTGTATATATCTTCATCGTCGTTTTGCACATCTCGAACCATTACACACACATAAGCAGTTCTTAAAATTTTTATTTTCACATATGAACATGCAACTGCTTATAGTACATATGAATGAAGCACATATGAAGCACACAACCAAAACCCTCCCCCAAACCAAACTCGTCATTGTCCTCAATTGACGAAAATCGGTGCAAAGGTGGTTAAAGGAGAATGGGGAATGCAGGTGAGAGTGAAAGTGGAGAGGGTAGACTTACAGAATGAGTGAGAGTTCCCCCAAACCGGTTCAAAGCAAGGCGGTGAATGGTGAACAGGTCCTCACCATCCCGAGCTATCATCAGCTAGACGGCTCCGTCATTACCTGTAGCATTACAAAACAGGAGGAAAAATGTCTCTCTCGCTCTCATCTCACACAATGTTCAAAGTTACAAATTGCAAATTGTCCAAAACTAAAACAAACCAAAAAACAAAATTGTTCAAAATGAAAAATAGTCCAACTAAAAACAAAAAAAATGTCTCAAAGTCTAAGTATATGTCAAATAATCGGGTCGCTGTATGACCCTCCATCAGAAGTGTCTCCAAAATCATCTTGGAGGACTGCGAGTTGCCATGGTGTACTATAAGAAGGTTGATTTCTCTAGAAATTTCGCGGCATCCCATACATCGGCTCTCCGCTCAAACTCTTGCCCTCGAATCCTTTCGAATAGCTACTCAAATTGCGACCTGCGAAAGATGGGACAGAGCAAACAGGCGGGTCTCCAGAATAGTGAGACGGAGCCATAAAATCAGTAATAACACAGCTAGACTCGACAACACAGCTCACAGGGGTTTTCAGGCCTACCACCGATCGGTGGGACCCGTGATGATGATCGGTGGGGGGTACCTCACTGATCGGTGTGAGTGTGCTCTGGCCATTTTGGCCCTTGTTCTGGCCTATGGTGGTCTGTGTCAGGTCTGTGGGGGTCTGAACTGGCTGGTACTGTTCCTTAATCAACGAATCAGACTGAACAACCAAGGGGGAAAGGGGTGTAGCTGAAGGTTTAAACACAAGGAGTTCACCCCCCACCTTAAAGGTTAAAGTTCGTTTACCAACATCGATTATTGCGCCAGTCGTATGTAAGAAGGGTCTCCCTAAAATGATGGGGATGTTAGCATCCTCGGGAATGTCTAACACCACAAAGTCTACTGGTATAAAGAACCCTCCAATCTGTACTGGGACGTCCTCTAGCACCCCTAATGGTCGTGAAATGGTCCTATCCGCCATTTGAATGGTCATATTCGAGCTTTTAAACTGAGTCAATCCGACTTTCTTAGCTAGAGATAGAGGTAGGACACTCACAGTAGCGCCGAGGTCACATAAAGCATTATCTATATTAAGGGCGCCTATGGTACATGGGATGCTGAAACTACCGGGGTCACCTAGTTTAGGTGGAGAATTGCTCAATTGAGGTGCACTACACCTTTCTGTGAGAGCAAATGTCTCTACCTGGGGCAATGCTTTCTTCCGGTTCAAGAGGTCTTTGAGGAACTTGGTGTAAGAAGGTACTTGTAAAACTAGATCAAGAAATGGAATAGTAATATTAAGTTTAGCAAGTACCTCTTTAAATTTTCCAAATTGTTCCTCGAAAGGGGACTTCTGCTTGAGACGCCTCGAGAATGGCAGCTTAACCTCAGTTCCAGCATTTCCAGCTATCAAGTCCTTCTCCAGACCTTCCCCAGAGCTCTCTCCAGCACCTGTTAGACCCCCATCACGATCGATGGTGGGGTCCACCGATCGGTGTAATGCTCCGCTTTTGCCCCTGCTTGTTTCTGTTTCATATTCTGGTTCACCCTTGTCTCTGACTTTCTTCTTTTCAACCCTTGGCATGGAAAGACTGTCATAGCTAACTCCACTCCGAAGATGAATAGCATTAAGAGTGTGAGTTGGGTGGTTGGGTTGTGGAGGCAATTGGCCTTGTTGCCTTTGAGCTTGCGAGGCGGCCAGCTGGGCTATTTGAATCTCCAAATTCTTGATGGCGCTAGACTTTTCTTGGTCACTTTTAGCCACTTGAGCCACTTGAGCAATAAGGTGCTCTTGGCTTTTCAGAACCCCTTGCTGAACTATAGGTGCTTGTATTGCCCGGTGGAGGGCCTTGATGAAACTGAGCTTGATATGGTTGCTTGTAGGGTTGTTGAAAGCTCTGACCATAAGGAGAGCTTTGCTGATAGTTATGGAATACAGCAACCTGCTCTCGAGTGCCCTGACATGTGTAGATCGTGTGCCCATATAACCCACATGCATTACAGATCATAGGCAATGGCGAGGACTGCACTCCACCGATCGGTGGGAGGGGTGTGCCGATCAGTGCAGTGTTGTCCATCTTCAGACTTGCTAGCTGTGCTGTCAAATCTGCAATTTGTGATGTCACGCTATCCTGGAAAAATGTCTCACCACTCACTACTGCAACACTAGTGTAGGATGATTGTACATACGATATGCTATGATTAGCCATTTGCTCAATCACATTCCTAGCTTCATCAACCTCCACCGAGTCAAACCTCCCATTTGCTGCGGAGTCTAATATCCTCCTTGAGTCTGTATTGAGGGAGTTGTAGAAAGTCATGGCGATGTACCCCTTAGTAAACCCATGATGAGGGCATTGCCTTTCTAGGCCCTTGAATCTTTCCCATGCGTCATATAGAGACTCATTCACCTTTTGTCTGAACCCAGTGATTTGCATCCTAAGGTTAGCGGTACGCTCCGGAGGGAAGAATTTCCTGTAGAAAGCTAGCACAAGTGTATCCCACGCGTTGCTCTCTGTCACACTAAGAGTTTGCAGCCAAGATGAAGCCTTGTCCTTCAAAGAATGCGGGAACATCATTCGTTTTATTTGGTCTTGGGTCACACCCTCATCGATAATCATTGCGCACAAGTCGCAAAATTTGTTGATGTGACTAGCCGGGTCTTCATTCATCCCTCCTCCGAATTGCTCTTTTCGAACCAAGTTGTAAAATGATGGATCTATTTTGAACTTGGTAGCTGTGAGGTTCGGATTGAGAGTCCCAGTTGGAACTTGAGCAGCCGTAGGCAGCCCTTCATCCGAAAGCTTCGGCATGGTCCTTCTTGGTGGTGATGTAGGTGGTGTGGATGCGGGTGATGATGAAGATGATGACAATTGCTCACTAATAGTCTCTGCAAGTCTTTGATTCTTGCGCAGGGTCCTTTCTGGTTCAGGATCGAATGTAAGTAGGATCCCAGAACGTCTCATGTGCATAAAAACTTAGAGAAAACAGTCAGAAAGCAAGGGCACCGATCGGTGGAGTGGGTCTGACCGATCGGTGTAGAGGTAAAACTGAACCTAAAGACCCTAAAAATCAATTTGAAACTATTGCCTCCCCGGCAGCGGCGCCATTTTGATGTGCAGTTTGTCGTCGGGACTGCTATCAAACAATATTTATAAGCCAACAATACTAGCTAATGAAGCTAGTGGTAAGTCGGGTGTCGAATTCACAGGGAGGGCTATTGTTTAAACGGATGTAGGGTGTCTAGTGTTCAATTCTATGGTGTTTACAGTTTTGAGGGGTTGAGTTTAGAGAGAAACAAAATCTAAATGATAAACAAAAGGTCAAGCTTAATAACTAACAAATACTAAATGAAAGGAAATGAAAGGAAATGTAAGTTCAATAGAGAATGAAACTAGGGTATGACGGGACTATCAATGTTGACTCGGGAAATGGGTGTCAAGGTAATGTATAAGTCTCGGGTGGTAAACTATGTTACTTTGTAGGTCTCGACAGCCACCACCTATTTGAGTTTGGTCGTCTATGCCTATATTAATTGGTCGGTCTCAATAGGCTTATACTACGGCGTGAGTCAAGAGTCGTCACTATCAACTAACGCGATGAAACAAACAAAGAGGCTATGCAAAACAGTTTAATCAACAAGTCATTGCCCTAATCAATATCGATTCGTCCCTAACCCTAGTGTGAAATTTAGCTACTCATCGGTGAAATAGATCTAAGCATATGAACTACTGTATTAGCATAAGACATCATAGCAAAGCGATGTGGAAACAATAAACGAACGAAATAACTAAATGCGAAAATGACAGAAAACAAAATAAAACTGAATCAGAACCTGAATTAGGGCAAAAACAAGGAAAACGCCGATCGGTCTCAAGCTATGCCGATCGGTATAGTGTTGTAAATGAACGAAAACTTAAAACTAATCGACTAAAATGTAAAACAATAATCTAAAATGGTGTTTTAGAGCGGAAGCTCGATCCGTGAGTAGGGATCTTGCGTCTAGGGAGAGATACCTCTCACTCTCTTCACTTCTCCTTCATATAGAGCTAGGTTTTCTCTTTTGGGGCTTCGATGTTTCTCCTGAGTGACTTGGGCTTCGGAAAGCTTCAGTCCCGTTGCTCAATAGCTTGCCCAGTAGATTAGAGAGGTAGAAAACGAAAGTGGGCTGTCATGGCCGATCGGTGTCCTGGCCCACCGATCGGAGTGGGCTTCAAGAAGTGTGTACGATCGGTGTCCTGGCCCACCGATCGGTGTGGGCTGGTTCTTGGGTTTTGTTTGCTTGCTGAGCTTCCGAAACGAGTTGTTTTGTTCATTGAAAGGCTGGTCTATAGTCCTTTGTCCTTTGCATGTCCAAATATGCTCCCGATCGCATCTAGAATGTGTCTAACCTGCAAATAGGAGACTAAACATACCAAAGTAGCAAATACGGGGCATATGACATGAAATCGGCTCAAATGAGCTATAAGTAAGACTGAAATGGGGGCGAATAAGTGTGTAAATGTGCATATAAAATATGCACATCAGGGTACCAGCTGGTTAAGGGACCGGCCGCCGGCTACCCGGCTGGCACTTCAGCAACAAACGGAAAACATTGAAAATACAAAGGAGTCCCAGCCGGTCAGGGGGACCGGCTGCCGGCTACCCGGCTGGGAACACAAGTTATATGAAAAATAAAAGAAAAAGATAAGGGAGTCCCAGCCGGTCGGCTGACCGGCGGCCGGTCGGCCGACTGGGGATTACACAATTCTAAAATCTCTCGGAAATGTCAGCCGCATTCCCAGTCGGTCGGCTGACGGATAAATTGAAAGTGAGAAAGACGGTAATTTTATTACCACAAAAGGTAGAGGACGATAAGAGTGAAAAATTATGATGATAATTAACGGATTTGAGTAAGTAATGAATGAGTAGTGATGAATTTGAGTTTGATCAAAAATGGGGGTTTAGGGTTTTGGTTACTTGGTGAGGAAGAAGGTGAGCGGAAAAGAATGAGGGAGTTAGGGTTATAAGGTGAGTGAGTGGAGAAATATGGGGAAAAAGCCCAAAAGCGGCTTAAGGCGTAACTCACACGGAACTTCGAGTAGAGTCCTAATACGAACTCGGATTTGCTAAATTAGACACGGGAAACTAAGTTCTAGACTAAATATAAAATTACGCTAAAAAGTATCCGTATAATATTTTTAAAATACAAACAGGGTACATTTGCGGGTGTTACAATGAGGAAGCGGATTGGTTGGGTGAATTAGACATGGATGTAATGGGTATCACCGATTGGAATTCTCTATCTCTTGCCCTCTACAAGAGGTACTTCCCACCACAGAAAATTTATGCTTTACGTGGTCAAATTACAAGTTTTAAGCAAAATCCCACTGAAATCTTTCATGAGGTATGTGTTCACTTCAACAAACTAGTCAAATATGTCCCACACCATGGTTTTGAGACTTGTTTCATATGCAACCAATTCTATAATGGGTTTTATGATGATCATAGAGCAGTTTTGTTAGATTATGCTATCAATTGGAGGTTTCAAAATAATACAATTGATGCTCATGTGTGGAAGTTAATTGATAAGATAACTACTCACATAGCTGAGTATAGTAACCCCAAGGGTAATGTAAGAGGGGGTGGTTCAGATAGTGCCGTTGCAGCTTAGTTGGAGGCAATGACTGCCCAAATTGCAGAATTGAAAACTTCACAGTCTTTGGGAAATAAGCAAACGGTTCATGCCATGGTTCAAGAAGAGGTAATTTGTGAGATATGAGGTATCGCGCGGCATAATGCGGTTGAATGTATGAGTACGGTTGAACAAGTCCTTTTTTTTCAGTCCTTTAAGAAATGTAGTCGGTACTCCAATTTTTACAACGAGAGGATAAGGGAGCATCCAAACCTCTCTTATCAAAGTCAAAATTTATTTAATCCTACCCCGCCGCCGCCTCAACGACAAGGTTCATCATATGTGATTCCTCAGAATCGCAATTCTTAAGGCAATTATAACCGTCAAAATCAAGTAGGCCAAAACTTTCAACAAGCCCCCTCCTCATGTACCTCCAAATAACAAAATGGCGGAATTAAAAGCTATGTTGCAACAAAGCCTGATCCAAAAATGATGAGATGGTCAGTATTGGCCAAAGCAACAGTCGTAAGGAATGTTACAAAGTTCAACAAGGCTCGCGGATTTTTAATTCAACTCGGAGTAGAAATCAAATAAGATAATATTATTATTATTAGGCTGAATAAAGGGTTTCCTAAAACCGGTATTATTCGTTTTCCTAATTGTAATAGTAGTATTTTATTTCCTTGTTTATTTAGGAGTCTAATTTATTTCTTAATTCTGTTTAGATTAAAATAAGGTAAGTCTTCAAAATACAGTCGAGTTAGGCGCGCGAAATAAGGCAGCTAGGTAGGTTATTAGCTAGTATAAATAGAAGTCATATGTATTGCTTACGAGATAGAGATTGAATGAATAACAATTAAAGCTAAAGCTTTTTGTGTTTGCAAGTTTTGTAAACATAAGATCGACGTTTTTCGTTCTGACATTTTTCTTCTTTGACGCATTTCAAACATTAACACGATTGATAACAATAGGTCTTGCGAATCAATCACCATTGTTCGAACTATATGTCTAGTTCACGCAAATACCCCATTGTTTTGAGATCTTTACGGATTTCAAAGCAAATATCCCGTATATCATTATTGTTCTTTATTCTTATAAACTGCTTCCACAAATTTTCGTATCAAAGCCTCACCATCCAACAAAAGCAAGATGCCCAAATCTCTCAATTACTTGCTCATAACAATATAGTGGATACTCAAATTGCCCAACTCAAAATCCACAAAGGCAACCGGGTAACATTCCTCCTCATGGTCACCCCCCACATGAACAAGATAATGCTATTACGACGGTCCAAAGATGCCAAGTTAAACTGATATAAGCGCGAGTAATAAAACAGAAGCAACGGCACCTGGTCTTACAGACACTCGATCGGGTACAGCTATACTCGTTCGAGCGTCTAATTCTGAGAGTGAAATATCGACCGTCTTAAAGACACTCGATCGAGTACCCCAAAAACTTGATCGAGTGTCCCCTGCTGAGAGTGAACATTCGTCCGTCTTAAAATCACTCGATCGAGTGACTTTAAGACCAGATTCTGAGGACGGCGATTTAGAGAAGAAAAAGAAAAATGTTGAGCCAATTAAAATTGATATTCCTTTTTCTCACCGCCAATATAAATCCAAGTTAGATAAACAATTTGGAAGGTTTATGGAAGTGATCAAGAATTTGAAAGTGAGTGTACCCTTCACTGAGTTGATCACTCAAGTGTCGGCTTATGCGAAGTTCATGAAAGAAATACTGACAAGGAAGCGGTTATTTAATGAAGTGGAGATTGTTGCATTTACTGAAGAATCCAGCGCCGTATTACAATCTCGTTCACCACCTAAGCTAAAGGATCCAGGGAGTTTTTCTATTATTTGTAATATAGGCCGTTTAACTATTAATAAAGCCCTTTGTGATTTAGGGGATACTGTTAGTGTAATGTCATTTTCTATATATCAAAAGCTATATATGGGTCAACTTAATGTTACAACTATGACCATACAAATGGCGGACCGTTCCATTAAACACCCTTTAGGGATTTTAGAATACGTGCCGGTTAGAGTAGAGAAGTTTTTCATTCCAGTTCACTTCGTAGTATTAGATATGGCTAAGGACACCCAAATTCCTATCATCTTAGGACGACCAGTGGGGGATGACACTAATACTTTCAATTTAGATAATGCGATGAAACACCCCATGTTAGAAGAGACATGTCATAGGATCGATATTGTTGATTTAAATGTTGATGAATGTCTTTCTTTATGCTTGAACATGTACCCTGTGGAGATAGCTTTGGTTTCTAGCCCTGCTGAAGCTAGAGCAAGCTCATGGAATAAAAAGGTTGTTGAAATAGAAAAGTTGCTGACAGGAGAGGAATGCAAACTACAAAAGGTTTATAGCTTAGGTAACCCCCCTAAGGTTACCGAGGTAAAGAAACCTGAACTTAAACCCCTCCCCTCTCATCTAAAGTATGTTTTTTCTTGATTCCCAAGCGATGAATCATGTAATTGTCAGTGCTAGCCTATATGAAAGCCAACTTACTGATTTGTTGATAGTTTTAAAAAGATACAAAAAGCTATAGGTTATAGCATTGATGATTTGCAAGGTATTAGTCCTGAGTTTTGTATGCACCGTATCCACCTAGAGGAAGACCATAAACCTTGTAGAGAAGGTCAACGTCGTTTAAACCCTACAATGCAAGAGGTAGTTGCAAAAGAGGTGCATAAATTGTTAGATGCAGGGATCACTGACTCAAAGTGAGCCAGTCCTGTTCAGGTAATCCCTAAGAAGGGAGGGACAACGGTCGTCACTAATGAGAAAAATGAGCTCATATCTGCTAGACTAATGATAGGGTGGAGGATGTGTATTGATTATAGAAGGCTTAATGTAGCTACCAAGAAAGACCACTTCCCTGTTCCCTATATTGACCAAATGTTAGAGCGTCTAGCGTGTCATAACTATTTTTGCTATCTAGACGGCTACTCGGGATTCCTTCAAATCCCCATTCATCCTAAAGATCAGGAAAAGACCACCTTCACATGCCCTTACGGTGTCTTTGCTTACCGAAAAATGCCTTTTGGGTTATGTAATGCCCTGCAACTTTTTAACGTTGTATGATGGCTATTTTTTATTGATTATATCGAGTCTATTATGAAAGTCTTTATAGATGACTTCAGTGTTTTTGGGACCGATTTTGATAGGTGTTTAGTTAATTTGACCAAAGTCTTACAACGTTGTGAGAAAATTAGTCTTGTTTTAAACTGGGAAAACTGCCACTTCATGGTGATTAAGAGTGTGGTACTTGGTCATTTGGTGTTCAGACGAGGGATCCAAGTGGATAAACCTAAAGTGGAAGTGGTTGACCAATTACCGTACCCGGTAAATGTTAAAAGTGTTAGAAGTTTTCTTGGTCATGCAGAGTTTTATCGCCGCTTTCTTAAGGATTTTTCAAAGATTGCTCAACCATTAACCAAGCTTCTCCATAAGGGTGCCCTATTTGTGTTTACTGATGAGTGTGTTAAGTCTTTTAACAGGATTAAAAATGCTCTTATCTCGGCTCCAATTATCCAGTCTCCTTACTGGAACTTACCGTTTGCGATTATGTGTGATGCCAGTGACTATGCAGTTGGGGCTGTTTTGGGGAAAAAGAAGGATAAAGTGCTACATGCGGTTTATTATGTTAGTAAGACTTTAGATGATGTACAAGTTTAATATGCTACCACTCAGAAGGAGTTACTTGTCGTTGTTTATGCATTAGATAAGTTTAGAGCCTATCTTACGGGTTCTAAAGTTATAGTCTACACTGACCATGCATCATTGAAGTATTTTTTGGCTAAGAAGGAAGCCAAACCTAGGCTTATTCACTGGATATTACTACTGCAGGAATTTGATTTAGAAATTTGGGATAAGCCTGGTGCTGAGAATGTAGTTGCTGACCATTTGTCTCTTTTGAGATATGAAAGGGATCCTATTCCCATTGATGATTCTTTCGCCGATGATCTCCTTCTTGCCATTACCATAGAGACTCCATGGTTTGCTGATTATGCCAACTATTTGGTTGGGGGAATTATGCCTCCCGATCTTTCTTATCAGCAAAAGAAGCGTTTTTTGCATGATGTTAAGCAATACTTTTGGGATGATCCCTCTCTATTCCGGGGGTGTGCCAATGGTATTTATCGACAATGTATTCTAGAGGTTGAGGTACATGTCATCCTTTCTCCTTGCCATTCCTCTTCTTATGGTGGTCATCATGGTCTTTCTAGGACATTTGCTAAGGTGATGCAGTCGAGTTTCTATTGGCCGACTATTCTCAAGGATGCTACTACTTTTGTCCGTTCTTGTGATGTGTGTCATAGGACGGGTAATAGTATGCAAAGACATGAGATGCCTCAAACGGGTATTTTGGAGGTTGGAATATTCGATGTTTGGGGTATTGACTACCAGCGACCATTCCCATCTTCTCATGGGAATCAATACAATCTAGTAGCGGTTGACTATGTTTCAAAGTGGGTAGAAGCCATTGTCACTCCAACTTGTGATGCCAAGGCAGTTATTAAGCTGTTTCAGAAAATTATATTCCCACGATTCGAAGTCCCTCGTGCCCTTATTAGTGATGGAGGGAAGCACTTCAATGAACGTCATCTCAACACTTTACTAAAAACTTATGGTGCTACACATCCTAGGGGGTTGAGTTATCATCTTCAAACAAGTGGCCAGGTAGAGATTTCCAATAGAGAAATAAAGTCGATCCTTGAGAAAGTTGTGAGTAAATCAAGAAAGGATTGGAGTAGTAAGCTCGATGACACTCTTTAGGCTTAACGAACGACGTTCAAGACTCCAATTGGTGCATCACCATACCGACTAGTCTATGACAAGGCGTGCCGTTTATCGGTGAAACTTGAGTACAAGGCTATGTGGGCCATCAAGAAGCTTAATGTGGATCCCTCACTGGCAGGTGAGAAACGACTTATGAAATTGAACAAGATCGACGAGTTTTGGTTGCATGATAAGCACATCTTGCAGCGAGATAGTGCTCGAGTTTAGAAGGAAAGGACGAAGAAGTGGCATGATAAGCACATCTTGCAGCGAGAATTTCAAATTGGTGATAAAGTATTATTATTTAACTCTCGTTTGCATTTGTTTCCAGGTAAGCTTAAGTCCAGATGGTCATGACCATTCACAGTTAATGAGGTGAAAAAATTTGGGTCGGTTACAGTGGAAACCGACAAAGGAGAAACCTTTAAAGTAAACGGTCAATGTTTGAAAATTAACTATGAAAGGGAGTTCGTTGTAGTGATAGAGACCGTTGACCTCTTCACTATCTTGTATTCTCTCATTTTATGAGGTAACACGGTCGTGCTAGACCGTTATAAACCAGCGCTACCGGGAGGCAGCCCGAATTTTATTGTATTTAAATTGTATATTTTAGGATTATTTGCGTATTAGTTAGTTAATGTAATTTAATTTCCGTCTTTTAGATTATTTACATAGTTTATGAGAGCAGAAAGGGAGTGAATTTAACGTCTTTTATGAGTGACATTGCAGATAAAGAGGATTTTTGGGATTACATACGAGTTGGGGATGAGAAGAGCTGGTCTTAAGATCACTCGATCGAGTTTTTGAAATACTCGATCGAGTGTCTTTTGCAAAGGGAATTAGAAATTTAGGCCCTAGCCAATCTAAGCTCATTTTAAAGACACTCGATTGAGTTTACTGACACACGATCGAGTGTTTGAATACTCGATCGAGTACAAGAAAACTCGATCGAGTCGCCTGCTCTGGCCCGATTCGGTATTTTTGTTATTACTTTTTCCCCAATTCCTTAATTCTTTCTCATACTTCCTTCTTATTTCAAAAGAGCAAATCTCCAAATCCCTATTAAACATACACAATAATCTAATTATTCACTTGCAATTATCATCCCACTTATAATAATTCACTCCATTGTTGTTAATTTACAAGAAGCTCATCACTTCCACTCGTTTCACAGATTTTTTGACATTCTAGGGTTTGGGTCGAATAGTTTGATTATTGTGCTTAAATCTTGTGTTCTTGGCTTTTAAATTTTGTTTTTCTTCATATAATCACTATTTCCTATCTTATTAGTTGAGAAAAAAATTGATTTTAAAGCTTAGTTTTGAAATTTTCGAGTAGAGGTTCCTCCATAGTCGAAATCTATTTGTTGTTCACCATTTTTATTGCTCGTTTTTGCTCTTTTGTTGTTGCTTGATCTTTTTTTTGGAGTATGGCAGGAATGTCAAGGATTAGCAAGAGACAAAGAGAACAAGCAAGTACTTCCGCTTCAATTCAACGAGTTATTCCGGTTGTTGCACACCCCGCTCCGCCTCAGATTGATCCGATTCTAGCGTATCCTTCGGTCACTTTCCGGGACCAAGCTTAACGGGATGAGTTTGTTCGCTTAATGGCTCGGCCTATGAGTTCTACAAGGTGCATTAATATGGCAGTTCTTGACGCCTTGGGCATCCGAGGTACTTTCACCACTATTTTTACACATCTTGGTTTACAAGGCGTATTTACTATCTCTCAACTTTCTTATCGACCCCTAACATTGGAATTTTTAAGTTCATTTGTTTAAAATGGCCCTAGGCATAGGATACGTTTTCGGTTAATGAACCAAGAATTTAGTCTAACCTTGGATGAATTTGCTGAGTACTGTGATGAATTTGCTGAGTATTTGGTCCGTGGGTCACGTTTTCGCTACCTGATAAGTGAATATTTGTATGATTTTAACCCTCACTTTAGCTCGGTTTTGTATGTCATTCGTGCTTTGTTAAGCCATCTTATGAGCTAATATCGTCTTCTAGGCGAATTCCTGTGTTCTAACCTGTTTTGTAGGGAAAGTGACGTTTCTACGCCCTTTTTCTATATTTCCGAGCATTTGCCTAGAACCCGACGATTTGAAGAAGCAAGCTTGACCACGTCAAAGGCATTTCAAGAAGGTTCACTAACTCAAAAGAGAGAAGAAATAAAGACGATGTCGCAGTTGTCGGAAGATCAATCAATTGGGCGGAAGAATTCATCGCTTTACATCAAACCCTATCAACAAACCCGATTGAAGAGGTCAAGGGGGATGATGGAAGTCAAGTCAAAGCAAAGGGAGATGAAACGTTAGTCAAAAGCTTCTAGATGACAACTTACCCGATCGGGTAAGTGTGTACCCGATCGGGTATCTCTGCTGCTTCGAGCAAAATGCTTCAACTTCCTATTTTTGTCCTATATGTTCAATGCTCGACCCCTTCCCAACGAAACCCTAATGCTATATAAAGAGAGCTCCAGCCCCTCTTCTCAACACACAATCAAACAATCTCACACACAACATCTCTTCTCTTCTTACATTTCTCTTTAGTTTAGAAATTCTAGTTTAGATCATTTTCTTCTTTTGTCTTTAGTTCTTAGTTTATTTCTGTCCATTTCACATCAAAACCTTAGTTTAGATCAATAAGAATTTCAATCTTTGTAATCTACTTTGTGGGATCAAGTGTTGTAATTCAAGGAACGATTATTCTATGCAAGGGATTTCTATTATCGTTACCACTTTCGTTGTTGATCGTCACCTAGGTACTTCTATTTTATCCTTTGTTTAATATCTTTATTGTTTTCCATTTGATTGTTATTCTCTTTACATATTATCTTAGATTCATTTTCATGTTGTTATAATCGTAATTTCTTTCTTAGATTGTCAATTAGCGTCGTTATTATCGCCACATAGAGAGTCTTAGATTATTGTCAAAAACCAACTAAATATGTCTATCCTAGTTTTCATTGTTAATATCATCTTAGACATAAATATTATCATGTGTGAGTATTCACCTTTCTAGGGTGTAGGGTAGCCATGTTAGATTGATTAAAAGATGATAATTGTATAAAAGAAATTTTGCTTTTAAAACAATGTGTCTATGCATGTTTGGACTAAAATGATAGTTGACGATTCCTGATCAAAATCATTGACTAGTATGGAATTCTTTTCCAAGGTAGAGATACGAGAATTGAATAGACAAAACATGACATGGTGGATTAAGACCTAGTAAATTGCCTAAAAGCCTGTTAGACCATCTGATCTATGATTGTAATGAACACATCATTCTTACGAACTCACAATGAATTATTTGCATATCCTAAATCCAATTTCATTAATATGTCAATCTATATGTGTGAACCTACTTCCCTAGATGCTTCTCATTATTGTTAATTCATCTTTCGCTTTATTGCTTTCATCTTCATTTGCCTTTATTTCGTTTCATTTATGCCTTTTATTAGTTTAGAAATTAAAAACTCCAAAACCCAGAAACTCGTTAGATAAAACTCAATTGTGAGACGATTCACAATCCTATAGGAAACACCATCTCCCTGAGGATCGACCCCAACTTCCCTAATTACATTAATTTTTTATTAGCCTAGTCTGGGTAAATTATCTTTGTATCGGGCTCGCGACAAGCACGATCAAATTTTTGCGCCGTTGCCGGGGAGCACGGTTTAGTTTTCCTTATTCTTGTGATTTTTATCGCAATTAGTTTTATCTTGTCTTTAGGAAGCCAAATTCCTTTAGACCTCTCTTGATTTTTCATCTTAGCTTTCCAATCTTATGCCCAGATCTTCTAGACTAGGGACCCCTATCGCTTTAGACCCCGAACTAGAAAGAACTCTGCGTAGGAAACTAAAGCTATTCAACGAAATCTCAAAAGCTTCTGATATTTCAAGTTTAGATCGTATTCGTGAGAAATACTCGGATATTCTACCTAATCTTGAAGGAGAAGAAGATCCATTCTCATCTCCATTCCCAAAAACCAATCAACTTTCAACCAACACTCCATCTTCATCTTCACAAAATAAAATGGTTCGACTTTCCGACCATTCCAAACCCACTGCAAATACACTTCCAAGGGGTATCGCTACACCTCAAATCACAGCCCAAAACTTCAAAATCAAACCTTCCTTCATCAATCTAATAGAAAGAAGTCAATTTGGTGGCAATGCCACAGAAGATCCCAACCTTCATATCCAAAACTTCTGTGACTATTGCTCCACGATTAGACAAACTGGAGTATCCCAAGAGCAGATTAGGGAAATGCTCTTTCCCTTCTCTTTCAGAGGAAAGGCAAAAATCTGGATCAATAGTCTTGACCGAGTTACCTTAGGAATAGCCGACTGGGATGGTCTATCTCTTGCTTTCTATCAAAAGTACTTCCCACCAGAACGAACCGCACTCTTACGGAGTCAAATCACTGGATTCCGTCAGAGAGGCGACGAAAGCCTTTACGAGGCATGGGAAAGGTACAAAGAATTACAAAGAGAATGCCCTCATCATGGCCTTGATTCACGGTTTTTAGCTATCACTTTCTACAACGGTTGTTGTGGCGAATCGCGTCGTATCCTCGACTCCGCTAACAATGGCCGTTTCGATCAAATCGATGTAGAAATAGCTAGTACGACTATCGAGTCAATGGCAATCCACGATTCTCAGTATAGCAACTCACGTGCTATGCCACTCAAAACCAAGCAGGACGATTCAAGTAAAGTAGCTCTCCTAGAAGCCCAATTAGCCCTTCTGCAGCAACAAGTAGGAAGCTCTTCCCAATCCAAGAAACATGTTAACGTCACTAACCACGTAGTGGTATGTGAGACATGTGGGGTTGGAGGGCATAGTTTTAAAGATTGTAGAAGTTCGATAGAGCAAGTCAATGCCTATCAAGGATATAGGCAAGGCAACGCTTTCTCAAACTTCTATAACGTTCTCTAAAACAACAAGTATCACTCTGCAAATGGCAGATCGTTAACTAAAACAACCTATGGGAGTTTTAGAAGATGTACCTGTCAAAGTAGGAAGATTTTTTATTCCAGTCGATTTCATCGAGCTAGACATGGCTGAAGATTCGCAAATCCCTATCATTTTAGGAAGGCCATTCTTACACATTGCGGGAGCAGTAATCGATGTCAAGAATAAAAAATTAACATTATAAGTAGGTGATGATAAAGTCACCTACAACTTAAACAGTGCAATGAAAAGCCCTATGCTTGAAGAACCTTGTTGTTTCACTACAAGAAAACAACATTCAGGCGACTGATATTGGCGACTATCTTCAGTCGCTAAAATGAATTTGGCGACTGATTTCAGTCGCCAAGACCCAGTCGCAGTCATTAGTCGCCAAATAAAATTCGGGCGACTACTTTCAGTCGCCAAATTTGGCGACTGAAAAAAACGTCGCCAAATTGGCGAAATGGCGACTGAAATGTAGTCGTCAAATTGGCGACTGATAGTTCAAGTAGTCGCCAAATTGGCGACTGATATCAGTCGCCATCAGTCGCCATTTTGGCGACTACCAAAGGATTCAGTCGCCATTTTGGCGACGGATATCAGTCGCCAGTCAATCGCCAAAATGCCTTTTAATTTGAAAAAATACAGGAGGTTTGGCGACTGAAAATAGTCGCCAAATGAACATTTCAGTCGCCAAAATACCTGCGATATTGCAAGAAAATTTCTGTTTTCATCCTGCCATTTCGTTACCATACCATACCATATCATACCTGCAAGTATACAAGAAAACACAAAGATTTCACACATTTACAACAACACGATGTGAAACCAACATCCTCATATAGATAAAGAAAATTGTTTCAAGTTTACAAATTTTCTTAAACGGAATTGATTCAACCATAAATTGTTTCAAGTCACAAGTTTCTAAACTATATCAGAAGCCAAGGTTTATATTGGATTCGGCCTGGAATCCACCACCTCCATTGCCTTCATCATAATCCCGCCGATAGGGAGGGGGACCTTGGTTGCAATTGTCAAACCTGCTTTCCCAAGCCTTGAATTGTTCTTTAATTATCCTTAATTCTTCATCCCTTTCCGCGTTTTTTCTTTTTTCCTCGTCAAGTGCGGCTTGGAGTCTTCCCACGACTGTCGGCTCGTAGGTTTGTTTTGAGGTGGACGACATTCTTCCCCTTGGAGTTTCGTAAAATACGTTCTTTGCCGACCCAATCCCGTAGACGTTCCTCTTCTTGAAACCCTTTAGCAAGTCGAACCAAATCTCGTTATCGGATTTCTCGGGATGCCTAAGTTTCTCGGCGGAAAATGCTTCCTACAAAATATAAACATTGTTATTAAAAATAGCTACAATATTGGTTAAACATTCAAAAAATTGAACTTATTGTAAAAATACAAAAATGCTTGAAACTTACATATAATTCCTTATCTTTTGGTTTGATCCAATATCTTCTATTGTCTTCGAGCCGGGAATGGGTGTCAAGGAAGAGCTCCGGAGCTGTGGGCGTGTTAGCTTTTTTCTTCTTACCCTTCTAAAAGAAAAAATTAAAGACTTGTATAAGAAGATTTTAATAATAAAAAGAATTTAAGTTATAATTTTCAAATGGAGGAAAAAGTGGAAATTATAACTTACACCCAAAACTAGGCTCAGGAAAGATCGAGATCCTGCGTGATGCGACGGCTCAGCCGCTCCATCTTTCTTTCCTCCTTTTTTATTTTTGGATGCTTGGGCCGACCTAGCCTGAAACTCCTCAGTTTCACGATACTTAAGCATATCTTCATATGCACCACCTACAAGTTAAATAAGTATTATAAAATATGATAAAATGTGTAAAAATATAACTATATATATATACAAATAACAAAAACAATTAAATACCTCTCATATGCTCCGGCTCCTTCTTCCTCTTGACAACCTTATACATGTTGTCCCTTAACCGTCTAGTGCACGTCTCATTGTACCTTTGACGTACAATATACTCTATTCCGGCCGGCCAGTCAAATGTTTTCTACAATTTAAAAGGTAAGTATTAGTAAAATAAATTATTAATTAAAAACTATAATAATATAAGAAAATATAAACAAAAATAATATACCCTAAAATTATTGAACCACTCCTCTTTTTGTGCAGAGGTAGCCTTGGTCCAACAAGTAGGAGCAACTCCCGTCATCTTCTGCTTTGTACTCTGAGTACAACCGCGTACAACCTTTTGAGACGAAAACCTGAAAAATAAATTATGGAATAGTATGCATTTATGGTAAATAATAATGTAATATAATTATAAACTAATAAATTAAAGACATTGGTGGTTGTCTTACCAAAACCCCGCGGGATCAAGTATCATCTTCCCTTCCGGCGTGAACTGGATCGTCTCCGATGTCTGATCCGAGGACTCGTCATTGGTCGATTCCTCGACCACTACCGGACTCTGCTGATCAATAATCTCCATCTCCTCCTCGTCGACTGAAGAAGTACTACGGCGTCTGTTTGAACCGCCGCCACGTTGTCTACCTCGACCTCCTGCCATCTACAAGTACACAAATATTCAAATTGTTAGAAACGGTTAATAACATAAAAAACAAACATAAGCTGTTAATAACATTCTCGGATGACACATCTTTCCCGGAGTACGGGGATTTTCCTTGTGCCATCTCATTTGCTCGGCAATGTTTTTGGTAGCAAACATTCTTTGAAGTCTAGGAGCTAGAGGAAAGTAAGTTACGGGATTTTCGGGTATTGGTTTCTTACTCTTTTCACCTATCTTTTTTTCATTCTTTCCCTTTCTACCCTTCAAGACAATACTTCCCTCAATTGTCTTATATCTAGCCTTTTCACATTTACTACACTTGTCAAGCAAAGCATCATCCTTCCAAAAGAGCATACATCCATCGGACATGCATCAATCTTGTAATGCGGAAGTTGTAGACCTTTCACTACTTTTTTGGTATTGTAGAATGATCGGGTCATGACATTATTACCGGGGATAACATCCTCAATCAAAGAAGCAATGCCATCAACACAAGTAAATGGCAAATTGTACTCACATTTCAAAGTTAATATCCTAGAGGCGGCTTTTAACAATGACATTTTGCTCCCTTCATATAATGGTTTTTTACTCGCCTTTAACATATCAAAAAACGCTTTTGCTTGTGGGTGTGGTTCTTCTTCACTCATTGGTATATGATCATTATTGAAAATATTAGACTCAAAGGCATCCACTACCATATCTCTATATGGGTTCTGATTTTGTGGGATTTGAGATTGTTCGGGAAGTGAAAAATATGATTCTCCATGAGAAATCCAATTGTAGTAGTTTGGACAAAACCCGTTTGTATAAAGATGTTCTTGAACCTCAATGTCATGTAGATATTTCATGTTTTTGCATTTAATACAAGGACACCTAAGTTTCTGTGATACTAAATCATACTCGTCTTGTTGTCTAGCAAATTCAATAAACTCGGCAACCCCCTTTATAAATCTAGCGGTAGGACGTCTTTTCTTATCAAGTCTATCTTTGTACATCCATGTACGTTCCAACCTCTTCATTTTAATCTAAACATTAACCCACACAACAATAATTACAACAATATTGATTATCAATTATTACTACCTCTAGGAACATATCTATTATCAATAATAAACCAAACAATAATATTGTCAACATGTATACTAACTATACTAAAATTAACATATCACTAATTAAACTACTATCATTCTAATTAATAACATTATCAACATGGATACTAAACAACTATCAAACTAATATTATCAACATGGATATTTGTTATTAACAATATACTTACATAATACATACACACTTTAATTATAAAATCCTAACATTATACTCCCTCCATCACAATTATTTATTTGCCTTTTGATTAAAACAACCATAAAAAATAATTTAAAGGGCAAACAAATGAATAAGACGGAGGGAATACTAACTTTCTACCATCAATAATACTCCCATTTATACTAATTTAGTCAATCAACAATCCTAACATCATCAAAAACACCAATACATTGTCAATTACAACCTCGATTAACATAATGTTAACAATTTCACAAACCCCCCAATTTATATAAACCCTAACCATCAACCTACACAAACCCTAACTAACTAACCATTAGAACTTTGTAAGCATCACAAATTATACATAAACATCATAATACTAATTAAAATCATAAAATAAACAAACAAACAAGCTAAGGAATTAGATTTAGGAGAGCAAAAGACGCACCTAATTAAGGAAAAGTGACGGAAATAGAATAAGAGTCGGAGTTTGTTAGTGAGGACGGTGGTGATATCGGTGGAGCTAATGTCGGAGTGGTGGTTAAGGGAATGGAGTAGTGGTGGTGGCGATTATGTAAAGGAAATGGGGATTTTCGGGTGTTTGAAGAAATTGGTAAAGTATAGAGTGACGGATGAGATTGTGCGTGTTCTAGAATAATAGCCAAATTGGCGACTGATAAGGTAGTCGCCAAATTGGCGACTGGATTCAGTCGCCAAATGGCTTATCAGTCTCCAATTTGGCGACTGAATTCAGTCGCCCGAGTTTTTTTGATAAAATTCTGAGGATTGTTTCAGTCGCCAATTTGGCGACTGAAATCAGTCGCCTTATTCTATTTTCAGTCGCCAAATTGGCGACTACTTGTATCAGTCGCCTTATAACAGTCGCCTGAAACAAGATTTCTTGTAGTGACATAATAACCTCTCATTCCACTTTTGCCCCTCACACATACACGATCAAAAAAATTAAACCAACTACAACCCCCACTCTTCTCTTTCTCTCTCCTCTCCCGACAAACTCCTTTCCTTTGTTGCCTTAAACTACTTCGCTTTGGTCCCCATGGAAACACCTACGTCACTAACTCCGGAGAAAATATTGAAAGTCTCCTTAAAAGACCAAAATGGGTTCGTTTACTTTGACGAAAAAGACTTCCGAATAGTAGTCCAGTCAATCACAGGGACACCGCACAAAATTGACGCCGTTAATAGAACGACATCGTCCGTTGCATTACCAAAGGAGACGGAGTTGACTTCAGTGCAGGACATCATCGCCGTTAGAGTTTTAGAGAAGTCGACATCGTAAGTTTCAACGAATGAGATGAAGACGTTGAAGAGTAAGGACATGTGAACTGATATAATTATTGTCGTCAGCGGTGGCCATCGACGGCGTTTGAGGCGGCAGAGGAGTGTAGTTTCTTGGGAGATCAGAGGAGCGAGAAAGAGAAGGGTGAGGAATTAGAGTTAGGTTTTAATTTTCGTTGGGTATGTGAAAAAGAGGGGTAAAATTGGAATAAGTTGGTATTTTGTGTAGGATTAAGTAAAATAATGTGCGGGATTTAGTAATTATAAATGATTGAGACGGAGGGAGTAGGTTTTATTAAATTGTTGATGATATTTATGTTACATTTTTTTTTGTGTAGACCCTTCGGTTTAATTCGAATTCGAGCCGACTAGGACCATTAGGGCGGTAAAATCTCCCTCACGAGTTCTAACACTACTGCATTCTCAGAGCTCGAACACGAAACCTCTTGTTAAGTTAGAACAACCCCTAGCTAGTTGATCTAAGTGCTAATGGGTAGATATTTATGTTACATTAATGCTTGTAATTTGTGGATATCAAAATTTTATATTTTGATATCTATTAATGATTGGATATTTTTAGTATTTAGTAGATAATTATCAGAAAATATTGTGATAATATCTTAAGATACTATATAATATTTATTTATTGCCTTGCCTTTTAAGTTACTAAAATTATAAATACACCTGTTGTGTTTAGGGTTCGAGGCAAGCAGATGGATTAAGTCAGACGAACCCGTCTTCTTACTAACAAATTGTAGGTAGGATGCAATAAGTCACAAAAAAGATCTCAGCGTGCGTCTCTCTACAGGATTAAGTCGATAAGACCACATAGTCTCTATCAAACCCTAGCCTTAGGATGGAATCAAGAGAATCACGAAAATTATTGTAACCCTTTAATCTTTCAGTTATAAAATAAAACTCTTGTTCTTTATATTATTTTTGCTTAAAATGTGTTGTAAAAAGGGTTGGGTGTGCTAAGTGGCGCATCTATTATGGTTTAACCCAGTTTTATAGATAGATATAAGTTAGATGTGTGATAGTCAGATTAGTATTACCAAAGTCATAGAGAGTGAACTATCAATATATAGTGATACCAAGTTTAGTACTTACTATAAACATGGCAAAATAGTTTGGAACTTGACCATGCATCATAGTCATGGTATAGTAACCGAAGAAATCAAAGCAATTCAACTAATTAACGAATCACACTGTTAGCATACAGTGTGTATTATTACCAAAGAAAGATCAGGTGATTAGCTTTTTAAGGAAAGATTTTGATATGTTTGACCTTGGACCACGAAACGGAGGGAATTTAAGCATTTTTTCGACCCCAAAAGTATAAGGCAGTATAAAGCATTACATACACTATTAATCATGTCATAGTCACATATATAGTGCACTTCTCAAAAGTGCAATTGGAATTGCAAAAAATACTGTAGTATAGAAGAACAACGACTTCAAACATTTAGTCTCAAAATAATTTGGAAACAACTTATTATATGAATCATTCATTCATAAAAATCGTAAAGGACCAACTAGCTGAATAGATAAAATAAAAAAGAAAGAAAAGAAAAAGATATCATAATAAATAGACGATCTAAAACTAATTTATAAAAGTTGCTCTTACTAATTGCACTCACCCATTTTTTCCCTATCATACTAAAGATGGCAAATAGTGACTCGACGACCCAGCAACACGACAAGAACCGCGAAGTTATCTGGTTCGGGTTGGGAATTTTTTACTCTGAGTTGGGTCGACATAAAATTTAAATACGTCGATTAGGGTTTGGGTACGACACGAACCCAACACGAATAACGACCTAGTTAATCTAAATGGGTTGAAATTTGTTTGAGTTAGCCTATTTTATCCCATTAACTTAGACTAGATGAGCTCCTATCATAGATGGCGATATGGGTCTAGACTCTAGACCAAGCTATAAAATTAATATCCAAACGAGTAAAAATAATGTTACATTTTTATTATGTCTATCACATAACATTTAAAAGAAAGGAGTAAAACAACTTTCACTTTTTTTTTTTAAGTTTCACACTTTGATTAAGTAGTTGTAAACAGTGGCGGACCCAGGAGCTTACGAATGGGAGTGCACAAATCAAAAAAAAAAATGCGAACAATAAATAATAAAAATAAATCATTGGCGCTATTGAGTAATCAATAATAACTATTGTGTACGATGGTTCTACGACCAGACGACAAAAAAGTATCCTTTTTTTACGATAAATATTAACCATTTTATATTAAAAATGAGTCATTTTTAAATATTATTTACTTTAAAATAATAAATAGTGGTCACTTTTTATGCATCGTACTATTTGATCGTCGTATAGACGTATAGTATAAACATAATATCAATTATATTATGCTTTATAGGAGATTAACTTGACAATGGAGGAAGATGAAGATGAAGCTTTGTTTGATTTCACTCAAATACAAGCTAATATATGAGTATTTTACTTTTTTCACCTAAAAAACTAAAATTCTAAGCAAAGATAAGAAAATATGATGTCAATTGAAATTTTTGAAATAAGGATTACTAATATCTATAATTGAGAATGCGAATATATAATGAAAGTAGTATGAAACTAACAATTAACTAACTCAAATTAAAAAGTTCATCTATTGCAACAAAAAGTTCGTTCTTAATTTTAAGAACCGAGTTTTAAATTAAGAAGTCAGTTTGTTTATCATGGGAATTTGAAAACCAATAAATATAGGTTTGAAATATTGAGACCAATTAAATATTTTATATTTTTCATCTAAGAATTTTATATAATAGTCATCTATTGTGTATAAAAGTTTTTATATATTTAAATTTGTGAAATATGACATGGCACATGAAAAACTTTATGTTAAGTTTTTCTATACTATTGCTTAGTGAAACCAAAATTTAAAATCTAGATTAAAATTTAAGCATTGGAAATTGGGGTTTTCTGGGGATGGGTGTTTAGAAATGAGTAGGTGGGGACTCGGATTTTCCGAACCTAAGAAAATCGAAAGGGTACTTGGTAGTGTTCATTGTTCATACATTATGGAAAAAAAGAATTGGAAAAGGGAGTGCAGTGAGGTTCGAACCCGGGTAGCTTGTAGTGTAGTGTTCAGTGTTCACGTATTATGGAAAAAAAATTAGAAAAAGGAGTGCAGTGAGGCTCGAACCCGGGTAGCAACATTGGAAGAGGATGCTTTTAACCACTGAGCCACTACACTTGCCCATAGTTCTATTGCACCTAAATATTATATATACTTGTTTCCGCTTTTTCTCAAAAAAAAAAATCCAGAAATCTCGGGGTGCGCACGTGCGGTGCTGTGCGCACCCCCCGGTCCGCCACTGGTTGTAAACGAGAAAGGGGTTGAATAGCTCATTTGGTTAATCGTTTTTTTTTGGGTTAAATATATATGTCATTTGATTTAATTAGGTTAGATGAGGTGAGTAAGATGAAATTGAGTTGTAAAAAGAAATAAATGGGTTAAATAAGCAGGATTGAGTTATAAGAAAGTAAAATGGGTTAGGTTAGAGTTGATATGTATCGTGTACGACATGTTTAAGTAGATGGTTGGGTTCCGGTTGAAGGATAAATAAATAATTTATATGTGACATGATCAACACGAATTTGGCACGACACGACATGTTGCCTAAGAATTTTTTAAAATGTGTGTTGCAAAAACTAGAAGCATCAAGTTGGTACTTTTACTCTTAATTAAAAATGATGATTGTTAAGTTATTAATTAATTAATTCTAAATTTTGAATAATTGTATTTTTAGCCAATTTTTTTTTTTTATTCTTAGTATGTGTTTGGCCTAACTTTTGAAAATGTGTTTTTGGACTTAAAATCACTTTTTGGCCAAACACATCATATTAAAAGTTAAAAGTAAATTCTCAAAAGCTTAAAATTTGCACTTATACCTATAAAAAAGAAGCACCCATTTGGTGCATCTGGTTTTGAAAACGACTTTAAAAAAATTAAGCTAAAAAAGTAAAAATCCATTTTTAATAAATTAGGGTAAACATGCTCTAATCGACATTGATAAAGCTAGGTTAAGCGACCTCAAATTACACTCATTTGCACCTTTGTTATTGTTGATAATGTTCTAGCTTCTTCCGTTAATAATGATTATGTTGAGATATTTTTAGAGGAATGGTTACCACAATTAGCACATTAATTATTACTCCAATATACTTTGGGGGTACATAAATGCTTGCTAATCATATGCTTTTTGATAAGTTCTCATTATCAAATACAAGTCACTATGCATCCAATAACGACAGACAATTGAAAGGCAACAATAACAATAAGATATTATACAAAAAAGGCACAAGCCAATTAAGTTCCCCTGCCACAATTAATTCCTAGTACACAAGTTAAAGGAAAAATCCATCAATTGACATCCCCACTTGTGAATGGAGAACAGTACGTTCGTGTAGAAGTCGCGAGTTATTCTAGCCAAGCTTTTCATTCTAATTCGAAAAAGGAGGAAATGGGAGAGCTTTATTAAGAAGTGCCCTAAATACTCTCTAAAATATTTCGAGGTATTTTTTTTATGTGTCATATGACGAATTTGATAGATGATCCATCTCAAAGGTTTTGGTTGTGATGGTTCATCTGTCATGCTATCAGAGTCAGTGTGACTAAAGATCACGGGTTCAAACTCTGTCAGTCCCCAATATCTCAGAAACTCATAAAGTGGAAAACTTTGCACATGGTATGGAGGGCTTGTGCATGCACTAACCACTCTTCAAGCCTAGTGGGCATTCGCGTGTGATACCATGTGCTGGGTTTTCCACGTGGTGAGTTTCTGAGATATTGGGGGCTGCCAGGATTTGAACTCGTGACCTTCACACACACTGACTCTAATACCATGATAGATGAAACACCTTAACCAATTAAGGTTTTGGTTGAGATGGTTCATCTATCAGAATTTGCCCTATAATTTTCAACTTGTCAAATTCAATTGTCATAATAAAATTTGGGGTATCATCGTATATGACTAATAATTCGAGTGTCCCTTTTTTCGAGTGTCCCTTTTTTCGAGTGTATTTATGTGCACCTTTTATTAATCACATGTCGTATATCGGTTGGACAGGTCAATGTCAAGTAACTTACTAATTAGTAATATTTTAAACATTTGAAATGTTATACTCCCTTCAATTTTACATGTTGTTCCCTCTTTCTATTTTGAGCTAAGTGTAGTGATGTTCCCTCTTTCCTTATTTGTGAGTAGTTGTGTGGTCCAAATTTAATTGAATGTGGGGTAGTGTATTTTGTGTGAACCAAATTGATTTCCTTAATCCTTGTGTCCAAAAGGAAAGGGAAGAACATGTAAAATTGGAGGGAGTATTAATTATATGAGCTCGATTTTACTTACTTTGTTGCAAAATAAACTTATTGTTAGATGGTGTTACGTGAAATTGATCAAGTTATATTTACTCCTAATAATGAATCCTTTGACTAAGGTTTTTATTTTATTCGAAAACACTTTAACATTTATGCTTAATTAAGTATTCTCTTTGTCACGGTCATTTGTTTACGTTTTACATATTTTGTCTCATTTATTTGTTTAGCTTTCTATATTAAGTATATATTTTTAATGGGTAATTTATTGTATTACATAATAATCCGTCATCCAATAAGACTATTCACAAATAGTCCTTTCTTCTATACTTAATTTTTGTGTCAGAAGTACAGTAATATATATATAATGAATCTTAAATAATATACTACGATGTAAATTTAGTAACTTAGTAAGCTAAGTACTTAAACACAATTAAACCCTTCAGCTTCTCTATTGCCAATATTGTGGAATTTTAAACTAATAATGGAAGTTTCTTTTGATAGGTTGGTCCGAAGTATCTTATGAGTAGACCTGACAAATCATAACCCGATTCGAATGACCAGGCTAGGTAGGTTGACTTTAGATTCGAAAATGCCTGAATTCGCATAACTCGAAAATGACGTTATAGCTCGAAATGAGTCAATCCGACCCATACCTGACCATGATTGACCAATGTTGACTCGACTCAAAATTATGCAATCTTAAACCACTCAACCTAAAATTGACCTTATCCAAAATAACCCAAAGTGATCTGAAATGACCATTAGCAATTAATTTTTAAATCGCTCGGAGTACATCATATTATTCCATACTTCATATTATACAGAGTATAAATTAAAATAAAAGACTCATTGTTTATAACACTCCTTAATACTTGCTTTTTGTTAATCAAATTATTACTTAATGCACTATAAGTCTGTAACCATCCACCCAAAAATGCAAGATTACCAAAATAGCCCAATACTCGGAAATGACTCGATGTGAAGTGACCTGATCACCCAAATGTCCCGACAGCATAATTGACTGGGCACTCAAAATGACCCGACCCAAACGGCCCCAATCTTATCGGATCGACCCATTTAGTAGCTCTAGTTATATGCTTGTTATATGCTCCTTTCGTCTCAGATTTAAAGGAGTCTAATAGGAAATTACTGACCAAACTATATTGAATATTTGAACCCTAATCATACATAAATATAAATATATAAACAATAATAAACTCCATCCGACTATCGGACATATTAGTAGCTAATTTAATAAGCAAGCCCTAATCTCGTTAGCATGCATGACTAATTAAAAAGGAAAGCATTTAATCAAGAATAATTTGTAATCACTATTAATTCACTATTATTAGAGACATATGAGTTGTGATTATTACTTGGCTTGTCTTAATTAAGTAAAACGTACAGTATACTTCATATAAATCATAATCAGGCGAAGGTGGTATTCTTTACTCTTTCCGTTCCCAAGTCAATTGTTGTTCTATTTCTTTTTACGCTGTCTCAGTCAATTGTTATCCTTTCTATATTTAGAAGGTACTATATGAGTAATTTGATTACCCAATTGAACTATTGTCCATTTGTCACTCACTAAATGAACCACCACTCTTTCCTTGATCTTTCTGCTAAAATAAAAGGACAATAATTGATCGGGATGGAGGGAGTATCTTATATACAAAAAAAAGCCGATAATAAAGGACACACTACTATGATCTTTTGTCCAGAAATGGAAATTTATCTCATTAGCACCACTATGTCCTTTGTTTACATTTCTACCCATAATTAGTAGGTCCCATATCTTCTAAAAAGTGAGATTATAAAGACAGCACAACAACTAGTTATAAATGGAAGTCACTTTCATTATAGATACTTTATTATACATATACTCCCTCTATTCAATTCCAAATACAACATTTCTCTTTTACACATTTGTCAACGCACGAATTGTAACTTAAATATCTCGAGTTTTACATTATAAAAAAATATAAAAATTTGATATTCTTATTGTACTTATAAAGGCGAATCAAACAAGATCCCACATGACCATATTTTATCTTACATATTACAAGAAATCGTAAAGATTCTCTTCACTCATGAATAGTGTCAAAAAAAGAAATGTTGTATTTGGACTTGAATGGAGAGAGTATATGAATATATGATCATCGTCATAGTACAAGCGAACAAAATATGATTTAGAAATCAAAACTCTAATTGTAGAATGAAAACCTCGTAATTTAAGCATGAAAAAAAAAGCCCTTAAACTTCTATCAATCCTAAAACTGAAATAAGTAGCGAAAGAACGTAAGCAAAACTAAAATTATACGTACAAGGCTTATGATACGTGCATGAGATACGGACTAATCACCCCAATGCAACACCTAAATCTCGACAGCAAGGTCACTCTGTCACTTCAATAATAATAGCTACCGAGTATGTAGTTATCTCGATAACAAGGTCACTCGATCGCTTACAATATTTTAGCACCAAAGTAATCTCAACAACAAACCTACACAATTACATACAATAATTATACATACATGTGCTTCCATCCAAAGCTCATAGCACTTATTTAATTCCACAGAATTTTCATTTATGACGGGTCAAATAATATCTATATGGGTAGCAAAGACAAGTTATTTGTTATTTCCAAAGCTTGTCTTATCTATCAAGGTGGAACATACTTGACCTATTAAAAGCTTGTGATATCTTGTTTCTTCAAACATGCAGCTTTTCTGGTACAATTATAAATTATCGTGGCTAATAATTAATCGTAGCTCCATAAGCTACTACAACCTTCGCCGGAATAATCATCATCATCGAGATAATCTCCGGCGGAGGAGCTCATTCTAGGAGGGCTAACCATCATTCCACCAGCCATATCAACAAGAAAGCTAGGCATATCAAAGAAAGCATCCATATCCACATACTCACTACAACCATTATTATTACCAACTTCTAACCTCCCCTCCGCAGTCGCCTCAGCATCCATTGCTGCCCTCATTGCAGCCGCCCCCGCTGCCGCCTTCCGAATATCTTCGGGTAGGGACGACACGGGAACTGGGTAACGGATAACATCATCAGGAAAGTTTAACACAGCGTCCTCACCCTTTAGGGCTAGGGCGGCCGCGTCATACGCGGTCGCTGCCATTTCAGGGGTGGGGAATGTGCCTAACCATATCCGGGTTGTTTTTTTAGGTTCACGGATCTCCGAGACCCATTTACTGCCTCGGCTCCGAATACCTCGGTACATTGGGTGTTTACCCGTTTGGGACGACCCGGATGTTAACTTTGGACCATCCATTGTTAAGTATAGGATGGTATTGTGATGGATGTAGTTTACTAGGTTGGTTAGGGTTATCAGGTTGCTCAATTGGTATGGGATTGATATTGAAAATGGAAATTGAATTGGTTATTTTGGGATGTTTTGTTCTTTCTCATCATCTCATGTGAAGAATGAGGTTGGTCATCCATCTATATTTATATATATAAATTATAAAGCAATCAAATACTACTATCTAGTGTCTTTGGATTATAATATACAAGTAATATTATTCCTAACAGTAATACAACTATTACTAGTTTACTACTACTGCCGCCTCTCCTTTTCATCTGTCCAAAAAAAAAACGAAAAAAAAACGTATCTCTCACTCCAGCAGGACAGTAGGTCTCTCTTAAAATGGGTTTGTCTTAAGAATAAAACGGGTCAAGTAATACACCACTTGTATAAATGAGACAAATATTTTACTTTTTCCTATGCAGTTGGTTTTTGTCTTATTCATCATAAATGAGCATATTTAACCCGTCTTAAGCTTTAGACGAATATTTCCGTCTTAAATGATAATTTATGCTCTCTTTTAGGGCCTAGTCATCTATATATAATAATTAAAACACAAACTAAACACTTATCTAATTGCCACATCAACAAATCAAGCCTATTTAGACATGTCATTACCATTTGTTATTTAAAAGAAAAAGAAAAAGTTAATTATATTTGTAACATTAAATACAAATTAAAGCATAATAAACATTAAATTTGGATTTTAATTTTAAGGTATATTATACAACATCAAAATAAAAATTAAATTAAATTTTTAGGGTTTTATTGTCAAAATTATATATACGACAAATAAAAATCATATTACTTTGTTTGAAAAAGTTATCCTCTCTTTTGTTGTATACCTCCTTAATTTTAATAAATCGGATGCACAAAGAGAATTTAAAAATGAATGTCTTAACATAACTTTTCATATAACAACTAAATATTATAATAGCGTAAGAAAATTAATATATGGTACTACAAGGACAATATAAAATACGCCATGTACCTCTTCTAAATTCATCTTATTCAACAATTTAAATAAAACGCATTGTGATGAGAAAAACACAAATTAAAATAAAAAAAGAACTTGCTACAACAAGTGAGAAAAAAAACCTCAAATACATCAACTAGCAAAAAAAAATCGTGAGATGAGAAAAATAAAAAATAAAATAGAGGGAGTTAAAAAAAATTGTACTGTAGAAAGATTTTTTTTGAAAAATAAACAAAAATGCACTACTCCACCACCAACACATCCACACCACTTTGTTAGTTGATATAAATATTATGATTAATAGTTTCTAATAAACAAATCAAATACATCTCATATATACATTGTGTTAGTTAATATAAATATTAATTGTTTATTATCAAATTTATATAACGATCGTCCTAAAAGGTGACACTATAATTGTTTATACAACCACACACTTTCATACTACATTACGCAGTATACAGGAAAACATATACTGACCAATGATAAAAATAAGCTACGTGGCAATCAAATATTCATCTAACATGGTTAATTTTATATCACTGTTTTTAACGTTGAAGCAAGTAGTTCAAGATTACATTATTGGTACGTTATTACATCTCTTTGCCCGTCTAATAATATAATACTGTGAAATTGAAAATAAATATGTTGTTGTGTGTCAGTGGAGGCAGTCAAGATGTCAATATACGGAGTATATACCAAACAAACAAGGTTACATTATATATGCGTGTGCATAAACAATTAATCTCAAACATACCCGTGATTTTCACGGGTACAAAAACTATTTTGATTGTAATAAGTTAGTGTCAAATTACTTAATATGAAAAATAAGTACTTTCCGCTCTATTAGATTTTTTTTATTATCTCGCTAGTAGAGTTTCCGTCTCCATCAATTGGTGAGTTTCTCTATTTCAGCGTCACACATGTGGAAGATAAGTGCTACAGAAGTTTCTCCTATGCTGTTTCAGATATCAAATTTTCATTTACAAACTATGAAGTTAAGTCTAGTTAAGTTTCAAATCCCTCGTGGAACCAAAACAAGTTTCAATTCCATCCCCTGTGCAAAACAATGGAACTCACATACCTTATGTTTGCAGACCTTATGTTTGCAGATGACTTACTACTTTTCTGTAAAGGAGATCCCTATTCTACGATGGTTATTCTGAGAACGAACATTCTCAACCTTCTCTCATGCTACAGGTCTCAAAATGAGCAAAGGTAAATCCAATGCTTACTTTAATGGTGTTAATGAAGGTATCAAAAAGGACATTTTACATATATCAGGTCTGGTAGAAGGTCATCTGCCTTTTAGATATCTCATGGTTCCCATCAAGCCTACCAGATTGAATAAATAGGATTACAGACCCTTAATTAAAAAAATTGTAAAGAAATCAGAGGTCTAGGGGCAAAGAAATTCTCTTAGCTTATGCTGGAAGATGGGTCTTAATCAAAGCAGTTCTGAAAAATTTTCAGAACTACTCGGTCTCAATTTTTATACTACCTAAAAGTATAATTAATGATAATGAGGCAATCTGCAGAAACTACTTCTGGGATGGGGGAGTGGAACATCTTAGAGCCCCTGTGGTTAGACCTGCAGGCAGACGGGTCAATCAGATCGGGTTCAGGTCGGGCCAATTCGGGTTTATCATATTGTTGGGTTAGCTAGTTTGGGTCGGGTCGGGTTCTTTCGGGTTTCGGGTCATTTTTGGGTAAGTTGATCGGGTCATTTTAGGGTCAACGAGTCGGGTTATTTCGTGTCCGGGTAATTTTCGGGTCAATAATTAAGAAAACAAAAGGTGCATATAGTGATTTCAAGTCTTTTTTGTTCAATTAAAGCTATATTTTTTCGGATCACTTTCGGATTAATGGTTTCGGATCGGGTCATTTCGGGTAGTCGGGTCAGTTTCGGGTCGACGCACTTCGGGTCAAGGTCGGGTCGGATTGCTTTTGCTAGGTCTACCTGTGGTGGCATGGGAGAAAGCATGATGTAAAATAAATTTCAAATTTTACTTTTCAGAGATAATGTTGCAGCGGAAATAAAAACAATAATAAAAGGGATATGAATTAGTTAAGACAATCTCGCAAGATCACTCAACTAAGACTTGAATTAATCAAGTGATCACGCAAGACAACTTGATCAACTCGTGTGTAAACTCTCAACCTCGCAAGATATCAAGCAAACACAAATTCAACCTCGCAAGCTAATAAGAACAAACAAGTAATAACTTGAATTCAATTCTCAATTGTATGTCTATTACAATGCATAAGACTCCTTATTTATACTACTATTAATTACCATAAATTAACTAGCTAATAATAAGGAAATAATGTGAAAACTACCTTATTATGAAATAAGATCATCACACTACTTTATTTAAATTATTAAACTAATAACTATACTCGATTTAGGAATGAAAGTAAACTTGAGAACAATTTAAACCAAGCTTCCATCTTGCTTTTGAATGGCACGTCCATTTTGCGTCATCCGCGTACAATCTGGACAGCTCAACTTAAAACGATCATATCTCCTTCGTTACTTAATCAAATAAAGCGTGTGACCACTTGTTAGAAAGCTAACATCATGTACTTTCATCTCCAAGTGACATCACGTCAAAAGTAGCTATATATTCTTATATATTTAGTTCTAAAGTCAAGGGAACAAATCTGAAATGTCAAGAGTGACTTAAACTTGCATTTTGAACATATACCCATGTCCCTCATGTATCAAAGCATGTCAAACTAAGGATGAGCGTGGTTTGTGTCTTAAAAATGACTATGTGTGGAATAAAGCTGCAATTGGTAAGTAGGTGTGGTGGGTCACCTCTAACCCTAATCAATTATGGATCAAATGGGTTCACCATACCTATCTGAAAGATCTGAACTGGATATCCATCGATGGATTACACTCCTCTCCAGGACACTAATTGGTACTGGAGAAGAGTAGACCTGGCAAAACTGAGACCCGAATAACCCGACCCGATAAGACTGACCCAAGACCCGAAACGACCCGGAATTACCTGACCCGAGGATGACCCGAAACCCGAATTGACCCGACCCGACCCCGACCCGACCCAAACCTTGACTGACCCGAAAGAGACCCGAAAGAGACCCGACCCAAAATAACCCGACCCGAAACCACCGACCTATAGACGACCTAATTTGAAATGATCATAAATGACCCAATTTATTGTGATTAGGGATGATAATGAGACGAGACGACCCACGTGCAGCTCAAGCTCGGCTTTGTCCAAGTCGACTCGTGCGAGTTTGGCTCGCGTTGGCTTGACTCGAAAACTAACTTGATCATTTTGACCGGAAAATGGCCTAAATAAATCGGATATGAATCTAAATTGTCCCGACCCAAAATGACCCATACCCGAAATGGCCCAAACCCGAAACTGACTCAAACCCGAAAGCGACCTGACCCGACCCGACCCGAAAGATTGAGCAAACCCGAGACAACCCGACCCAAACCCGACCCGTTTGACCCATTTGCCAGGTCTAGAGAAGAGTTTGTAAAATTAAAGAACTTTTCATAAAGAGGCATATATACCTGCAGCATCAATGACGGAATGTCGGGGGGTTAGAATATACTCTAGCCAAAGGATACAACTATATAAGAAGACAGAACATCAAAGTTAATTACATGGTCCAAGTATGTGTGGTCTAATTGGACCTTTCCCAAACATGCTATTTTATCATGGATTTATCATCATAATAACATTAACACCATGGATATGCTATACACTATGGGGATGGCCCCAGAGAATATTTGTCATATATGTAGAAATGGGAGAGAAACAAGGGAGCATATTTTTTTCACTTGTGATTACAGCAAGATGGTGATAGCTCTTATTGGAGGCTGGATCAAAGTAAACTTACCAGTAGAGAACATTGAAGATTGGAGGAAACGTCGTAGGCACTCCAGATTGAAAAGCAGTATCCTTGATGCAGTTCTAAATTCCTGCATGTATCACATATGGATCCAAAGAAACATTAGTAAAATTGATATGCAGATCATGAGACCAGAAATGCTCACCAACCGGATCATCAATGATTTCAGCATGAAATTGAGGAACAAACAGAGCACCAAGATGGGGGAGAAGGAAATGCGTGAGGTTAGGGATAAGGCTTTATCCCTTCGTTTTTGTTGTGAGCTAATTGTTTTTGTTGGTTATGGATTAGTATGGTCGAATTGGGTTTTCCTTTTAGCCCAACAAAACTTGTATTGGGTCGATTAATCTTGTTTTGGGTCGATTCAATTTGAATCGGAATTACGCTATTTATAATATACTTACATTTTATCAAAAAAAAAACTAATCAGCGATATATTAGAGGGTATTCATCGACAACGTCATATCTTGATAATAGTGATCTATGTTTTAGAGAGGTTGAAGTTTGTTTGAGTTATATAGTGACGTATATATTTTGTTTATTTTGATATCGATTGTGGATATATATCGTATGTGTAATTATTAATGAAATTGATCATCCCTTTAAAAAATAGTTAAACAACTCTTATGTTGTTAGTTTAAAAGGTAAAAAGATTCTTCGGTATGCTTTTGAATAGTGTTAAATTTGATTCGGTTTTAATCAAATTGATCTTGCGGTTTCATTTTAACCATGTTTATTTCGATTAACCATTGTAATAAAGTTTGTACTATTTTGAGTCGAGTCAATATTAGCTCAAAAGAGTTTTAAGTCATAATTTTCTTGAGTTGAGTTTTTGCAATTAAATTTGAATTTAATAATTCAAAGTAGGATCAATAAATAAGGCATCAGTGAAAACCTTCTAAAATTGGACTGTTTTATGAGAAGATGAATCTTCTTAAATCGGGTAAATCAATTCAGTTATTACTGGAAGATAAAATCAATTTGGGTATATTCAATTATATTAAATTCGGTTCGATTCGAATTAAATTAGATTTAGGTTATTATTCAGGTTATTTATATCGTGTAACGCCTCAGGTTTTATTTAATTGGTAAAATTGTCTTGGCTAATTATGTAACTCATTTTACATGAGTAATTTAGGAGAATAAATAGTTTCTTAATTTCCACCTTTATTTTAATAGGAAATTAATTTAAAAGACTAATTTACTTTTACGTACTTTCACTTTCAAAAGAAATCTCATTTTTAAATCATGTCTTGTGATTTAGGAGGAAAAATTTAGGATTTTCTAGGATTTTTTTTTGTTGGAAATTTAGGATTTTTCGGTGATAAACCTCTTGTGACAACCAAAATTAAGACAAATCATGAACTTGCTAGACTTACTTACAAACAATAAATTTAGATTTCATAAATACAAGATCCGAAAATCACATTTTTTTCTACATGGTTTATTTGGATTTTAGTTTTATGCATGATTTAAAAATATTATTTGAAATGAAATAAATGTTACCAAATACTACCTTGAAAAATTTAAACAGGTCAAAAACTCTACGTGACTACTTGAGTGTCGTCGTGTCGATAGCCGAACTAAATGAAGTCTTCTATTCGGCAAAAATTAAAAAATGAAGAAATAATTGGATATTTAGCACATCGATCCCTCTTCCACTTGCCTTCCAGCTAGGGGTGTTCACCGGTCCAAAACCAGACCGGACCGGTTGGACCCGCGGACCGACTACCCACTTTTTCCAAGACCGGAGACCGGACCGGAACCCTTAAGGTCCGATTTCTTCCGGGTTTGGACCGGACCTGTTATACGTTAAAAGGGAAAATTTAATTTTTTTTTTAATTAAGGGTGGACCGGACCGGACCGGAGATCGGTCACCATATTTTTTGGGACCCGAAGACCGAGCCGGTATGTATCCGGACTGGACCGGACCGGATCGGCCGGTCCGGGTCGGTCCGATTTGCCGGTCCTGACCACTTTTTGTTCACCCCTACTTCCAGCTCCACTAAATATATATTAATTTAATCGGATGGGAATGAGTTATCAAAAGAAAAATATT
>JAIUZE010000557.1:0-21928 GCA_022085475.1 Heliosperma pusillum
TCCACGAGAAAGTCGGGCAACTCGAGAACATGTGTAATACCTTGATGAAATTGGCCGCAGACGGGAGCTTTGCCGGGGCTCTGAAGGTGAAGCCGCCTACACCTTGCAAGCAATACTTATTGAATACAAAAAACAAAATGAATTTCGATCCCGTCCTAGTGGGGCAAGAGACTCGAAGGAAGTTCACGAGTTCCTCTTTGACATGGAGCAATTCTTCCGTGTAAGCATGCTCGACGAGAATCTGAATGTCAGCACCGCGAGTATGTATCTAATGGATGATGCCAAACAATGGTGGCGCTCGAAATACGCAGAGATTGAGGCAGGGATGGTTGTGTTGGAGTGGTGGGATGATTTTAAGCGAATTTGCAAGGAACAATTCTACCCAGAAAACACAGATTGCTTAGCCCGAAGAAAATTGAAAAGGTTGAAACATACTGGTTCCATCCGAGAGTATGTGAAAGCCTACTCGGCATGTATGTTGGAGATAAATGAGATGACCGAGAAGGATCGGGTGCTCCAGTTCATCGATGGGTTGAAAGAGTGGGCTCAAGGAGAGATCATTCGATAAATACCTGACTCCCTCTCCGCCGCAATGACCGCAGCCGAGAGACTAATCGAATACTACGCGGAATGAGAAGCTTCGCAAAAGAAGGAATTCCTAATGTAGAGTTAGGGTAACCCTATGTTTGGAGGAAGCACTTCCCAAGTGACATCCCTCCCTACGGGAAACAGTAGATGCCGTCCGGGAGGAGACCAACGAAGATGGGGTCAAACTAACTCCACCCCAACCTCTTCAAAAGGGAACACATCCGAAGCTTCCACTACTAGGAAGCCGTTTGCTTGTTTCTTGTGTAAAGGACCACATCGAATGTCTGAATGACCGCACCATGGAGAGTTCATAAGTCTTACGAAGAACTTGTCTAAGATGTCGGTAGAGCCGAACCCCGAGGGGATAGATCAGGAAGCGGACATGGGTGACAATGAGGAGTCCAGTGAACAGGGAGAAGTGGCGCGAATGGGCGCGGTGCACATGATGTACTCAATGGGAAAAGGCAAAGAGCACTCCGAAGCCAAGTCCACATAACTCATGTACGTCGAGTTGAACTTCAATGGAAAGGCCACCCGTGCCATGATTGACACTGGGGCTCCCATAGTTTTATTACCCCGGACGAAGAAAAAAGAGTCGGGTTGAAGCTAAATCTGAAAGGAGGCAGCATGAAGGCTGTCAACTCCAGTGCCAAATCGATTCATGGAGTTGCAAAAAATGTGGCTGTCAAGATGGATGATTAGAGCGGAAGACTCGCCTTCACCAGCATACCGATGGACGACTTCAAGCTCGTTCTCGGCATGGATTAAACGGACACGGACCTTCTTAGCGCCTCACAATGGTTCCCTTGTGATGATAGGGTTGAAAGCTTGTCTTGTGAAAGCCGTCGGAGGACCAAAAAAGATGAAAAGACCATTCCTCTTGGCTATGCAATTGAAGAGGGGACTTCAAAAGGGAGTGCCGACCTACTTGTGCACCATGTCAATGAAACAAGACACCCGTGTCGAACCTGTGGAGCCGCAGGTAAGGAGAGTGCTGGATGAAAACAAGGATTTGATGCCTGATCAATTACCTATGAGTCTACCGCCTCGCCGCTCGGTAGACCACCAAATTGATTACCGCCGGGCACAAGACCTCCCGCTCGAGGGCCTTATAGAATGACACCCAAGAGTTCGCTGAATTGCGGAACCAACTGGATGACTTCCTTCGCTCAGGGTCGATTCGACCTTCCAAACCCCCATTTCTCCAGTATTTTGTCAAAAGAATCAGGACGGTAGTCTCCGACTTTGTATTGACTACCGACCCTTAAAAACGTTGACGGTAAGGAATCGCTATCCCATTCCCTTGGTAGCTGACTTATTCGATCAACTACAGGGCGGTGTGTATTTTACCAAGTTAGATCTGAGATCTGGTTATCATCAAGTTCGGATTGCCGAAGGAGATGAACCAAAGATTGCTTGTGTGACGAGATATGGAACGTTTGAATGGTTGGTCATGCCTTTCGGCTTGACCAATGCACCAGCAACATTTTGTACCTTGATGAATCATGTATTTCACGAGTACATAGAAAAATTCGTGGTGGTCTACCTGGACAACATCGTGATATATAGACGCTCATTAACCAAGCATGAAGAACATCTAAGACTTGTGTTCGTCAAACTCCGGGACAACCACTTGTTTGTGAAGAAAGAGAAGTGTGAATTCGCTAGACCTAAGGAAACCTTCCTTGGTCACATTGTGGGGAAAGAAAGACATAAGATCGAGCCAAAGAAGATTGCTGCTATTAAGGATTGGGGAAAAAGAAGACTTATATAGTCGTTGAGGAAAAAGAATAACAATTTAATTGGGCTCAGCTTCTTTTTTTTCTATTTCTCTATTACCGCCTCCGTCAGCAGGTACTGGGGTCACTCGATCGAGTATTGGGTGCACTCGATCGAGTGATCCAAAGACAGTTGATCTTTCCTTTTCAACAATGGACACTCGATCGAGGGTCCCTGGGACGGTTGAATTTTCAAGTTCTGCACTAGACACTCGATCGAGTATTGGCTAAACTCAATCTAGTGATTTAAAGAAGGGAATTTTTTTCTCGGCATTCGTTCCTTCACTACTCGTGCCTACATCAACTTGGCTTGGCATCTCCGGGTTCTTATATTGGGTCCCACTCCTCAAAGTTATTGAAATTTCCTTGTTCATGTGGGGGTTTTCCTTAAGAAGGGAGATTTCCCGTTTGCCTTTGTGGATTTTGAGTTGCCAATTGGGCAATTTGAGTATCCACCATCTTCTTGTGAGCAAGCAATTGAGAGATTTGGGTATCTTCCTTTTGTTGTATCATGAGGCTTTGTTGTAACATGGCTTTCAATTCCACCATATCATTATTTGAAGGTGCTTGAGGCGGAACTTGTTGAAAGTTTTGACCTCCTTGACGCTTATAATTACCTAACCTTGTTGTGGAGGTGGTGGCGGGGTAGGACTAAGGATATTTTGACTTTGATGTAAGAGGTTTGGATGCTCCCTTGTCCTCTCAATATAAAAATCAGAGTACGGGCTGCCTTGCTTAAAAGATTGAAAGGCAATTACTTGCTCAACCGTACTCATACATTCAACCGCATTATGCCCCACGGTACCACATCTCTCACAATTTACTTATTTCTGAACCATGGCATGAACCGTTTGCTTATTTCCCTAATATTGTGAAGTTTTCAATTCGGCAATTTGGGCGGTCAATGCCTCCAACTGAACTGCAATGGTACTATGTAAACTACCCCTCTCACATTACTCTTGGGCTTACCATACTCAGCATTGTGCGTGGCTATCATATCAATTAACTTCCAGGCATGAGCATCAATTGTATTATTTTTAAACCTCCCATTGGCAGAAAAATCTAGTAACGCTCTATAATCATAATACAACCCATTATAAAATTGGTTGCATAGGAACCAAGTCTCAGAACCATGATGTGGGACAAATTTGACTAGTTTATTGAAGCAAACCCATGCCTCATGTAAGTTTTCATTGGAACCTTGCTTGAAACTTGTAATTTGACCACTTATGTCATTGATTTTCCTTGGTGGGAAGTATCCCTTGTAGAAGGCAAGAGCGAGATAATTTCAATCGGTGATACCCATTGCCTCCATGTCTAATTCACCCAACCAATCCGTTGCCCCATCCCGTAAGAAGAAAGGGAAAAGCACCTGCTTCACTTGGTCTTCTGTTACTCCAGGTTTTAACGGAATGAAGCAACAATAGTTAGTGAACTTTTCCATATGTTTAGCAGGATCCTCATTAGAATTCCATTTAAACATACTTCGCTCCACCAAATTGATGTAAGACGGGCGCACTTCAAAAGTACCATTAGCTTTAGTAGGGAGTTTGAATCCTTTGGGGATGGATGAAATGGTGGGTTCTGATTGGTTGGCTAGGGTAGTCAGGATTGTTGTAATGTCAGAAAAAGAAGTATCCGCTTCTAAGGATGGTTTTTCTGCAACAAATTCGGCGTCGATAGAATCAAGCGTACATAAGTTTTCGGCTTGACGAATTTCCTTCCAAAAGTTTGGTCTAGCTCGGAGGGTCTTTTCTGGTTCGGGAGCGAATGGTACGAGCTCGGACCTGAGAGACCTGGGCATAAACTAACACTAAAAAGAAGGGTAAGATCGGTCTCAAGGAACTAGAGTTCCTTGAGACAAAAAAGATAAACTAAATTAAAAACAAACCGAAAATTTGATAAGGGTTAAAGTCGCGTTCCCTAAATCAAAGTAAACCTAACTTAATACTAACTAATAGTCAGTGGTTAGTAAGGTATCGAATCCACAAGGAGGCGGTAATAATCTAGTTTGCTAATAACTAAGTCTATCTTAAGGTAACAATTTCTTGAAGGAATTTAATTAATTAAAAGATCAATCTAATTGCCTAAGGTCACAAGGTCGGTCGATTCAATTATGCCATTTAGATCTAAGTCTAACATGCGGTCGGTCGGTGAAAATCCTAAGTCGGTCGGTGAAAATCCTAATTTGCGATACTAGTTAATTAATTATGGCCAAAATCAATCTAGTAGAATTAAAACAACAATCAAAAGACAACCATATGATTTAACTAACTATTAATAAAGTAATCCCCCTTCTAACATCCTAGATCTCCTTTAAGGCTTTAATTGTAGATTAAAAGTTTTGCTACTCATAATATCTAAACTAATAACACCAATAAAGGAAGTAAACATGATTAACAATATATGAAGATGAACGAGTAATAATTAAAGATCTAACGCTAATTGATTGAATAAGAAAGGAAGATTAGTAAAATACCGAATACAAGTTGAATTGAAAGGAACGGTGTTTTTGAACTAACCCTAATAGCAATAATAATATTGTGAAGGTTTCTAAGTAATAAGAGCATTAGAAACAATAAGGCCGAGTTTTCTATTTTGTATTACACAATAATCCGATTTTAAATAAATCTTAGAAAAACTATTCGTCTTACAAACACTCGATTGATTATTGGTGCACTCGATCGAGTGTCCGCGGTATTTCTCAGTTTTGCGCACTAACTTTCAAACGGTTGCCATTTGTTCGTTACATATCATAATTCGACGTGTGACCTATAATTAGAAAGATAAGAGAAAGATATTTATTTTGCAATTTGATTTAGCTCTGTAAGAGTTGCGGAACTCAAGATATAAAGGTTTAAAGTTGACACTTGTGCAAGCAACAATTCTTTATTCTCGCTTCACATTTGTTTGGTCTTTCCAACTAATTTCTTTGACATTCCTGTTTAATTATTTCTTGGTCTCTATCTCAAGCATAAATTCCCCAAATGTCGAGTCCATTCCGCTTTGCAACGGATCCAATGCATCCGAATCACACCAATCTACACAATAGCACACAAAAGCGAAAGTATCGACATTCTAACATTTAACGACATCTAATCATATAAATAAGCACAAAACCATAAAAAAGTGACTAAGGGGAGGCATAAACATTTATATAATTATGAATCATCATAATGCCTCCAAATCTTTAATGCGAACACCACATCACCCAACTCTTGGTTATGAGTAGTGTAGCTCTCCTCATAGAGCTTCAACTGCCTTGAAGCATAAGCTATCACCTTCCCATTCTACATTAAGACATAACCCAATCCACACTTCGACGCATCCGTATACACTTCAAAGGTTTCACTCCTATTAGGTAAAGCTAAGACAGGAGCTGTGCTCAAATGCTCCTTGAATGTTTGGAACACCGTCTCACAACTCTCATCCCAGCGAAACTTGTTCTCCTTCCTCATCAATGTTGTTATAGGCCTACCAATCTTAAAAAATTCTTTGGTGCCTCCTAGTTAGACACTGCTTCAATCTTACTCAGATCTACCATCACTCCTTCCTTTGATATAATGTGACGCAAGAACGCCACCTTTTCTAGCCAAAACCAGCACTTAGACAACTTAGCATACAACTGGTTGTCCCTTCAAATCTGCAACACAATCCCTAAGTGCGCTGCATGCGCCTCCTTAGTCTTAGAATAGACCAAGAGATCGTCAATGAACACTACCACAAACGTGTTCTGATATGGATTGAAGATCCGGTTCATAAGGTCCATGATTACCGCAGGTGCATTCGCCAACCCAAACGTCATCACCACATATTCATAAAGCCCATAACTTGAACGAAAAGCCGTCTTCGGAATGTCACTATCCTTTATCCTAATGGTAACCTGGCCTCAAATCAATCTTTAAAAATACCCTAGCTACACTTGACTGATCGAACAAACCATCAATTCTAGGTAGTGGATACCTATTCTTCGTCGTCACATGGTTCAATTCACGGTAATCAATGCATAACCGCAAACTACCATCCTTCTTCTTCACAAATAACACCAGCGCACCCCACGGCGAAGCACTAGGCCTAATATATTCTTTGTCTAACAACTCACGCTACTACTTCTTCAACTCCTCAAGCTCCTTTGGTCCCATGCGATACAGGGCCTTATAAATTGCAACCGTACTCGGCTTCAATTCCAAGATGAAATCAATATCCCTCTTCGGAGGTAACCCTAATATCTCATCCGGAAGGACATCAACAAACTCACTCACCGCCTCAATCTTGTCTGATGTCGGCTCCCAAACTCTGGTATCTCTCACATTGCATAAGATCATCGGGTAGCCCTTCCTTAGGTACGTCTCTCACCTTAGGCTTCACAACGAACCCCCGGTACGACACTCTAACCCCTTTAAGACCCTTTAAAGACACTTTCTTTTGATGGAAATCTGTATTTGCCTTATACTTTCCCAACCAATCCATCATGACAATAATTTCAAACCCATCTAAGGGAAATGCAAATAGCTTAACAGGAAAGTCTACCTCCCCCACAATCATTGACACTCCCTTGTATAGTTTTCAACAAGATACCGACTCCCTAGAAGGTATAAATGTAAGTTTCTTAAACTCAATATTCGACACTTCTAATATCATAATACATTTAGTTTACTCTTAAACTAAATAGATCTTATGCATGCATAACAAAATAATACAAAATAAAAAAGAACCATTTTCCTTACATTGATTTTGGAACAAATATGGGCACAAGATAAGGACACCTTCCTAATCTTGTTCTTGAGCTTAAATAATAAGGATGAACTCCAAGTTCTTAGTATAAGAACACTCCTCTAAGTTGCACCCAAGACAAACCTTTTAATCTCTACTAAAATACTACACTAGTATTAAAAGTAGTATGCCTTAATATAAATCTAATAACCTCTTATTACTACACTAGTAATGTTATTAGAAAATATAAACTCTAAGATGAACTTCTTAAGTTTTAGAGAGAAGTTTGAGAATAAGAGAGATAAGTATGTTATTTTCTTATGAGATGGAAAAATGAATATCAAATAAGGAGAAAAATCTCCTTATTGTACTGTACAAGCCATGACCGGCCATACCACATGGGGAAGGGTGGGTGTCTTTTTCTTTTATTCTTAACAAAGCAATAGACTTAAGGCTAGGTTTAGGTAGGTAATCATTTTGTTTAATTCTTAATTAGAACAATTATGATTACCTAAATCCTACCCTATACACCCCCAAACCGGTTTTATATAATAAAATGGGTATCCATTTTATTTTTGTAATTTGTCATTTGTCACATATGTGACATGTGACATGTAACATGTAATTAGGCTTATAAATGTACATTTAACTAATTTAAATGCAATTTCATAACAAATAAATTAGACTTAACATTTTAAGTCACATTTAATAATTACATGTAAATAAAATGGGTCATCTCATATTTGGTTAATATAATCTACAACAGTTTGTAATTATAATTGACCAATTTCACTTATCTCAAATGTTTCATAAACATAATGCATTCTTAGTAATATAACAATTATATTACTTAAATGAATCTTATTTAATTATATTACAATAAGATATAATTCTCACTTTAATCTTGTTCAAATTAAGGGATTAATTAATCTGTATCGCAATACAGTTATTTAACTTTCATGATTAGGGGATTGTCCTTTAGGTGTGACCTCAAGGGATCAACTGATCACCACCGTCATACGACAGTAACGTCAAACTCAATTGAGCCAATCGTTACCGATTTATGTTGACCAGTTGACTATAATATTCATCATCCCTTTGTATTCTTATTATCGAGATTTAATTATATGATCGCACTATTGTTGAGGACATTTACTCCAACAATCTCCCACTTGTCCGAGACAAGTGTGCGTCACCAATTCTCTTGTCCTATTACATATCTCCCACTCAATGCAAGGTGTCTTGCAGGTCGTACTTGCATTTGATCGTATCAAGAGTGGTTTCCTCGATCTGGAGAGTAACTGTCTGACCAGAATTATCTACCATAGATACCTTCCGAGCGTGGCCACGCATTTCAGCTTACTCCTCCTCGAGTGACCTTGAGATTTAAAACAACCCTGATAAGGGGTGGACAATTCCTATCGCACTATTCCCTTTGCATAGCCACAACTCATCAAGCCCCAAAAGATGCCCATTTGACCCCAGTTACGAAGGTCGTAGAGAATAAATCAAAGTCACTCTGAAACTGTGCCACCTTAGGCGAACAGTCTTTAGTCAAAGAATTAACTCAAAAGAATACTAGTAGCTCTTGCCACGACCAGGCTACAAGAATTGCCAGAATTCTATAAGCGGTCACTCCCCGACAGATTGTCTCTTACAGTCTGTCTATGTGATCGATTTGTCATCCCTTATGAACCTATGACACTTGAACTTGCCATCAATCGCACCACAATCTAGTCACTTCGAGATGTCACCTCATATAAGTGACTATGGGCCAATGCTATGTTAATACAGTCCACTTTAATAGGGTTCAAAATTGTCTCTACAACCCATTTGGATATAACAAAGCACAAAACCGAATTTATGAAACTCAAACGATAAATGTGATTATCATATATGAACAATCAACACAATGTTATTGCTTCATATCATATAACCTAAAGTTTATTTCGTCCATGACAATTCATGACGATCTTATTAAATGCAATAAAAGCTTGGGTAGTGAATATACCATATATTCATTTATTCCAACCTTGTGAATTGCTTTTTCCTTTCATCCAACGTTATTCCTAATAACATGAATTTATCTACGTACATATCTAGATCTCTATCTAGTGTTGGGCTCTTTAACTTGAAAGATGCTCCCACTCGTCATCATGATAACTGATAGGTATTTAGGTGAAAGGATCTACCATTAGCTCCTTGTTAGCCACATTATCCTCATCATAATCTACTACGTCTCTATTTGTAGAATTTATAATGATTGACTCTTCAATCATCCTTTTACTTATTCGCTTCTTTTAATACAAAGGTACGCCTAGGATTTAAATAAATCCTTATAAGTTTGGAAATTTGGGTTTGTGTAACCTTTATTACATATCAAATTTTCTCTACCAAACACAAGAATGAATCCCTAGTTCTCCTTGAGAACTCTATGGATGTTCTTGTAGGCTATCCAATGACACTCATGTTGATTTATTTGTTATTGGCTTGTCATGCTCCCAGCATACAATACATTTAGGTATGTGTATGTAATGGCATACATGATTGGTCTCATGTGATGAACAATTCTTAGGTTCAGTGGATGACTATGACCCTTTCATAGTGATCCCACTTTTATCAACATAAACAACCTATCTATCTTGTTGAATAGATTAAGGATCTTATCGATATAAGATACCTTTTAACTGCCAAGCTAAAATCTTCTATTCCACAATAGATGTTGATTTTAGCATACATGTTGTCCTCTTTCATCCAACATTAAAATCCAACTACTCCTTTCAAAAAGGTAATACGAATACGTTACTCACAACGAGTGATACGTCATTCACCTGGAAAACAATTTCTCCCACTGAACTTCATGTCTTTACATGACTTTAACTCCCACTTAACATCGTGTCTATACATGACATTAACTCCCACTTAACTTCATGTCTATACATGATACTTCGACAATTCGAGTGAAAAACTTCTTATATCTCATAATAGAAAAGATCATCATAACCCCTAGGTAGATACCTTAGGCTTGTGTCATGTACACATCCTTTTCCAAATCCCTATTTGGACATGTGGTTCTTTGCGTGTATCTTGTACACACCTACTATGAGGTATTTCACTAATGATTTGGATCTAAGTATAGTTACGTATTAACTTAGCTTCTGAAGACATCTACATGTCTATCCATGAAACTATAATTGGACAATTCCAAATAAAACATTTTCTTTGCATAAATTCCAGTTAGTTTCATAAGTCTCTTTTGTTAGAAAGTAAAATTTTAAAATTTCTAGGTGCTTCCACTTTCATAGATTATAATCTTATTATCTCAAGAATATTTTCTTTTGGTCTCGTCACTAGTCTAAGGATTCACCTAAGAACGCTTTCTTTTGGTCTCCTCACTAGCCTTGAGTATAACCTAAGAACTTTTTCTTTTGGTTTCCTCACTAGTTCCTAACCAGTTTTACGTTGTGGCTTATTTTCTCCCATTCTATCTTTAGAAAAATACAACTATTTTCTTTAAAGATAGCCTTATGAGCCACAAACAATTTTGTACTCATACTTGTGAGGGAGGTAGAAGTATCACAACATGACCTTAAGTGATCTACTAAAGAATACTTTCTAAAGACATCGAATCTTAGCTTCAATATAGACCAGTTCTATAAGCTAAAGAGGTGTACTCATATTCATGTCAATTACATTCTTTATAAGTGGTGTGACCAATTGGTTTTGAAGACTCCCTACTGTGAGTTCAACAACTCAATTTCGACTTAGCAATTGATCTTTCAAAGTGAGAATCGTATTCTTAGCCTTTTATTATAATGATCTCATCATCATAATATTTACATGATCAATTTGAGTCAATATAATTTATGTTATTAGTGCAAGTAGAGTATAATGACAAGTTTTAGAATGAAAAAGTTTCCATAAACCGAGTGACTTGGGTTGAAAACCAAGTCACCAATATCCAATTACAACCAATTGTTAAAGGAAATAAACAAAATTTCCATTGTCAAACAAGGAAATAAAGAGTTTCTAAAACAACGCCACAAAATACAACCCAAATAAAGAAGACAACACAAAATGAGTCCAAGCTTCCTTATGTCTTCATCCATGGGTGGCTACTTTAGCTTCCCTTGAAGAATCTCTTTAGGCTTGCTTGTCCTTGCCCTTGTCCTTGCTTGGGTGCCCTAATTACAATTAAAAAGGATAAGAATCACAATTTGTATCTATATACCAAAGTTGAGATCATAACATAAAAGATATGGATGAAAATTTACCAACGGAAACAATTTTTCCGGCTTTGATATCTCCTAGATACTTTGGGCTATTCCTTTTCCAATGCCCTTCGCCATTACAATAATGGCACTTGTCCTCGTATGAGGCACCTTTCTTAGGCTTGGGTGAGCTATTCTCAATAGTTTTTCCTTTGCCTTTGTAGGTGGAGGGCTTCTTTCCCTTGCTTGCACCCTTTTTGAACTTCCCCTTGCTCTTGTTATTGATGTGAAGTACATCCTTAGTGGTGCTAACATTTAGCCCCATGTGCTCTCCGCTTGCACAAGCATTTTGTGCAACTCGTGGAGAGAGGTTTGCATATTTTGCATATTGTAGTTTACCCTAAACAACACATATGCCTTGATTCTCCCCAAGGAATGTAGTACACGGTCAATTACGAGTTGTTCGGGAATGTCAACCCCTTGCACTTTAAGAATCTCGACATGCGCAATCAATTTGAGTACATGAGGGCTAACCTTTTGGCCCTCTTTAAGATTCATGTCGAAAAACGCGGAAGCCGTTTCATATTGAATGATTCTAGGAGCTTGTGAAAACATGGTCACAAGCTTGGCATAGATCTCATAGGCCGTGCTCATCTTTATGGCACTCCTTTGGAGATCGGCCTCCATAGAGGAGATCAAAACATTTTTGATCGCGTCGGCTTCCTTTTGGTAAGCCTCATAGGCTCGCCTTGCGGCGGCGGTTGACCTTTCGTTAGGTGTTTCGGGAGAGGCTTCGGTTTTTGAGAAAAAAAGTTGCGCTTTATCGGTTTTATCAAATACAATATATAAAGCATGCAAAAAAATTAATCATATTAAATTTTCAACTTTAGATCTGAAATTTGGGACATTAAAGCAACCAGGAACAAATTTCTCTTGACATGAAATTTATTTTAGCTATATTTGCTAAATTAGTCACTATTTATGCCATTTTTACATTAAAAAATCATAAATCATGATAGACAAATCACATTAATCTAAAATTTTCCAGTCTAACAGGAAAACATGCATGTGATAACATACTAAAATTTCATGGTCAGATTCAAAGCGGAAGCATTTTTAACCATTTGACCTTTATTTATTTCATTTTATCATATAAAAATCATAAATCACACGAAATAAGTCCAATTCACACGAAATTTTACATACAGTAAGTAAAATGCATGTGTGATATTGTGCAAACATTTCAAGGTCATAAGATAAGTCTAACTATTTTTAGCATTTTAAACATAATTTTACTCATTAAAATGTAATAAAAATACTAAAAATCATATTTGAGCACTATAAATTTTCATAAATCATCAAAATGACCTAAAATCATATTAGGACCAGAATATATTGACATGAAAATAACTTTGTGATTTTATCTTACAAAACACAAATTACTAGTTTTCTTTTAAGTTACAATAACTCGAAAAAACTAAAAATCGATTATGCATGCAACAACCTTGGCTCTTGATACTGCTTGTAAGTTTCTTATACTCAATATTAGACACTTCTAATATCATAATACATTTAGTTTACTCTTAAACTAAATAGATCTTATGCATGCATAACAAAATAATACAAAATAAGAAGAACCATTTTCCTTACATTGAATTTGGAACAAATATGGGCACAAGATATGGACACCTTCCTAATCTTGTTCTTGAGCTTAAATAATAAGGATGAACTCCAAGTTCTTAGTATAAGAACACTCCTCTAAGTTGCACCTAAGACAAACTTTTTAATCTCTACTAAAATACTACACTAGTATTAAAAGTAGTATCCCTTAAAATAAATCTAATAACCTCTTATTACTTGTAACAACCCGAAAAGTACCCAATTTGCTTAAGCAATAGCTTATGGATACTTTTCAGTAGAACTTAAGTTTTTAATATATGAATTTTTGTTCCGAGTCGTATTTTGAAATTCCGCGTTCGTATTTGGAATTTTTGAGAGATTTCATGAAAAGACCGTTTTTGGTCATCTTTGACTTTTCTTGACTTTTAAACCGTCTTTGACTTTTCCTTGACTTTTTAAAGTCGTCATTGACTTTTTATTTATTTTTAAGTCGTCTTAAACTTTTCTGAACTTTTAAGCCATTTTGACTTTTTCCGACTTTTTAGTCGATTTTGACTTTCGTTGACTTTTCCCGACTCGTCTTGCGATTTTGAAGACCGAAATTTTATTTAAAAAAATTATATTTTTGATTTATTTTTATTTATATTTATTATGATTTATCATAATTTAATATAATTATTTTGAATTTATTCGGAATTTAAAGAATAACTTTTACGGTTTTTAACGAACGTCATTTAACTATTCCCGACGCATCGTAATGCGCGCAACAAAATCGAAACTCGACTTTGGCATGAGTCACCCGCGCGTGTCATCGCTTTCCACTCACCATTAGATATTTTATTTATTTTGATTAAAATAATCAAAATATCTAGATATTTAATTACTTTATCGATCCGTCAACGGAAATTACGCAAATCGAGCAAAAACAGACCCGATGATCACCTTACCCACACGGCTCACCCTCTCCTCTAATAGACTTTGATATTTTTATTTCTTTTGATTAATATATCATAATATCTAGATATTATTTTACTTTATCGATCAGTTAACGAAAACTACGCAAAACGCTCGAAATCGGACCCGACAAGCTCAACATCACACGGCTCCCTTACCCACTCTTAAGCCTTGATATTTTCATTATTTTTCATTTTAATATCATAATATCTTGATATTAACTTTATCGTAAATTATATTAAATCGTTTACCGTAAAATAATTATTAAACGCGAGTCAATTACGGAACAACAATTTTAAAACTCAACACCTTTATTTGTCTATAAACTCACGTCCAACTCCACTCCACTTTACTCACAAACACCTTTTCACTTTTCAACAAATCAAATAAAGATCAAAATATCACTTTCTTTAATCGTTCTTCGTGTTCTTCATCGTTCATCAATTGTTCTTCATCGTTCTTGAGCAAAACCTCCATAAATCCTTCATTTCTTAATTAAATCCTTCCTAATTTATATTTCTAGGATCTCCTCTTCGCTCTCCATCTTCTAGTACGTTTTAAATTCAATTCCGTCAAGATCGTTTTCAACACTTTAATTATGAGAAATTTAGTTTAAGTTCTAATAATTGTTTTTCTTGTTATTTCTTATAGGGGAAGAGTTTGAAGACGAATTTGGGGACTCTTATATTTTGGGTGAAGACTAGTAGAAGGGTTTTCTTAATTATTACTTCTTATTATTTTGTGCTAAGTGGGTTTTGCTAGCTAAAGTAACAATTCCGATTTACTCGACGAATTAATGTCACATAGCCTTAGTTTTATTTTTTTAGCTTTTAGTTTATGATTCATGTTATGGTTATTTAGGATTTGAGTTAGTAACATAGCCTTTAGTTTTATTTATTTTGATTTTGGTTCATCTTTATTTTTGGTTCATGTTTTATGATTTATGGATTTTTAGTTAGTAATATGTTAAGTAGTGATTTTTATGTTGTTTTATGATTTTTGATGATTTTTATGTTGTATGGAATTTTTATGTTGTTTTATGATTTTTGATGATTTTTATGTTGTATGGAATTTTTATGTTGTTTTATGATTTTTGATGATTTTTATGTTGTATGGAATTTTTATGTTGTTTTATGATTTTTGATGATTTTTAAGTTGTATGGAATTTTTATGTTGTATTATTGTTCTTGATGATTTTTAAGTTGTAGTGAATTTTTATGTTGAATTATTGTTCTTGATGAATTTTTATGGTTTTTCATAAGTTATGATTTTTTATGTTGTTTATGAAATTTTAACAAATTTAGTGTTCTTGAAGAATTTTAATGATTTTTACTAAGTTATAATTTTTATGTTGTTTATGGAATTTTAACAAATTTAGTGTTCTTGAAGAATTTTAATGATTTTTACTAAGTTATGATTTTTATGTTGTTTAGGAAATTTTAACAAGTTTGTTGTTCTTGATGAATTTTGATGATTTTTAACAAGTTATGATTTTTATGTTGTTTATGAAATTTTAACAAGTGTAGTGTTCTTGACAAATTTTGATGATTTTAATAAGTTATGATTTTGTATGGATGTTTGTTAAAATGGTTGTTTGATGGTTAAAACATGTTAGAAATTAATTTGGTGTTGGTTTGATGGTGAACCGTGGGGAAGGGGCTGAACCGGACCAAACCAGGCCGGTCCAGGCCGGTTCAGACCGGTCTGGGTTGGTCCATGGTGGGTCCGGGTTTTGGTCTTTGGGTTGTGTCGATGTTTGATTGATTGGTTGTTGTTTTGACGGGTTTTAAATATGTTAAAGCATGCGGGAAATATTAGGAAAACGGTTTTAGAAAAAGTGTAAAATCTGCCACTTTAGCCAAAACAGGCCGTGGGGCCCATCCAGGCCCATGTGGGGTCCGGCCCAACTCAGCCCGTGGGTCCCACTTTGGGACTTGTGACGGTTTTTGAGTTATCGTCATTTTTTATCGTGTTTTGTAATATTTAGCAAGTGGGAAATGTTAATAAGTAAAATATTTAATTAAAAAGGTTTTTCATAAATTATTATTTCTCACATGTTAGAAATTATAAGACGAGGTCGTAGTTTAATTGGTTATCATTTAAGTCAAGCGGGTTTTTGGGGTATAATATGATAATTCACATGTTAGAAGTAGTAATAAAATAACATGTAATGAATATGTTGATTTTATGTCTATGTGATAAAGACTCTGCTTCTAGCCGGTTTGATCCAACGGGTTTGGTCAAACTAAGATCTAGTCAGCCCCGATTTGACTGATGACCCGTCGCGGGACTCGGGTCGGGGATTTGTCTTCAAGTGAGGTTGTATTTAATTATGAATTAGCCTTAGTAGATATGAGGCGATATGATATTTGATTATTATTGATATGCAATTAGTCACATGATAGGATGTTTTCCCGTGACTGTTTATTATATGGTTGGTGTCGTGTTGACTAAGTACCCATAGAGAATTATGGATATATGGCGTCTTGACCATTCTAATTCTAAATGAGTAGCTTGGACCATGACATTGATAGGCCCGTACTATCTTTAACGAGCATACGGAGTTTGCCGCTTGATAGCTTTTGTGTCTCGGCTTGGTGGGTTTATATCCAAGTCGGGGCATGGTTGCCTAATCCGTTTTGGGGTTGGAACCAGCTTAAGTACTAGCCATCTCTGCTTAGGGGGTCGCCTAGTAGAGTTTCTCATAGACGGTTATGTCATGGGACGGGGAACGGAATAGCTTTTGTCGCTAGGTCTGATCAGTCTAGGACTAGGATGTTTTCCTACCTTGTGGTATAGCCTCGAGTTACAGAAGTCGACTATTGACGGTGCTAAGAACTTATGCCTGTTTGTAGACGTATTGGTCTTTCATGTTTGTATGATTCTATGAGTTTTAGAAGGTGAGATGCAAGCCGGCTAAGATTGATAGAGTTTGGATTCCCGATTGTTAACTGATTCACATGATTACGTGTTGATTAGGGTTTTAGTGTATCAGGGCCATGTTACATGGTAACCGCTGAGCCAGCATACCAGCTTCCCTACCTCGAGTTATATTTTATTACCGAATTCACATGATAGCTTTCATATGCTAGGTTATATGTTAGTTAACTGTTTCATAACATGAGAAGCATATCATATATGTTAAGGTGTTGTATTATCTATATACATTGCTTTTATGTTTTTCATGTTTCATTAAACTCGACATTTCGTGGCTGGGAGAACTCGGAGTTACTCCCCACTGACTGTGGCTTCCGTGTTTATATTTAATGCGGTCGAACAGGTGGTGAATGCATATTTGGGGTACATTGACGAGCTAGCGAGCGAAGTATTTACCTTGGACCTATATTCGGTTCTTAGATTGTATATTATTATACACTAGTTTTATTTCCGTATTTATACGGGAGATATGTCTCCCGTCTTGTATATTTCTTTTGTAGAATTTTATTCCGTATTGTAACGAACCTTTTTATTATGATAATGACACCTTCGTATTGTATTCGTATCTTTTATGTATTTAAATAATTTTGTTTTCTTTCCGCAAATTTGAGGGTGTCACAGTTGGTATCAGAGCTATTTTGCTCCCGACGCACGTTTGTGTACCCTTGTATAAATAACTTGACCTTAATAAAATAATAAACCGTGAGATAGAAGGGTAAGATGGGTAGATTAAGATTTATGTTGTAGTCTCTTTGTTCTTGCTAAATGATAAGTACTAATCTGTGTTTTTATTTTGCAAGATGCCTCCGAGGATTGACAACACTATTTTAGCAGCTCTTACCGTAATTATCCAAAACCAGCAGAACCAGCAAAACCCGCAGGCTAATCAGATTCCTATTCCTGTTCCTGATCGTGATAGACACGGGAGTTATACGTGGGTTGCTTCACAGCTATCGAGGAGTCAAGCCAAAACCTATGATGGCGACGTTGATCCCGTTAAACTTTCGGTGTGGTTACGAGAGATGGAGAAGAGTTTTTCTCTTTACGATGTCCTTGAAGAGGACAAGGTCCGTCTAGCTTCTCACTTCTTAGAGAAGGAAGCGGATCAGTGGTGGACTCTTTCGGGTCCTACCGCGAAGTTGGAGCCTAATTTCGGGTGGACTCGTTTCCGTGAGCTCGTGGAAGCGAGGTTTTACCCCGACGAGTTGAGACAGCAAAAATTGAAGGAGTTCATGGATTTTAAACAAGGACTTCTTTCTGTTCAGGAGTTTACTACCCTGTTCAATGAGTTGGCTCATTATGCCACTCGACTTATTAGGGTAGAGGAAGACAAGGCTTTCTTTTATCTATTATCTGGGAAAGCTTTCTCCCCAGATAAAGGGGAAGATTAGTAGAAGGTCCAATTCCTTGTGTTATCCTGATTATATAATGATGCCCATCTGAAGGCAGGGAGAGAGTTCTATCAGGGAGATTGCCGCGGAAGCTCGTGCTTCTTATGTTGCTCCTAATGCCTTTGGCAAGAGACCTTTATATCCTTCATCTCGACCTTCCTTTTCTCCCTCTTTTCCAAACAAGAGGAGAAACTTTCAGGGTGGACAAGCTAATCAAAGGAACCGTTCCTTTATTCCGAGCAACAACAACGATCTTAAAGATCGTATGTGCTTTCGGTTCAAGAGGCCTATTCATCCGGGTGTTGGTTGCTTCAACAAGCCCCTAGTATGTTTTAATTGTCAAAAACCGGGGCACAGGTTTAATGAATGTCCCGAGAGGAAGAAGACGGTGTCTACACCGGTTATTTCTGGGCGACATAAGGGTCGTATTTTTATTATGAGCCGTGCTGAGGCTGATGCCCAACCCGACATTGTGACGGGTATGTTCTCGATTTATGATTTACCGTGTTTAATTTTATTTGACACGGGAGCTTCTTTATCTTTTATTTCCATGAGACTATCCGATAAGTTACCGCTCAAAGCTTCAGTCGGGGAAACTACTCCTATTTCTTTACCATCTGGAGAAGTATTTTCATGTTCTTATCTTCATTCCGACATTCCAATATCCATAAATGGATCTATTTTTCCTGCAAATCTTCTTCGGTTTCCTTTAGAAGAGTTTGATATTATTCTGGTTATGGACTGGTTAGCTACTCATCATGCACGATTTGAATGTCGTGATCAGAAAATCATTCTCAAAAGTCCTTTGGGTGCTCGTATTTCTTATCAAGGAGTTAGAAAGCAAACAACGGTGAAGTTAATCTCGGCAATGCAAATGTTAAATGTTATGAAGAAGGGTCATCAAGCATTTCTATGTGTAGTGACTACTTCTGATTCCTCTCTTCCTTCTTTGAAGGATGTTCCAATTGTTTGTGAATATCCAGATGTTTTTCCCGATGAATTACCGGGAATTGCTCCGGAAAGAGATGTTGAATTCTCTATTGATCTAGTTCCTGGAACTGGACCAATTGCCAAAGATCCTTATCGTATGGCGCCTTCTGAGTTGAAAGAGTTGAGAATCCAACTCGATGATTTGATTGAGAAAGGCTTCATAAGGCCTAGTTCTTCTCCTTGGGGTGCGCCCGTGCTATTTGTCAAGAAGAAAGACGGTTCAATGCGTATGTGCATCGATTATCGTGAATTGAACCGAGTCACCATCAAAAACAAATATCCTCTTCCTCGTATTAATGATCTATTTGACCAGTTACGGGGTGCTTCTACTTTCTCAAAGATCGCTCTTAGATCGGGTTATCATCAGATTCCCGTTCGGGAAGCAGATATTCCGAAGACTGCTTTCAGCTCGAGGTATGGTCATTTCGAATTCAATGTGATGCCATTCGGGTTGACCAACGCCCCAGCTATTTTCATGGATCAAATGAATCGTACTTTCCGGGAGTATCTTGATAAATGTGTGGTGGTATTTATTGATGACATTCTGATCTTTTCAAAATCTAAGGAAGAACATGCTATTCATCTTCGAACCATTTTGGGTGTGCTTCGACGCCAAAAGTGGTATGCTAAGTTCTCCAAATGTGAATTCTGGTTGCCCGAGGTATCTTTCCTTGGTCATGTCATTTCCAAAGACGGTGTTATGGTTGATCCAGCTAAAATTGAGGCGGTTGTGGATTGGAAAAGTCCGAAAAATGTGTCCGAGATACGGAGTTTCCTTGGGTTAGCGGGTTATTATCGTCGGTTTGTGCAAGATTTCTCCAAATTAGCAAGACCGATGACTCAATTGCTAAAGAAGGAAGCAAAGTATATTTGGACCGATGAATGTGAAATTGCCTTTTTGGAATTGAAGAAGAGATTGACTACCGCACCGGTTTTAACTTTACCAGATGATGAAGCCGATTATGATGTTTATTGTGATGCTTCAAAGCATGGTTTGGGATGTGTCTTGATGCAGAATAGAAAAGTCATTGCTTATGCTTCGCGACAACTCAGGGTTCATGAAGTGAATTACCCGACTCATGATCTTGAGTTAGCGGCGGTAGTACATGCCTTGAAGACTTGGAGACACTATCTTATCGGAGTTCATTGTCGAATATATACTGATCATAAGAGCTTGAGGTGTATTTTTACTCAGAAAGAGTGGAACATGAGGCAGAGGAGATGGTTAGAGTTGGTGAATGATTATGATGCTGAGTTGATTTATCACGAGGGAAAAGCAAATGTTGTGGCGGATGCTTTGAGTAGGAAGACTAGTCATTCATTGAATGCTCTTGGTACTTTACCTGATGAACTAGTAACTGAATTTCAGAAGCTTCAGATACAGTTTGTTGGGAAAGGGTTTGATTATCTTGGTGCTTTAACCGCGGAACCTGATTTTTATCGTGAGATTCGTACTTGTTTACCGGAGGATGCTACTTTTATCGCCATTCGAGCAAAAATATCACTTGGGCAAGCAAAGGATTGTGTGGTGGATAATGATGGCTACCTTCGTTACCATGGTCGAATGTATGTTCCGAGGAGTGCCGAGTTGAGGAAGAGAATACTTGATGAAGCTCACCTTTCTCCTTATTCTATTCATCCGGGTGGTGACAAAATGTATAAAGATTTGAGACCGCAATTCTGGTGGCCTAGGATGAAGATTGAAGTAAAGGAGTATGTTAGTAGATGTCTTACTTGTCAAAAGGTGAAGATTGAACATCAAAGACCCGGAGGTTTGCTGCAACCTTTGGAGATTCCTCTGTGGAAATGGGAGTCTATTTCTATGGACTTTGTGATGGCGTTACCTAGAACTTCTAGTGGAAAGAATGCCATCTGGGTTATTGTAGACCGTCTAACCAAGTGTGCCAGATTCGTGCCTATCAAAGAAACTTGGAGTATAGATGTCTTAGCTGCTGCTTATGTGAGAGAGATCGTACGCTACCATGGAGTTCCTAAAGATATAGTTTCAGATCGTGATCCGAGATTCTGTTCCCGATTCTGGACAGCCTTACAAGAAGCCATGGGTAGTAAATTGTTGATGAGCACAGCTTTTCATGCCGCGACTGATGGTCAAACTGAGAGAACGATCCAAACCTTGGAAGATCTTCTTCGTGCTTGTGCTTTAGACTTTCATACATCTTGGGAGAAGTGTTTGCCTTTGGTAGAATTTTCTTATAACAACAGTTATCATGCTTCTATCAAGATGTCACCATACGAGGCGTTATACGGTAGGAAATGCCGTAGTCCTGTTTGTTGGGATCAAGTGCAAGATGATCATATGTTGAGTCCCGACATTGTTACTGAAACGATCGATCGAGTTCAAGTCATTCGTGAACGAATGAAAGCCGCTCAAGATAGACAGAAATCCTATGCCGATGTTCGTCGACGACCGCTTGAATTTGATGTTGAAGACCGAGTATTTCTTAAAGTGTCACCAATGAAAGGAGTGAAACGGTTTGGAGTGAAAGGGAAGGTGAGTCCTAAATATATTGGACCGTTTCGTGGCTTCAAATGAGTGGTCCTGTGCTTATCGTTTGGAATTTACCCTCCGAACTTGAGCAAAGTTCATGATTGTATTCATGTTCTCGTTGAAGAAGTAATCAGTGATCCGAGTCATATTATTCAAGAAGAGGGTGTGGACTTGGAACCCTAATTTGGCTTTCGGAAGAAAGGCCGCGATTCGTATACTTGGAAAGGGCGAACAAAC
>JAIUZE010000558.1:0-11633 GCA_022085475.1 Heliosperma pusillum
AGCCTTGGAAAAACTATTGAATCCTTCCATCAACATAAAAATAGTCTTGACATCACCCTTACAGAAGATCAAAAGGTCATCAGCAAACATTAAATGGTTCAGCTTAAGACTCTTGCATAAGTGATGAAATTTGAAGCCCTTCATATCTCTTATCACCAGTAAAATCCTGCTGAGATATTCCATACACAAGGTAAACAGAAGAGGGGACAAGGGATCACCTTGTCTAAGACCTCTTTTGCCCTGAAAGAAACCATAAGGCTGACCATTCAAAACAATAGAGTAAGATGCAGTAGTAACACACTGAAGGATTAACTGAATAAAATCAGGAGGAAAATGTAACCACTTCAGGATGAGATACACAAACTCCCATTCAATGCTATCATAAGCTTTCCTAAGATCCACTTTAATTAAACATTTTGGGGAAGCAATACATTTTCAAATTCATTAAAATTGCCTTAACTTATAAACTTGTAAAGTAGATTTTGATTAATGCGACAATTGCAAACAATCATAACCCTATTTTGGTAGAGGTCTTAATCACAATTCAAATATCATTTTCTTTAAAGAAATGTTTTCTTTCCATGAAATGCTATTTTTATCTCTTGTTTCCGTAAGTTCAAACAAAGCAAAATATATACTAAGAGCATTGATCTTGAACATACCTCATCTGGTGATACGGAAGTAGCTTCCCAGTTAAAATCGTAATCTGGGAAAATATACTTCGGAATGGCTCCACACAAGACAAGCCCAGATATGGCCGATATGTGACAATTTCGAGAAACAATGATGGTGTCCCCAGGCTTACAAGTTCCCATAATTGCTGCTATGACACCACATGTTGTCCCTCCAACCAGAAAGCAGGTCTGCGACGCACCAAATAGTTCGGCTGCTTGCTTTTGAGCTTCCAAAATTGGGCCTTGTGGAGAAGTAAGGTCATCAATTTCTCCCACGTCGTATAAGAACGGGTCCATCCCAATGAGTTGGGTTAGTGAGCTTGGAGCTAAGTGACCTCTGTTCTGTCCGGGGAATTGAAATGTTGCTGGGTTTTGATCAATTTTGGCTTTAAGTGCTTTAACTAATGGTGGGTGCATTGGTTGATAAGCTACGTCTTGATGATGATTATTATCATTGTCTTTTAAAATCGTCATTGGGTTTTTATTTGGGAGTTCCTCAAGAAAGATAGTTTCCTGCAACATGAATTAATGATTTGTAAAACTTGTACATCTATATATAATAATAAAAAGACAAACTAACCAGCTATCTAAATGCCACATCAACATTTTCAACTATTTACACAACCCAACTCCACATCACCAAGTCATTTATTAACAAAAAACAAAAAAAAAATAAAGGAAAAAAAAGCACCACATTACACATTTACACAATTCCCTCATTACAAGACTTTTAGCATGTCACAGATTATTTGTTTTTTTTTTAAGTAAAGGTTTAAGCATTTTGTAGCATTTAGCATTAAGTTTTGTCTTTTTAACTTTAAAATAAATTAAACTACTTAAACAACAATTAAAAATCAAAGTAAGTTCTAAATTTTAATTTTAGGATTTCATTACTAAAATAAACTATCTTGCAAAAATAAATCAATTTACATCACTATAATTTTTACTCTGTTTGCGGGCATATAAATAATAAGCTTTTACTATTTTACTGTTACAACATCATATTAATTTAATGGGTTTTTCTATACGGTAACCCTCTGTTTTTTCAAATTCTACGCGGTAACCCTACTTTTCAAAGATCACATATGGTAACCCTCAACTTTATTAATATGTATTACCGTGACCCTTAACTAGTTTTGTCGTCAAGTTGCCGTTAAGTATGTGACATGGCCAATTAAATTATGAGATTTTATATAAGGGAACCCTATAATTTATTAATCTTACATGATAACCCTACTTTTTTCTAGAAACCACACATGCTTAAAATATAATTACTTAATCAATCTTTTTGTCACATGTTTACTCAATTACCCTTAAAGTTGTCAAATCCGCCTTCATTACCCTTCAAATAACCGGGCTCTAAAAGAAACTTATAGTAAGAACTTTGTTCGATATAAAAAAACTTCTAAATAAAATTTCTAAATGTCAAAATAACCGCGCATTGTTATAATCAATCCCAAATTTGAAACATAGGTTTAATCCAATATAAGAAAAACTTTTATTTTCGAAACCCCATTAAATCCCCCAAAACTAAAAATGTTATAGAAAAATTAAACAATTACTCACTTCAATTATTTGACAAATTGACGCAATGATGTTGTGTACAATTGAGGAGTGGTGACTCATTTGTATACATAAGGCTTAAAATTTAATAATGGTTTTATTTGTTAATTATTGAACTAGGTCTTTGTAGAATTACGGTAATGTTACCTTAAAGAGATGATGATACCAAGAATTGACAATTTTAGAGTTGATATTTTTTGGAGTAATTGATTGAAAAACGTACTAGGAATGATAAATTGAGAGACTAAGGGATTATTTCTAATAGTGTTTCTTTTGGGGAAAAAAATAGGGTTACCTTGTAGGATTTAGAAGAATAGAGGGTTACCTTGTAGAAAAGCAAAGAATTCAATTTGCCACGTTACATATTTAACGGAAAAATTGACGTAAAAATTGTTGAGGGTCATGCTAATTCGTATTAATAGAGTTGAGGGTTGCCATATGTGATCATTTAAAAGCAGGGTTACCACGTAAAATTTGAAAAAACACAGGGTTACCATATAGAAAAACCCTAATTTAATTGTGCAATATTATGCTGTATAATCGTACCTGTTAATTTCAATGAATTGGTTATCATGTATAAAAAGATGAGCAAAAAAAAAATTATTCATATAACGTACTTCAAATAATATATAAAGTAGTAAATTAAAACATGTATTATCCTTACAAACAACAAAAATATATATTGCAATGAAAAAAAAAATTAATTCAAGACAAAAAAAATCATGGCATGCGATGGTATTTATGTGAAATTGATACGGTTAATGATGATAATATATGAGAAACAAATTAAAGTAAAAAATTAGACAATGATGAAAATGAGTAATGGACCTAACATCTATTCAATTAATAAAGTTAATTTATAAATCAGTGCTTAACTACGTGAATTATAAATCAAGTGAAATATCTCTGTGTGTCCATGTTAACAACACAAGACTACAAAAATTTCAACATGTTTCATACTACTAGCAAGGTTATAGTTATGCGTAAACTTAAACAATTAATCTCAAACGCACCCGTGATGTTCACGGGCACAAAAACTAGTTCACATTCATATGTGAAGTAATAAGAATGTGAATGTGAAGTAATCGTCGATGTATACATATGTGTATACATTTGTGAAACTATTTTTTTAAAATAAACCCTTAATAAAAACCCTTAATAAATTTAATAAAAACCCTTAAAAGTAATTACTTCATTGTCTTTTAAAATCGTCGATGTGGTTTAAAATAAATTTTATAACGAGTCATAAGAAACTATTTTTTTGTACACATTTTCGACATAAAAATACCCTGCGAGGCGTTAGGGCCTTAAGGTAGTGTTATAACCTTATACTCACGAAGTCTCACCACCGTATATAATTCAATAATTCAAAATCAATCAACTTATGAACATAAATAATTATTTCCTCAACATCCCATTTTTATTGTCGTCCTACTTTTATTTTGGAATATATGATTTAAGAAATACTATAGTAGACTTACTACATTACCCCTTTAATGAAGAACAAGAATGAAGGGAAATATCATCTTGATTAGACCTGGCAAAACTGAACAGATCCAAAATTACCCGAACTGAATAACCTGACCCGAACCCGACCCAACACCCGAACTCAAGACCTGAATTTGACCCGAAACCCGAATTGACCCGACCCACCATAACCAGACCCGAATGTTTATTGTTGCAAACAAATTATTATCCATGAATAACTTGAAAATAGATGACCCGAAAATGACCCGAACCGACCTGAAACCAGCGCACCCGAAATTGACCCGGCCCGAGACTGACCCGACCCAGTTAACCTGTTTGCCATGTCTAATTCTCGATAGAGTAAGGCCCTGTTCTTTTTTACTTAAACTCAGCCCCTTTAAGTTCAGTTCAGCTCCTATAAGTTCAGTTCAGCTCCTATAAGTTCAGCTCAGCTCCTATAAGTTCAGTTCAGTTCAGCTCCTATAAGTTCAGTTCAGCTCTTATAAGTTCAGTTCAGAAAAATTTAATTCTTACAAATTAAGTTCAGAAAAGTTATACGGAATATATTATTTATGAAAACCTATATAAAAACATTTGACATTAATTAGTGGAATGACATTTGGTCAATTGAAAAAAAAGGTGGGTGTTAAAAAATACGCCCTGAATGTCACAAAAGTATCAAATGTCTATTATTGTTTTATACATTCACACTCCATAATTTTATAAGGATGCATACTCTTGGAATACCTATTATACAACATGACGTGAATATTTAAGGAACAGTAGATTTTGGCATGTTTGATGATAAGCGGAAAAAAAAACCATGTTCAAGGTACGAAACAAGATAGTAAAAAACATTTGGCGAGGCAATAGATTCGTTGTTACGAGTGATAGTGAAAATAAAGAAGAAAGTGATGAGGAAGATGATGATATGAAAATAGATGGTTAGAAAACGATGTAATATGTGATTTATTTTTTTATCGTAATGTAAACGTAGTAATCTATTTGAACAAACCAATGTACATAGATCGGAATTATGCTATTATCTTACCTTACGTTTTAGAGTATACTTTTTTTATGACATTCATTTCCAAAAGATAAAGATACAGATAAAGATGATGTCAACGTAGTAATCTATTTGAACAAACCAATGTATATAAATTGGAATTATGTTATTATCTTACCTTATGTAATAAAGTTCAGTTTAGTAAATTTTAGATTCTATGAACTCTATTCAATTAAGTAAAATTAAGTTCAGAAAAGTTCAGATCCTATAAGTTTAGTTCAGTTCAGCTCCTATAAGTTCAGTTCAGCTCTTATAAGTTCAGTTCAGTTCAGCTCCTATAAGTTCAGTTCAGTTCAGCTCCTATAAGTTCAGTTCAGCTCCTATAAGTTCAGTTCAGTTCAGTTCAGCTCCTATAAGTTCAGTTCAGCTCCTATAAGTTCAGTTCAGTTCAGTTCAGCTCATATTCAGCCCAAAAGAACAGGGCCTAAGTGGTAGCTAAATAGTTAGGAGTAACAATAGTTGTCTACTAATTTTAGAAAAAGGACAATAAAAGTGGGATAAATTTTAAAGAAAATAGGACAATAAAAATGGAATGGATTGAGGAGTGTATGGTTGTTAAACATAGAAAGAGTGTCTTGGTACTAAGATTATCAACGACCATGATTTTTTCTCACCAAATTTTAGTTTTTTGTTTTTATTTTTATCAAAATAGAAATGATTACACATGAGTACATGACACATCCATTAAACTATAAGTGAGTCTTACATAGTTAAGGGTGCTTTGATTCGATAACAGGCTACGCTTATCTGTAGCCTGTAGGAGTGGGAGGAATCAACATATTCAACAAATGGGCGTGCTAATCCTCTATTGCCACAATACCAACTTGTATATAGTCACTCCTAATTTATAAAAGTGCGCCAATCCATGAATGAAGAACATAAATATGCATAATAATTGAAGTAAAATTGCAACTTTACCTTAGCATTACTACCAACGCTTAAACTGGGTCTACAAAGCTTGGAACCCAAAATCTGTACCAAAACGAGTGAACAAACATTATTGGAAAACAAAAAACTCAGACACATGTATACAGTAAATATAGAGATAGAGAGAAACAGTTGGTGGTGGTGAGGGGGGCCTTACGGGATGTAAGAAGGGTGGTATAAGAAGCATAAACATCGCCATTTTTGCGTTGTTTATCTAGTCTTAACCACTTGCACAGCCTCCACTCTTCTGACTTCTCTTTTCCCACTTACCAACATTGCTCTTCTTTTTATGCCTCATCTTCAAACCATATATTCCTTCTGAAGGTTTTACTACAGACGAGGCGACCCGTCTTATTACTTTAGACGAATTAATTCCTCTCACCAAAGAACAAGTGAGGTAAATGGGGGATAATCGCTTATTCCCAACTTGCTTCGCTTACTCTTTTGTAAGGGGTTTAACCCGTCTAAAACAATAAGATTTATTGTCCCGTTTGAAATAAGATTTGTAATTTTCATTAGTTGTCCTACCGAGTATTTTAGGCCTTGTTGTTTTAGTTTCAATTACGGAGTATTATAAATGATCAATTGTGAAACACTACCTTTTAAAATAATTAACTTGCGAAACATTACCTTGTTTTTTATTTCTTGCAAATTCACACCTTTTAAATCTATTTTTTTTGGAACATTACCCAAAGTGAGTTTTTGGCAAAAAAAAAGTATTTAACTTTTAAACAGTGACCTATTTTGGAACGGGAATTTTAAGAGACTTGTAGATTAACTAGAGGTGGTCGGGCACGAGCATGTTTCAACATTCGGCTAACTCGACCTTAAACCGACCTTACATTTTAATTTTCTAACTCATACTTAGTTACTTACCTATTTTTTAACCTCATTGTCTTTTTTTATTTTCGGGTCAAGCCGATTGGGATATTTCGAATAAGGTCATTTTCGTGTGTATAATTAAAAGACAAAAAAATACATTTCAATTATTACCTATTTATAGGTTTGTTTTGATTATTAGTTCTTAGCTCGGGTTAGTTACTGGTCAACTTAGCTCGGGTCATGCCCGGGTCAATTCGGTTTTCGAGTCACATTTGAGTGTTTTTATTCAGGTCGCATCTAAATGTTTATGTTAGGGCGGCCACTTGTCCTGCTTGGCCCTCCCGAGACCCTACCTCTCGGGTCTATATTTTCTAGACACGGTCGACCGCCCCTCGACCTTGTACAAGTCTTCTACTATCCGGGTCAGGTCAAGGTCCAACAAAATCAACTCGGCTCGACATGTGATTCTTAAACCGGGCGGCCCAACTAGAAATAATCCCCACCCCCAACGGTCGATTAAAGGTCGAGTTGGGTGAATCCAACCCACATCTAGGTCGCCCCGACCAATGCCCGTGGCCACCTCTAGATTATGTACAAGTCTCTTTAATTTCTAGTTCCAAAATAGGTCATCTATCTGAAAGTTAGACTTTTTTTGTTAAAACTTTGGGTAGTCTTTCTCAAAAAAAAAAAAAGATTTAAAAGGTGTGAGTTTGTAAGAAATAAAAACTAAGGTAGTGTTTCGCAAATTAATTATTTTAAAAGGTAGTGTTTTGCAATTGATCCTATTATAAATTAGTTTAAAACCCCTTGCGATGCACGGGTTAATAAACTTGATTATTTAACAATAAAGTTATAAATATATATTGTTAGTGTTATGAAACGTATTATGTGGATGTCCATTGGGCTTTATGGTCCATTATGTACTTTATGTAATTAGGTTTCTCACATAATATGTACTCTATATATACCCATATCAAGATGAATAAAACTAACTCGATTGAATCTTCTCCTCAACTCTCTCCCAATAATTATCTCTTTTCTTATTCTATAACACGTTATCAGCACGAACTCTACCAATTGACCCAAAACTAATAATCATTTATGTCGTTTTTCTGTTTATGCGTTCTTGTTTCACATGAATCTTTATTGCATATATTAATCTTATTGTGACAAAGTTTCTTGTTGACGTTCATGTTCTTTACATAACGAATATCATCAACCTTATGGATTATAAAGAGACCACTATATTTATTTGTCCACATTCATGCTTTTACAATTCATGTAACGGTACTGATACTTTTAAAAGGTGTTCTATTTGCGCGGGATTTTTTTTTGATGGTGCTTGTATCTTTATGAGTCATAGAAAAAAAAATAATTATTTCAATTGCCATAGTTCACTAGGAAAGGCCATATCCAAAGGAGCCTTTGGCTCCACAATATTCTCCACTAAGCATGGTAAGAATTCTCTCAATCATCTATTATTGAGGCAAGTTTCTTTCCCTTGGATAAATATTAGAATTCTCCTTTTTTACACTAGTAAATATATTTGACTATTCAATTTAATTAATTTCCTAAAAATGACGATATTGAGACCATTCAAGATTTGAGTACGTTTTGCACTTCATTATATTACACCTGCAAAGTGTAAGATTGGGCTCTATTAATTCAATGTGAGACGGTTTTCATTCAAATTTAATGTAACACAGTTTCATGTTGTTATAATCCGATATGATTTCCTATCTATTTATTGTAAAGAATGGTCTACCACCTTGAGACGACCTTCTCTCTATTCAATTCAAGATGATCTCATATCTATTTTACATGAAATATCTCCTATCTATTTAATACAAGATAGTCTCTTGTCATTATAATTTAAGACGATTTATATCAATTTAAGGTGCGACGGTCTACTATTAAAGTATTAAGGTCATGCAAGACGGTTCTCTGTCATTATAATATGATGCAATCTCTTATATATTTAAAGTGAGATGGTCTTTTGGTCATCATAATTTAAGATGATCTTCTATCATATTAATGTGAGATGATATCTCATATTATTTTAACATGAGACGATCTCATATCTTTCTAACGTGAGACAATCTCATATAGTCATATCTAATTTACATGAGACGATTTCATATCTAATTAACGTGAGACGGTCTCATATCTAATTAACGTGAGACGGTCTCATATCTAATTAACGTGAGATACTGTTCGACTGTAACAACCCGAAAAGTACCCAATTTTTCTAGTAAAAATATTTACTAACACTTTTCAGCAAACTTAAGGTTTTAAAATAGAAATTTTTGTTCCGAGTCGTATTTTGAAATTCCGCGTTCGTATTTGGAATTTCTGAGAGATTTCATGAAAAGACCGTTTTTAGTCATCTTTGACTTTTCTTGACTTTTAAGTCGTCTTTGACTTTTTCTTGACTTTTTAAAGTCGTCCTTGACTTTTCTTGACTTTTAAGTCGTCATAAACTTTTCTTGACTTTTAAGTCATCTTTGACTTTTCTTGACTTTTAAGTCGACTTTGACTTTCGTTGACTTTCCCGACTCGCCTTGTAATTTTGAAGACCAAAATTTTATTTAAAAAAATAATATTTTAATTTATTTTGATTTAGATTTATTAGGATTTATTGATAATTTTTAATATAATATTTTGAATTTATTCGGAATTAAAGAATAACTTTTATGGTTTAACCCAAACGTCATATAACTATTCCCGGGTCAACTTAAGTCCCGAAACACGACTTCTGACAGAGTCATACGCCCCATGTCACTTTTTTTCCACTAATATTAGATCTTTGAATTAATATGATTAAACTAATAAAAATATCTAAGATATTTGTAACTTTATCGGTCTGTCAATTTAAACTCCGCAAATCGCTTAAAAACAGACCCGATTTCTCACCATTTCACACGTCTCTTTTTCCCCTCTTAAGCCTTGATATTTTCTTTCTTTCCATTACTCACAAACAACTTTTCATTTTACAACAAATCAACTTAAGATCAAATTGATCGTGTTCTTCATCGTTCTTGAACGTTCTTCGTCGTTCTTCATTTGTTCTTCGTCGTTCTTGAGCAAAATCATCATAAAACCTTCATTTCTTAATTAAATCCGTCCTAACTTATATTTCTAGAATCTCCTCCTCGCTCTCCATATTCTAGTACGGTTTATTTTCAATTCCGTCAAAATCGTTTTCAACATTTAATTATGGAAAATCAAGTTTTAATTCTAATAAAGTTATTCTTGTCCTTTCTTATAGGGGAAGATTTTGAAGACGAGTTTGGTGACTCGTATATATTAGGAGAAAACTAGAAGACGGATTTCTTATTTCTTAGTTCTTATATTTTGGTGCTACTTGATTTTTGTGCTAGCTAAGGTAACGATTCCGAGTTACTCGACGAATCAATGTTACATATTTTAGTGGTTGTTTATGATTTACGGTTTTTAATTAGTAACATGATAAGTAATCATTTTAATGATGTGGTATGAATTTATGACATATTTGGATGATTTGTTAATAATCATGAATTTTTGTATGATGATGGTTTAATTGGTTGTTAAAATGGTTGTTTGATAATCAAAACATGTTGGAAATAATTTGGGGTTGTTTGTTGGTGGGCCGTGAAAGGTGGCTGTTTTGGGGGGCTGGAAACCGGTCCAAACCAGGCCGGTTCAGGCCGGTTCAGACCCGGTCCAGCCCGGTCTGGTTGGACCATGTTTGGTCCTTGTGGGTTGTGTCGATACTTGATTGTTTTGTTGTTGTTTTGACGGGTTTTAAATATGTTATGCATGCGGGAAATTTTAAGACACGGTTTTAAAAATGTCAAACCAAAACAGCCCAAATGGGCCGGTTTATTCTCGGCCCAAATCAGCCCGTGGGTCCCCTTCCATGGACTTGTGACGGTTTTTGAGTTTAGTATTAATTTATCGTGTTTTGTAATATTTAGCAAGTGGGAAATTTTAATAAGTAAATTATTTAATTAAAAGTATTTTTCATAATATTATAATTCCTCACATGTTAGAAAATTATAATACGAGATTATAGTTTAAATTTGATATCCTTTAAGTCATGCGGGTTTTCGTAAGATTTAATATTTCACATGTTAGAAGTTTTAATAAAATAAACATGTAATGAATATGATGATTTTTATGTTCAAGTCTAATTGGTAAAGACTCTGTTTCTAGCCGGTTTGACCAAACGGGTTTGGTCAAACTAAGATCTAGTCAGCCCCGTTTTGACTGATGACCCGTCGGGGGACTCGGGTCGGGGATTTGTCTTCAGGTAAGGTTTTATTTTAATGAATGAATGAATAAGCCTTAGTAGATATGAGGCGATATGTTATTTGAATATGATTTATATGTAATTAGTCACATGATAGGAGGTTGTTCCTGTGACGGTTTGATTGTATGATATATGTCGTGTTGACTAAGTACCCATAGAGAATTATGAGTATATGGCGTCTTGACCATTCTAATTCTAAATGAGTATCTTGGACCATGACATTGATAGGCCCGTACTATCTTGAACGAGCATATGGAGTTTGCCGCTTGATAGCTTCTGTGTCCCGGCTTGGTGGGTTTATATCCAAGTCGGGGTATGGCTGCCATTGTTTCCACTTTGGGAAATGGAGCCAGTTTAAGTACTAGCCAACCCCTTTGATGGATCTGCTTAGGGTGTACTCATGTGATTGTATCATGGGTCTTGGATGCGATGGATCTTCGCATTTCTCTGGGTCTGCGCAGTCTAGGTTTAGGGTTGAGTCGTATCTTGGACATGTTTCTGAGAGGAACCTCTGAGCTAAGATATGTGCTTGGGATCTGGGCCATGTTATTAGTGTAACCGCTGAGCCTAGATGTGTGCTTGGTATTTGGGCCATGTTACCGGAGTGACCGCTGAGCCTAAATATTTAAGTATATCCTACCTCGTGGTATAGACTCGAGTTACAGACGTCTTCTATTGACTGTACTAAGAACTTATGCCTGTTTGTAGAAGTATTGGTCTTTCATGTTTGATGATTCTATGAATCTTAGAAGGTGAGATGCAAGCCGGCTAAGGTTGATAGAGTTTGGAGTACCGGTTGTTAACTGATTCACATGATTACGTG
>JAIUZE010000559.1:0-44266 GCA_022085475.1 Heliosperma pusillum
TACTGTCTTTAACGAGTATATAGTTCGCCGCTTTATAGCTTTTGTGTCTCGGCTTGGTGGGTTTATATCCAAGTCGGGGCATGGCTGCCTGATCCGTTTTGGGACTGGAGCCAGCTTAAGTACTAGCCATCTCTGCTTAGGGGGTCGCCTAGTAGAGTTTCTCATATACGGTTATGTAATGAGACAGGGAATGGGTTAGCTGTTGTCGCTAGGTCTGATCAGTCTAGGGCTAGGATGTTTTCCTACCCTGTGGTATGACTCGAGTTACAGAAGTCGACTATTGACGGTTCTAAGAACTTATGCCTGTTTGTAGACGTATTGGTCTTTCATGTTTGATGATTCTATGAGTTTTAGAAGGTTAGATGCAAGCCGGCTAAGATTGATAGAGTTTGGATTACTGGTTGTTAACTGATTCACATGATTACGTGTTGATAGGGTTTGAGTGTATCACGGCCATGTTTCTGAGAGGAACCTCTGAGCTAGCATACCAGCTTCCCTACCTCGAGTTATAGTTTATTATCGGTCTCACATGATAGCTTTCACATGCTAGGTTATTTGTTAGTTATCTGTTTCATAACATGAAAAGCATATCATATATGTTAAAGTTTTGTATTGTCCATATACATTGCTTGTATGTTATTCATGTTTTATTAAACTTGACATTTCGTGGCTGGGAGAACTCGGAGTTACTCCCCACTGACTGTGGCGTCCGTGTTTATATTTAATGCGGTCGAACAGGTGGTGATGCATATTTGGGGTACATTGACGAGCTAGCGAGCGAAGTATTTACCTTGGACCTATATTCGGTTCTTAGATTGTATATTATTATATACTCTTTCATTTCGTATTTATACGGGAGATATGTCTCCCGTCTTGTATATTTCTTTTGTATAATATTATTTCCGTTTTGTAATGACCCTTTTTATTTATGACACCTTCGTTATGTATTTAAATAAATTTTTTCTTTCCGCAAATTTGAGGGTGTCACAGATACCATATTCTCTCACAAAATACCCATTAAGGGTGAGTGGAGAGCACATGGGGGGTGCCCACCTTGTCCCCTCTACCCATTTTCTCTCACAAAATACCCGTTGCAAGATCCGACCCGTCTTAAGCAAGACCTACTGATGTTAATGACTAAACTTTGTTGTTCTATGACTCACTAATATGTGGTATCCAATGAAATACTTATTTATGAAAGGAACGACCACAATGCTTACTTGACAAATAACCTTTAAAAATAGGCTTTTTATGGGACCACTTTGCTATGAGATTTAATTAATTAGAAAATCACAGCATTGTGTTCTTTTAACAACTAGTTTTAAACCCGTGCAGAAAAATGCACGGGCTTGCTATCCAAAAAGTAGAAAAAAAGTATAAAATACATATAAATATATAAGTTTATATATATAATATATAAAATACGTATAAATTTATATTCATATATACAAAATTATATATTTATACGTATATATAGATTTTTTCACAATCATATATGTAATTTTGATATATTAACCTTCTCAGTGTATAGATTTGTAATTTTAGCTTAGTTATACCATTGAACATTATCCTATTTTCTATTGCATGTTACTTTTCTTACTTTTATCATTTTTTTTTTATTAAAGTCTGTATAATGTTTTTTTTTCGTCTTAAAATTTCTATAATTTGACGTCTTTAAAAGTTACTTTAAAATCTTAAAAATTTAGCGCTGGATTTAAATCTACTTAATAAAAAATATACTCGTAAGACATACTATATGACTAAACATTGCTATTTTACGATTAAGTCATACATAAAATAAAGTAATTATTTTTAGTTAGTAATTAATTTGTCCAAATTGAAAATACATGAAATATATAATGTTTTTTTTAGCACTTTGTAATTGATTCTATGGTTACAGTGAACTTTATATATTTTGTATAGGTTATTAATTATGTGCTTTTATAAGCTATATGTGAAATTTAATTGATATAATTTTGAACTGTAATCATGGGGTGGAAACAAAATGAAAGAAATTATACCTTTTACATTGGGGTAGGGGTGAAAATTTTGTTTTTGGTTTCCTTAATTTAAGGAACCAATCAGAGCTCTAGAAATGTTTTAGGTTTAGTATATAGTAGATAACTTGATTTTTCTAAAAATAATAAATAATGATAATCTATTTAAATTAGGCCAAAGTTATTAAGTACGATAATTGTAAAATGATTATATATTTAAATCTATTACGAAGTAAAATGTAAACTAAATTATTTAACAGTACTCATGAGTGAATAAAATAAGTAATAAGGTAAAACTTAGACGTATGACCATTTAGATGATGAATTTCCGAGACCGTCAAATTGTAATGTAAAGTTTAAAACATTTAACTAAATACAAATGTGATGTTATGATTATACTTCTCAAACGAGTCGGCTACTAATAAGTACGGAGTAAGTCAGTAAGTCTTGCTTAAGCGGGTACAATTCGTTTTAAATTTAAGACGAGTCGAATAATACCCACATAATGGTAATAACAACAATTGTGGTGATTCAGTTTTTATTTGACATGTCTTAAGTTTAATACGAATAATAGCCGTCTTAAACGAGAATTTATGTAAGTAATAATATAAAGTGCTCTATTTTAATAATTTCTTTTTACTTGATTTTAGAGATCAAAGTTATCAAACTTTGACCGTAAAGATTTACAAATCATAAATCTTGAACATGGGTACTAAAAAATGTAATTGTTATTTTTTAGTTTATTTAAAAATAATAAAATCTGAAACAGCAAATCCGTGTAATTTGCACGGGTTTAAAACTAGTTTTAGTCATATAAAGAGAACATTAGTTGTTACAAGTGTAAATGTTAATGAAACAATAACATTTGGAAGAGGATTTTTACCCTTTGAAAACAAGAAGTCTCCCAGTAAAATATCATAAAATGACCAAAAAAAAATTATCCACAACCATAAATCTATAATTTTAATAAGTAGTTAATAAACCAGGAAGTTTTATGTAGTTTTTTTTAGCTGCTGTATAAAGGATTTCTGCCCTAAAAATAGGGAAAAAAGGATTATACAGTACTACCTCAGAGTAGTATGATTTTGAGTTTTTGTGCATTTTTTTCAAGCTTTTTAAAATTTATAAACTAAATTTTATATCTTATATATGATGTTTTTTGAGTTTTATACTTTTATTGTAATTTTTTTGATCTTAATGTTCAAATTAATAAACTCAAAAACTTTATAGTAAAACTATACTATACTCAAAAACTTTATTGTAAAGCTCAAAAACTATATTCTATGTGGTAGTACATCAGAGGTACAATCCACTTACTGTAAAAATAGGGGCGCCCCGCGTTCATAGATATTATACCGGCCATTTTAACTAATTACAATGTTAAGCAACAATATATTACACCCTTCATTCAACTCCAACTTACTCATTTGCTTTTGCATGATCTCCGAAATGCTACTCATAGGTTATTATCTTTTGAAAATATTATTTTATAAAAGTTTTTTTTTTATAACAACTGGAAATACATAAGCGCCATATTTTGATATTTGATATTTTTGGACATATATACATTCAACGTTTAGACACTTTGATCTACAGAAAACAAATAGGTAAGTTGGATGAGTCGGATAAGGGAGTATAGCAATGGTAATTAATCCTAGAGGATCATAATTGACACTATTCCATTTTAAAATTATTTTTTGATTTATTTCCAATAGTATCACAAAAATTGATCGAATTTTCTAAAAGTACTCCCTCTTTATTGAGTCCGGATACCATGTCCCATGTTTGTGTTCACATTTTGTGTTCCATTATCTCTAATTTTCCAATTATTTGTTCGTCTTTTTTATTCTTAGGAAGGTTATTTTAATCAAACGTAAACAAATGATTACGACGAAAAGAGTAAAATAGACTATGGCCATATATGACTATAAAACTACAAGTGTGCATGCAACTCGTTTCATCAAGAAACTCACTTCTAAATAGCTATAAAAATTCACACAAAATTTTGCACACCACACCAAATTGACATAACAAATATACTATAACACAGTTCATGTAAGATGGATTACCTGACAATTGTGCTGTGTCTTCTACCAATATGGTTTGCAATCCACTTCCTGTTTACAGCAGCAAAGAAAGATTCCAGGTTACTACCACCAGGTCCTTTCCCTTTACCCTTCGTTGGTAACCTCTTTAGCCTTGGCAACAAGCCACACATTTCCCTGGCTGAGCTATCCAATACTTATGGCCCACTCATGATGCTCCGGCTAGGCCGGGTTCCAACCGTCATCATTTCATCATCAACCATGGCTAGAGAAGCCCTTCAAAAGAATGACCTTTCCTTCTCTACCCGGAATGTCGTTGACGCCCTTTGTGCATACAAACATAATGAAAACTCAGTAGCCTGGTTGCCGCCATATTCGCCAGAATGGCGAAACCTGCGTAAAGTCTGCAATTCTCAGGTATTTTCCACCAGTAGACTTGATGCCAGTCAAAGCCTTAGAAGAAATAAGGTAAAACATCTCCTTTCCTATGTTGAAAAGTGTAGTAAGAGTGGTTTAGCTGTGGAGTTTGCACAAGCAGCCTTCACTACTACTCTTAATTTGTTATCAAGCACTTTTTTCTCAATGGACATGGGAGATCCTACATCGGAATTTGCCCGTCAATTTCGAGTCACTATCCGAGGAATAATGGAGGAAGTAGGGAAACCCAACGTGGCGGATTATTATCCAATACTTAAATTAATAGACCCACAAGGGATAAGACGACGCACTGAGTTTCACTTTAAGAAGATGATGGATCTCTTCTACAACCTGATTGATCAGCGGTTGAAGGGCCAAAGACCAGCAGGGGCAACTAAAGATTTCGATGTTCTTGATGCATTGTTAGGCATTGATCAAGAAAAAGCTGAAGAAATTCCAAATTCACTAGTTCCTAATTTGTTGGTGGTAAATAACTTTCTTCCCTGCAAACAGGTCATTCATGTCGTGTACAGGTCGAATGATTTAGGGTGTTATAATTGCGTCATTTTGGGTCTGAATCAGATTATTTTAGCCACTTATTAAAGGATAATCTGAGGTATCGTGTTTCAGGACAAGTTTTTGGATTGTGTGGTTTTTGATCGGGTCATTTAGAGTCTAATAAAGTTCGGAGTTCAGACTGGGCACAGTCTGATCGTGTCAATTAGGGTTTTGGCTCTTTTCGGGTCATTCTTTTTGGATCTGATTGGATTTGGGATGACATCAAATAGTTCGGGTCAAATTTGCAAATTCTTTTTGCCTCCTACTCGTTTCAGGCATTGCATTCAGTACTTGTCCATTCACCACACTGAAACTGGTAATTATTTTTGTGCAGGACCTTTTTGCTGCAGGAACAGACACAACAACGACATCCCTAGAATGGGCAATGGCGGAACTACTTCGCCACCCTGAAAAGCTGAAGAAAGCACAAGCAGAGTTGCATGAAGTCATCGGAAAAGGGAACTCCCTAGAAGAGCAAGACATAACCCGACTGCCATACTTGCAAGCAATCGTAAAGGAAAGCTTCAGACTACACCCACCTGTGCCCCTGCTGCTACCAAGAAAAATGGATTCTGATGTGAAGTTATTCAACTATACAGTTCCAAAGAATGCACAAGTATTAGTCAATGCCTGGGCAATTGGGAGAGACCCGAATACCTGGAAGAATGCCGAATCCTTTGAACCAGAGAGATTTTTAGGATCTAAAATGGATGTTAAGGGCCGTGACTTTGACTTAATCCCGTTTGGTGCTGGGCGAAGGATATGTCCAGGATTGCCCTTGGCCATTCGGATGCTCCATTTGATGTTGGGGTCTCTTATTCATGGATTTGATTGGAAGTTAGAAGATGGACTTACACCGGAGAATATGGATATGGAGGAGAAATTTGGGTTGACATCGGAAAAACTCCAGCGACTTCGTGCCATTCCGATCCCACTGCCTCTTTGATGGCAGAGTCAGACCTGTGACTGTCCCCTAGACCAAATCATAAGTGAGATAGTTTCTATTAAATATTTAATCATTTAGTAATCGGGAATGTAGGGATTATACAGGAATCAATATGTAACTGGGATTTATCTAAGCATTGAAAAAGAGCAGTCACCATCATGTTTTCATAAGTTACTGATCATGTATTTCTCTTATCCTTTATGTCTCTGAAAGATTGTATTTCTCTTATTGAAGAAGAAATATTGTTTCTCCTTATAAGAAAACAATTTATCGAAATTTAATCAGCATGTACAGCATACTGGCATAGTAAGTCTAGAGGGTACAAGTTTTTTTTTCAAAAAAATGGCAATTACGGAGTACTATTTATTTTGGTTTTAATAGGTCTACCTCATAATTGTGGATCTAAATTCAACCCAACTACAATGGGTCTACATTATATGCCAGTCTCACCAAGCTGATTATAGCTGACTTTTAGAAAAACTAAGCTAGTTAGCATTTAGCAATGATATTTTATGTATGATATTGTTGAGTACTCATTGGATAGATATTGTGATCGATGTAGATATCCTGCAAGCGAACCAATATAAAATTCCCGCCTCTCATTTTCACTTATTGTGATTGATCTTAGTTCAACCAAGATTAGTGCATAAACAATAATCACTTATTCAAGTAAGCTTGAATTGAAAGGATCTAAGAATAGATCATTTGATAGATATTATAAGAATCCAATTGCTTGTTATTTCAATTAAACCTTATATCGACCAATCAGTGACTAATTATATGCTAACACAGTTCTATTTTATTTTCTATAAGGTTATACCTTAGGTCAATTTTGACGGTACTTCAATCATTCACAAACATTGACTTTAAAGTTCAATAATGCAGGCTACTAATATTATTTATAATTATTTACAATAACATCACATTACTAACTAAGGATAGTGACTAGAATGTATAACTATGCATGCAATTGGAGTTTGAATTAACAAAGGACCTTGAACAATATCACCACAACAAATTCACATAAACCAAAAAATGACAAAGAAAGTGAACTGAGGAAAAATATGGATTACCTGAGCTTCGGACTGTGTATCCTATTAGCATGGGTTGCAATCCAACTCCTTGCAAGAACAAGACGCAGACACTTGAACTCGGTGATTCTACCGCCAGGCCCTCCACCTCTACCCATCTTTGGGAACCTCTTTAGCCTTGGAAACAAGCCACATAGTTCTCTGGCAGAACTAGCTAAAATCTATGGACCCCTTATGATCCTCCAGCTAGAACGCGTCCCAACTGTGGTCATTTCATCTGCAGCTATGGCAAAAGAAGCTCTTCAAAAGAACGATATTTCCTTTTCAAACCGAAACATTGTTGATGCCGTTCGTGCTCTTAACCACCATGAAAATTCTGTAGCCTGGTTGCCAGCAGAATCTAAGTGGCGAAACCTGCGCAAAATCTGCAATTCCCGAGTTTTCTCCACAAGCAGGCTTGACGCCTGCCAAAACATTCGCAGAGAGAAGATGAAACATCTCCTTTCTTATGTTGAGAAATGCAGTGAAGCTCAGGTAGCTATAGATATAGGCCAAGCAACCTTTAGTACTACCCTTAATTTGTTATCAAGCACATTCTTTTCAATGGACATGGGAGACCCCACATCCGAATCTGCTCGTCAATTTAGACACACTATAAGGTGTATAATGGAAGAAGTGGGGAAGCCCAATATTGCAGATTTTTTCCCCATACTTAAGAAGATGGACCCACAAGGGATCAGAAGGCGCTCAGGTGTGCACTTCCAAAAGATGATTGATATATTCCAGGGCTTGATTGATGAACGGGTTCAAGGCAAGAGGCCAATACAAGCAGGAAATGACGTTCTTGATGGATTACTGGACATCGGTCAAGAGAAGGCCGAGGAGATTGAACCATCAAAGATCCCCTTTCTGCTAGCGGTGAGTCGGTGACTACCTATTTTTCCCCTCTACTAATCTATTGAGATATGTAAGAAGCGCCCTCTCTTTTAAAATGCTTGTTTTTGTGTAAAGGGAATCACAGAGCAATTTTTGATGTTGATGGATTTTGAACTAATTTATGAATGTCGCTCCTCATCCTCGATGACTTTACCAGCTATGGAGGGTAGCTGACATCTGTTCTTTTTATAACCTTAACATGTCTTTTTTACAGGACTTACTTGCTGCAGGAACAGATACAACATCGACCACCTTGGAATGGGCAATGACAGAACTAGTTCACAACCCAGAAAAAATGAAGAAAGCACAAGAAGAGCTTCAAGAAATTGTCGGAAAAGGAAATGAATTAGAAGAATCCGACATTAGTCAACTGCCGTATTTACAGGCCATCATCAAGGAAACACTTAGACTGCACCCAGCAGTACCATTCCTGCTGCCTAGGAAGGTTGATTTGGATGTTAAGCTCTTTGAGTTCACTGTACCCAAAAATGCACAAGTCTTAGTCAATGTCTGGGCTATTGGAAGAGACCCAGATATTTGGCAGAACCCTTATTCATTCGAACCAGAGAGATTCCTGGGAACACAAATTGATGTCAAAGGTCATGATTTTGAGCTTATTCCATTTGGCGCAGGACGAAGGATTTGTCCTGGGTTGCCATTAGCACTCCGGATGTTACATTTGATGTTGGGATCATTAATTCATGGGTTTGACTGGAAGTTGCAAGGTGGTGTTTTGCCGGATGCGATGAGTATGGATGAAAACTTTGGGATAACCTTGGAGAAAGCTCAAAGACTTCGGGTCATTCCTGTTCGTGTCTGAGTTTTAACAGACCAAACAAATCCCAATGCTTCTACGACACGCAAACGTATACACAATAAAATAAAGGTTTTAATGCCTGATATTATCTTGATTTTTTGCAAGTTAAACCTCAATTTGTGATTTCAGCTAATGGACACCATCGCTACATCCAGACCAATATTTATTATACGTTGCTTCAAGTTTAAATGTTACTGTAACTTAAATTAATAAAGTCCAGCCTACCAGATTGTCCTCTTTTGGCCGTTGGAGAATCAGAATAAGCACGTGAGGCTGTTAAAGTCGATCACTTTACTGCGTCTGTGTGTTCTCGAGTTGGTATGGGAGTCTTCGGCCCGCAGTCCCCAACTTCATCTGCAAGGATGAGATGGACTGATCATAAGTCTCTTTAGGGGCTCGACAGTCTCAACAAAAGGAAAGCAAGAAAAAGAATTGCTATTACTAATTGCAGATGGAGCACAGCATATTGTCTACCCTAGAATGAGCTAGTCTTATAAATCACCAATTCTTTCAATTTCTAAATTTGCATATAGCTATAGTATTAATATACCAAATATTGCCCAATTTGCTATCAAGGGAAAAGAGTTTTTGCTCTAAGTCTTGCGTAATTGCGTTCACATTTCAAGTCTTACCATTTGTCTACATTCTACAATTGTGCAACTGAGCTGGTTCTATTGGGTAAAAAGTAGTCTTTGTTTAGAAGGATTGTAAAAAAGATTCCGCTTTTCGTACATTTGTTTTGCAAATGATTCACCCCAAAATTTGTTAGAGAAAAGAAGTTTCACAGAGACGTCAAATCCGAAGTTAGGTATGACATAAGGCCGCCTCATGATTAGGTGAATTAAAAACACACTCTCAAGCACAGTATCATTTTTTACTAATTACCGCGTGGAAAGAACCGTCACTCAACAGTCAATACTATTTACCGCGTGGAAAGAAAAATTTGTATCATAGAACTACTACAGGAAGCGGCGACGTGGCGATTTAAATTTTTTTTCCCCCCCTCAATTTCCATAGGAAGAATACATGAACACCAATTGTGTACTGAAGTTTAGAGTGAACTCAGTTTGCCACGTAAATGTATACTTCGTATTAAAAAAAAACACTCTTGTGTAAGCATCATTTATCATTTACTATTTTGTCAGTATCCCATTTTTATATGCCTACCACTTCCTATACATCCAAGTCAAAAGTCAATACTAATCTAAGTAGAAGGCTTCAAGGTCAACTTAATTAGACATAATACAAGAAGACAAGTGACAGATAGCAATATTGAACACCATCATAAAAATAGCCACACTGAGATTAATTCATTAACTTAGAACTGTTTACATAGAGAGCAAAAGAGGAATGGATTACCTGAGTTTTATACTGTGTCTTCTCCTAGTATGGGTTGCAATCTACCTCCTCATCTCAGCCACACACAAAGATGACGAATCACGTCCCAGGAAACTACCACCCGGGCCCCACTCTTTTCCCTTCATCGGCAATCTCCCTAGCCTCACCAAAAACCCGCATATTGCATTAGCCGAGTTTGCCAAGACTTATGGTCCACTTATAATGGTCCACCTCGGCCAGATTCCGACAGTGGTCATTTCTTCAGCAACAATGGCTAAGGAAATCCTTCGCAATAATGACAGTTCTGTATCAAGCCGGACTGTCATTGACGCGGTCCAAGCACTCAATCATCATGAGAGGTCACTAATCTGGTTGCCGGGTGGCCCACAATGGTATAACCTGTCCAAAATATCGACCAAGAAGATATTTTCTGCGGCTTGTCTTGATGCTAGTCAAAGTCTTAGAAGCAACATTGTGGATGATTTGATTTCTTACCTTAAGAAAAGTAGTGAAGATGGGAGGGTGGTTGATATTGGTGAATTAGCATCAAACACTACCATGAATCTGATATCTAATACTTTGTTCTCATTGGATTTAAATGATCCCTCAAATTCGGAAAATGCCGACATTGTTCAAGAGAGCATTCACGGTATAATGGATTTATCCGGAAAACCCAACTTATCAGATTACTTTCCAATGCTCCGGAAGATGGATCCGCTTCAAATAAGGAGGAAGATAGGCGTTCATTTTGGAAAGATGGTCAATCTCTTCAACACCATGATCGACCAACGACTCAAAGGAAAGCGGCTGGCAAGTTCAGTACACTGCAATGACGCCCTAGACGCATTGCTCAGTACAAATGGAGATGAAGATCAAATTGCCCAATCCGATATCCCACATTTGTTTACTGTAAGTACCAATCAATTATTTCAATTTCATTCAGATGTTAATGGTTAAAGTAGACTGTTCTTTAACGACTGCGAAATATACATCGCAATTTTCAGTGTCACGGGTAAATCACTAAATCCCCTGCTTATGTGATAATCTGCAACCACGAATGTCAGGTCAACCACCTACCATTACTTTAGAAGAAGTAGAATAATTCATTCTAAGATGTTTCACTGAGACATTTCATCGAACATGTTATATGCATTATTTCTGCAGGACTTATTAGCCGCAGGAGCGGATTCAACATCAACAACGCTAGTATGGGCAATGGCGGAGCTACTACACAACCCGGAAAAACTCCGAAAAGCGAAAACCGAGCTCCGTAAAGTCGTAGGAAACGAAAATCAAATACGAGAATCCGACATCAACCGCCTTCCATACTTAAACGCAGTAATAAAAGAAACTCTAAGACTACATCCATCAGTACCACTATCAGTACCCAGAAAAGCGGATACGGACCTTAAAGTATTCGGGTTTACGGTTCCGAAGAATGCGCAAATATTGGTTAATATATGGGGAATTGGGCGAGACCCGGATGTTTGGGACCGACCAGATGAGTTCGACCCGGATAGGTTTATCGGGACGGGTAGCGGACGTAATTATGAGGTGATCACGTTCGGGTCGGGTCGTCGGATTTGTCCGGGACGGCTCTTGGCGATTCGGATGCTCCATTTGATGCTCGGGTCGTTGATTCATGGGTTTGAATGGGAGGTTCAAGGTGGGGGTTTAGGGAAGGAAGTGAGTATGGATGAGGATTTGAAGTTTACGTTGGAAATGGCTCAACGACTTTGTGCCATACCGACTCGTACACGAAATTGAGTGTTGTATGGGTTCCAAATTACTTTGATGTTTGTCGGGAAAATGAATTAGCTTCTCTAGAAACATAGTTTCATATCTTATGTTACTTTGACACTTTACTTTTTTTTTTCGTATACTTGTACCCGAATCAACACGACTTGATAAGGATATGGATATGGATATGGATATGGATATGGATTCCGTATCCGACACTTATCACTACACTTTAACGGTGAAAGACAAAATGCAACCTTATGTAAACTAAAAGACTCTTTTATAAAGCATGGGTACCCATAAAGCATATAGTATGATTTTTACAATTTTGAAACTTACGTATCAATACTCTTAATCTCAAAACTTACATTTTCGTCATTATATACCAGTGTCGACACTCGTACCCGAGTTCAAGTAACATAGATTGTATCATAATAATGTTTATAAACTATAATATGGATACTGGCTATTGTTTGTGATGTTACTAAAATGAAAGATAACGTTTTTCTAGATTGATAACAAGAAAAAAGTAAAGAGTTATCGAGCGTTTAGATAACAATGTCCTAAAGACAAACATCACCAAAAGAAATGTTTAGTCAAAGCAAAAGTTATTTTATTGACTTTCTTGGAATATAAATAACTGATCTGAAATTGAATTCAAGTTTTGAAATAGGTCAATAAAATACTCATAAATCTTTTAACTTAAGTACTTAACACCAACAAGATATCGTCTTATGAACAAAATTATCAATTTACATAATCTTATGTTATAAATTAGTATTCCATGCGTTTCAATAATTTGTTTGTCTTTCACTAAAATTCGTAAGCTGTAACAAGAATAAATTTTTCAAATTCACGCCATAATTGAAATGATTTATAAGTCATCGATATTAGGCAAACACTGAAACTATCTACGTGACTATCAAATGACCCGTTTACAAGGTCCAGTACTCGTATTAGACGGGCGGCAAGAAGCCAAAAAATCGACTAGGCAGAGCACAAGGCAAAACCCGGCAAACAAACGACGTTAGCTAGTAGAAGCAACAACATTGGTTATGGCCTTAAGAATAACAACGCACCGTATCCCTTCTCCTATCACGCTCTCTCGTATCATACTCTGCTCTAAGAAAACAAACCAACACTTTAACCGTTTCTCTACTTCCAAGTTCCAACTCAACAATGTCTTCCGAGTCACCATCTCAACTCACTCACACCATCTCCTTTCCGGGTCAACCCGTTGAAATCGTTGCTGCACCCGGTATCACTCCTTCCGAATTCAGGCAAGTTTCCACTTTCCACCATTTATCTTCTAAGTTACTGACTTACTCTTTCTTAAAAAAATATTGAATCTTTCAATTTTTTTTATTGAATTAATTTGTGGGTTTGATCACATGAGGTTGGTTGGTTCTTCTCAATATTGAAAATTTCAGCTTTTTGATTGAAAATATTGGTGGGTTTGATCACAGGAGTGTGATTGATTCTTCTAAGATGGAGTATTTTTTAAGGAAAGATTGAAACTTTGATATTTTTGATTGAAATAATATTTGGGTTTGATCACAGGAGTGTGATTGATTCTTCAAAGATGCTGTTTGTTAAAGAAAGATTGTAAATTTGAGCTTTTTGATTGATGTAATTTGTCGGTTTGATCACAGGAGAGCGATTGATTTATAAGTTTATGTTTTTACAAGAAAGATTGAAACTTTTAGCTTTTTGATTGAAAATATTGGTGGGTTTGATCGGAGGCACAAATTCTCATTTCAGACGGACACTATCCGTGTCTTAAGCTTAAGCAAAGCTTAAGACGGGTCAAATACATACCAAATCACCCCACTTATTGCCTAAAAAATACCAAAAGTTTTGTCTTTATTAGAACCATGCGGTAGTATTTGACCCATCTTAGGATAGTATTCGTCTTAAGCAAGACTTGCTGGATCACGACTATGATTAATCTTCAAAGATACTGTTTTGGTAAGGAAAGATTGGAACTTTGAGCTTTTTGATTGAAAATATTGGTGGGTTTGATCAGAGGAGTGTGGTTAATCTTCAAAGATACTCTTTTTTTATAAGGAAAGATTGGAACTTTGAGCTTTTTCATTGAAATAATTTGTGGTTTTGATCACAGGAGTGTGATTGATTTTTCAAAGATACTGTTTTTGATGAAAAGATTGGAACTTTGAGCCTTTTTATTGAAATAATTTGTGGGTTTGATCACAGGGGTGTGATTAACTCTTCTAAGATGCTGTTTCTTAAAGAAAGATTGATAATTTGAGCTTTTTGATTGAATTAATTTGTGGGTTTGATCACAGGAGTGCGATTGATTCATCTTTGTTTCAGCAATGGCTGAAAAACTTGAATTCTGAAAAAGGGGCATTGGTTGATGGGTCCTTGTCCTTGAACAAAGTAATCATTCAGGTGAGAAAGTCGAAAGTTTTTCACTTAAGGTTTGTAAAATTCCATAAGCATTGATCCATTAAATGAATGGGGTGAGCTATAGCTAATTTATAACTATCTCCGTGCCTGGTCATTTGTTTTAACATTTCCATTTCAGGTTGTTTCGTTCATTTGTTTACCTTTGTATATTAAGAGGGTTTTCTATGAATACTTTGACTCCAAATGGGACTATTGTCCACTTGTTATACACTAAGTACAACCACAAATGGCTCCCTACTACTTCATTTGTCTTTGTGCCAAAAGTAAAGGTAACCAAATGACCGGGACGAAGGGAGTAGCTTAAATATTTTTATATGCTAACTTGTTTGGTTATGAGAAAGTAGATGGGAATGAAAGGAAATGGAAGAAATTTAATTCATCTTTCTAGGTTTGTATTGATAGCCTCATAGCCATATGAAATTTCTAAAACAAAAGATAGGGAATGATGAGAACTATTTTTTAGCTCAGCCAAATAAAGGATTTCTGTCAAGTTTCACTAAATTAGGCTTTATAAGGTATAGAAGAACTTGATAAGTATTGATTGCTGAATTAGAGTAGTTTCTGTACAACTCCAGTGTATTGAAAGTTTGGAACTACATCTCGTAAGATCATAATCATTGTGGTGATATTTTTTGGGTTCTTTCGTAATTTTTATTTTTATTCTTAATTATGAAGATCGATGTTTGACTTTTCTGAGCTTGTTGTTTGCATTGTATTTAGTGGGAATTAAGATAGATACAATTTGGGGTGTACCAGAGTTTTATCGCTTTGGTTGAATTAATACTTTTGTTTTTGTCACATATGATTGCTCTTTTGCTCTTATTTTATCAGGATCTAGTGTGGGGGAGAAGGTTTCTTAACAATGTTGGTTAACATGGTCTCAGGGAGTTGACTATTTTGGAAAGCGTGTTGGTTTTCTCAAGTTCAAAGCTGATATTCTTGACAAGGAAATTGGACAAAAGGTAACACTTCATAATTTGTTGTAACAATTTGAAAATTTAAATCTAGGACAAAAGGTATCACTTCATAATATGTTTGCGTAGTTAAAACATTAAGTATACAGCATACAAGTGCCAGATTTTATGTCGGTAGTCCTTTGAATCTTTTGCATACCTTGAAAGATACTTGCCATCGCCTTTGAATTTGACATAGGTTCCAGGCATAGTGTTTGCAAGGGGACCAGCCGTGGCCATCCTCATCCTTTTGGAATCGGAGGGTGAGACTTATGCTGTTCTTACAGAACAGGTACCATTCTGTGTGTTAGAATAATCGTTTTTTCTTGTATGAACTCAACTTCATGTTGAATGCTGCTTCCGGCTGTCCACTAATAGATATATTTTGTGTGTAAGGTTAGGGTTCCCACAGGACGGTTTGTTTTAGAGTTGCCAGCTGGAATGCTGGATGATGACCAAGGCGATTTCGTGGGTACTGCTGTTCGTGAGGTCCTTCTTGTGTCTCTTTCACCTTGCTTTATATCGCATTACATCTAATGTAGAAGATCACTTTTCTTGCTGCCATGGTATTATCTCTAGGCTGTTATTAAGAGTTCTTTCAGATTACTACCAACTGCGTTTTGAACTATTATAGTGAAACAGCTTAGGTTACGCCTATTCTGAGTCTCAAACTAATTTAGTATCATGCTTGCCGCCACCTAGCTCATCACCTTTTTACAGTTTCTTACTCAGCACATAGTATCACTGATGTACTCGCTGATTTGCTTGCCATGTCCATGCATGCATGTATTACCAATTTACCACCTTTTTTTATGATACGATCATCAGAATGTCAAATTATGGTGCTTACTCATATTGTAAGATGGCTTGATAGGTTGAAGAGGAGACTGGTATAAACTTAAAGGTAGAGGACATGGTTGAACTTACTTCGTTTTTGGATCCATCGACTGGACGTAAAGTTTTCCCTTCACCGGTTAGTCTTTTGTCCCTGTATCTAGACTATTGTGTCCATATATGCCTTGTGGCATGTTCCCATAACATGAAACCTGGATTTCTTTAATGGATTGGATACGTAGTATTCAATACCTGGTGTGCACTTAATAAACTGAGAATCTGTTGTATGAAGACACTTATACACACGAACCTTCTCATGGTTTGCTGAGTGGTCAGCGAATCTGGTATCCCAGATTGAAACCCAATTGAGTGTCTGGCATTGACTTGGCTTCTATAATCACTTGCTTATTCTTCCTGAAAACCACCACAATTGAACTGTTAAAAGGAACTAGCATTATGTTTTTAAAAAGCTTGATCGTTTTCTTTTGGCTTTTGTATCATAGGGGGGATGTGACGAGGAGCTTAGCTTTTTCTTGTATCAAGGGAAGGTAGCCAAAGAGACAATCCAAGAGTTACGAGGTAAGAAAACGGGTCTCCAAGATCATGGGGAGCTTATAAAAGTACATGTAGTTCCATATCAACAACTCTGGCGTGCAACAGCTGATGCCAAGGTTCTTATGGCTATCGCTCTCTATGAAATGGCCAAGAGGGAAAACCTACTCCCAAAATCTTAATCACGCTTCGAGCCAACATTTATATTTGCATTCTTGTGAAGCAGTATATAATGTGCTATCGAGGTATCAATTCTTTGTAGTTGGAGCCAAGGGTGCTAGGCGCCACCCTCCAAGCGATAGTATATATGATTTCTTAGAGAAACTTTCATATTTTATCTTAGCTTATTTCTTGCATTACTAATTGCACTCTCAAAATTTCCGATCTATATTTTTTTCCCCTAAACATCAAATCCTCCAGCATTGATGCTTCAATGGAGATTAATGTACATGTCGCGTCTTGGGACAAAATCTCCAACGAGACTATACTACATTTTGAGGGAACTATAGGCGATATCATTTTTTTTTTTCAGTTGGTCTTGCGTATGACCATCTCAATTTAAGACCTCTCACTACCTCCTTTTATTTTCACCTTTAGTCAGGTGTGACTCTGTGAGAGACGTCTCAAGTGAAGATGATAAGAATTTTGTTTTGTGGGGGCTAGGAGGATGATTTCTAGTGCTGTTTAAGTTGTTTTTTTACAACGTTATACACTTACTAGGTAGCACGGACACTCCTCCTAACTAGCCGTCCCGTGTCGGACACACAGACACCTATAAATAAGGAATGAGAGGTTGAAAGATTACATTATAGTCAAAGTTAGATTTTACCTTCAATTATTTGCATTAAATATCAAATACCAATAGAAAAATAAAATCGTACGTTATTTATAACTATAAAATATATATTTTATTAAAATTTCAAATGACGTGTCCCGTGTCCTAAATTTCACGAGATGCCGTATCACGTGTCTGGTCGTGTCCGTATCCGTTTTCGTGCTACCTAGTATACTTTTACCAAGATAGTCAGCACCTATCCAGCTATCCTCAACCTAGCTTACATTCGTAGCATATATATTTTGAGGTCTCGGTGGAGCACAACAAATCTCCGAACTTAACTTTTTCTCTATTCGTATCATCATATAACATTTCATATGTTGAAGCAATTGGTTAGGAAAGCATGACTATGAAAAATGGGATAGAAAGAGTACTATCTTTCACGACTAAATGGAGATTTGGAGTAATTCAGAGTACAACACTACCTAAGTAGCTGCAAGTTTATACTTAAAAGTTAAAACAGTCATTATTCGTATGCATTTACGTTGCCAATAATAGAACCACTCTCACAATTGCCAAATCTGTGTACTCATATTTCATCTGTTCTAATTAAACATATGTGCTTGCAATCGTAAAGCCAGGGGATTAGTAGGGGCAGTTACCCCAATAGGATAAAAATTTCAAAGTTTTGTTTTAGAAATTGCGAATTTTTTCCCCAGAGTTTATCCTGTAGCATTAGTCTTTAAATTTTTCGTCTCCTATTTTTTTTTTTTGAGGAAAGACACCCCGAGGCGTATTACTTCAATATTACAGCATTGTTTGCGGTTGGTGGTTGGCGGAAGGACATGCAACCAAAAATACCTCCCCGTCACTTTTGGCGATAAATATGCTAAAGCTTCCGCAACACAATTATTAATTCTAGGAGTAAAAGACCAAATGACTGACTGAAAATCATTACAAAGTAACAAAGTGTCATCGATGACTTGTGAGAGCATTGTCCTTCCTTGACGTCTCTTCTTTAGGGCTTCCACAACTTGTAAGTAGTCGCTTTCCATCACCACCCTATCGTATCCCCGTCTCCGCGCCTCTTGTAAACCGTCCGCTACTATCCCGACACAATTGCTCCACCCCATAACACCCCTCCGCTACTATCCCGACACATCATCCATGTGTTCACTCCCTCACCTCCTATCACTCCCGCATCTACATTAATTTTGACGTAATTTGTAGGCGCCACTTCCCACCCCCTAGTTCCTCCACAGCTTCGCGCCTCCTTTGAGCCTTCTCGGCATAACCCGTCTCCCCCATCCCAATTCCCTCGCATAGCACATCATTAACTCGCCTCACAATTTTCTCCGGCTCCACCACACCCTCTTCGAAAATAGTATTATTCCTGTGCTCCCATATAGCCAAGCACCCAACCATGAATTTCTCATAATTCCTTTCCCCAATTTCTTTCCGGCGTGCTTCTATCCAATCCCGAACACCATGCTCCATCTCCTCGCCCTGTAACTCCAGCTTATCCCATACCCATTTGGCCACCCCACAATCCCGAAACAAATGAAGACTCGATTCATGACAAGAAAAACAAAAAGAGCAAATAGAAGACTCACCTCCCACTCGGGCCACGATGTTGTTGCCAGTGCAAATAGAAGACTCACCTCCCACTCCCGCAACTTGCTACTTTTGATCGATTCTTCACCTATTCTCTTTGGGGATTCGGTAGCTTTCAAAATAAAATATTTCCTTCATGTAGACGGCTAGGGTTAAGAGTGTGATTATTAATAACCTTGTTGGAATGTCCTCTACTTGCTACCCTGATAGACTATTTGTAGATGCGGCCTGGAAGTCTTCCTTATCAGCTGGGTTTGGATGGTTCCTCAAAAGGTTTGATGGCTCACAAATTTCTAATTTCAAAAGCCAAATGTCCTCTCAATCTTTGGAGCAGGCTGAGATTATGGCTATTAAAGACGGACTGAGATGGGTCTTATCACGAGGTTTCCTTCATGTGATTATCTATTCTGACTATTTAAGAGCAGTATTGCAAATTCTGAAGATTTCAAAGCCAGATTTCAGGTGTAGGAGCATTATTGAAGAAATTGATTCGATTAGTTTGTCTTTTCACTGTCTTAGTATCTGCTTTGTGTAACAACCCGGATTTCACAACAAAGAAAATGCATAAAAATAAATAATTCATCAAAGTATAAAGATGAAATAAGGGTCAAGGTGGCGGAAACACCTGACCAATCCGGATCGCTACTAAATCTAAAACTAAACTATTACATTATTAATATTCTCAAAGGAAACCTAGAATCCTAAACACATTATTGATCTCGCCACAAGTCTCTCCAGTCCAACATCCAGACAAGTAGCATCCAAATTCAACCTGAGAATGGGGGTCGACAATCAGTCGGGAGTAACAAATGATCTCCCAGTCATATTTACAACAGGCTGAATTAATAACAATCTATAACAACTGATAGTAATCATAACAGACATGTGAAGCAATTTATACAACATGATATGCAACCAAACTTACCATGAGATGAGACCACGACCTACATGAATGAAATCCTGCAGACCTAGACCATATGCAACCACTAGACAATGAACACATTCAAGACCCAAGGTAGCACACGATTTATAGCAACATAAGGCACAATGCTAGCAACAAAGCATAGCGAATAGAACGAACGCCGTTAGAGCGTATAACAACTGCCTCTGAACGGATGAAGCGTATAACAACTGCCTCCATCGGTGTGGACCGTATAACAACTGCATCCACGATACTATGTATAGCGTATAACAACTGCCTATATGTCTAAGACCTGGCCAGACTCTCGGTGCATTAACTGTACACCGAACGACACACGGGAACCAGAGCGTATAACAACTGCCTCTAGCCAATCCCGAACATAGACCTACGGCAAATCCTCAAAGGGTAGCGTTTGCTCATTCTGATCGGTATCTAACTGATACCTCTCGTCATCTATACAACTAGACTATAAACCATAAACCACAGTACAGTTTAACTGACTGTACAAACATGTGAATAACATCACAACTCATAATAACATAGAAAAGTATAACCAACTGAACTATTATATCAAAAAGAGTAACCAACAAGATATAAACTCACAATATTATAGTATAACTAACTATAACACAACATATGAACAAGCACATAGGATCAAAGGTTATAGTATCTTGAACTATAACATTACACTTTAGAAGTCACGTTACAGTTCAAGCTACCATAACATCAAGCATAGAATCATGTATATATTCAACGTTATAGTACCTCTTACTATACCTTCACTTAAGCCTAGTGAAGTTATAGTAACTTCAGCTATAACCTTAGTTAAGCGTGTCAGGTTATAGTATCATCAACTATAACATTCACTTAACTTCAGCAAAGTTATAGTACTTTCAGCTATAACTTTCACTTAACTTTAGTGAAGTTATAGCACTTCAACTATAACCTTAGTTAAGCGTGTCAGGTTATAGTATCATCAACTATAACCTTCACTTAACTTCAGCAAAGTTATAGTACCTTCAGGTATAACTTTCACTCAACTTTAGTGAAGTTATAGCACTTCAACTATAACCTTAGTTAAGCGTGTCAGGTTATAGTATCATCAACTATAACCTTCACTTAACTTCAGCAAAGTTATAGTACTTTCAGCTATAACTTTCACTCAACTTTAGTGAAGTTATAGCACTTCAACTATAACCTTAGTTAAGCGTGTCAGGATATAGTATCATCAACTATAACCTTCACTTAACTTCAGCAAAGTTATAGTACCTTCAGCTATAACTTTCACTCAACTTTAGTGAAGTTATAGCACTTCAAGCTATAACATTATGCGTGCGAGGTTATAGTATTATCAACTATAACTCTCTTCCGTCACGGGTTAGTCCTCTATAACATTATCACCGAGGGGTCCACTCCACGGTACAAACCGCCATGTCACCACAACGAGTCTTGCTATAGTAAACCGCACCATAACGTCACTTTCAAAGTTATAGCTCAAATAGGTAAAATCAAGGTATCTTCCATGCAAATTTATAGTTTAATAAGCTATAACCTTAATGATGTAAACCAAAACCCTAATTAACAAAATAAAACCCTAATCAACAAAACCCTAGCCTCTCCTCTCAAGGGAGGCTACGATGAACCCCACGACACCTTCTTAGGCCCGCGAATCACCAACGAAGGCTAGGGATCGAATCTTGAACCCTAGTTCGCACCACAACGACAACATGATATTTTAAACAACAATTAGATATACAATTTAAATAAAAATATTAAACATGTATAATAATTTCTACACACGCATCAAATCATATAATCAATCATCATTCATGTTAATTAATTCACTTTCTATAAACACAATTAAAGGAAAACACCTAGTTACCTTAATTACGCATTAAAGACTGCACTTCAATAAGAATCTCCATAAAATCGTCAATTAATAGAATTCACCTTCTTTACCCATCAAAACAAGAACCCTAAAAGTAGGTCTAACCTCCATACAAATAGATCCCATAAAAAGATAAGGAAAAGAATTTATTGTAAAGGTAAGATCCAGGATTGTAAATATATAATTTATCTTTGCATTTGAAAGAAAGAAAGATTCATAACAATGGAGTTACAAGGGAGTAAAACTGAAAAGAGAGAAGGAAGGGAGCTGCGCCAGAAAGTCACGCAGGAAACAAAGATAGAGCAATCTACTAGCTGGGTTAAGGTTTTCTATTTATAAGAGGTTTAAGTGGGCTTTTGATACATTAGCTCACAAAATAGATAATCCAATTACAAATCGGATTTAGAATAATTAAAACGCTTGAACAGTTTATATAAAAGGATGAGCTAACAAATTAAAATAGTAAAATCGGACACGGACACTTTAACCCATCCAAAATAGGCGAAATCGAAAATAACAAAATAGAGATCGCAAGCGTTAAATACGCATTAAATAATTAAACTCGCAAAATAATTATTTTAATAAATAAATTTCCGGATAAAATTTATTATAAAAACACGGGGTGTTACACTTTGTCCCAAGATCATGTAATAATATGCCTCATGCACTTGCGGCTAGAGTCATGAAAATGTAAAACATTTCCTTTACTTCTGTAAAAAAAAAATAATAAAAAAAAAATATTTCCACGATTATTAAGTTAATTTATTGCAGTTTTACAATTTTTTACTTTTTTTTTTGGTGCAAATGACGGGCTCGCTCCGAGATCTAGTTATTGGCTATTACACGGTGAAAAGAGCAACCCCAAAAATGTCCTCCCTAAGAATGGGAAATTGAAAGATTCTAAAGGAAGGAACTCTAAATGAGAAATACAAGTGCTAATATTGATGTCTCTATTAGCTAACCAATCACTAACTCTATTCGCTTTACGGTGAGAATGCTCCAACTAATTATATACCATTTATTTATTTATACATTCAAGTTAAATTGATGGTCGTTTTATAGTTAGCATCCTCGAATTTTTTAAATAACACTAATCTTTGGGTTAGATCTACAACTATATTTAGTAGGACAAATATTTGACAAGAAAGATGGAGATGAAAAAGAAAGAGACGAGAAAAATGATTAAATGAAAATAGATGATTACAAAAAAGATGTAATAAGTGTAACATAATATATATTTATAAAAAGAGAAATATTTATTATCTTATTTTGTATTTTACATAATATTTTTTTTGTTAATAATATATTTAAAAAGTGTAATAATAATATTAATAAAGTTAAGTTAAATTAGTTTAAGTTAATTCTATATCCTATAAGTTAAGTTCAAAAAAGTGCAGCTCTTATAAATTCAGTTGAAATTAAGAAAAGTTTAGCTCGTATAAATTCAGTTAAGAAAGATTCAGATCATATAAATTTAGTTTAGAAAAATTTAGTCCAAAAGAACATGATTTTAGTCTTGTATCTTTAGGATGCAACACTAATGTCGTTCGTCATATTTAAAACATGGTCTAGAATAATCTTCATCTACACGTGAAAATTTAGAAAGAAAAAGTAATAAATATCTAAACAGACTAAACTATGATTAACGCACATGTTTATTTTACAAGAGCCTATGAAGTATGAATCCTAATTAAAATACTACATGAAACATCACATTTATATCACACGAGAATATGAGTTTAACGGCTGTAGTATTTACAACTTTTTGGCTATACTATTATAATCCCAAACTACTTTCAACAATTTTAGCACGAGATGATTATTCCGATTAGTCATAGTAGCACGAATAATAATTTAATATCGCCGTACCTTTCAACCAATAATAGAAATAATTAAACTTTAATCGTGTCGTACGTTTTGGTTAACAATATTATAAGTATCATTATTGAGGAGGGAGACAGATTAGTGATTAAAATAATATGATTAATATGATATACTTGTTAATGGAAGTAGGTCTGACCGTATAAGGTCAAGGTGGACTACTCTTGGTACTATTAGCAAACCCTACAGTTAAGTAGATATGATTTTTATATTAACCACTCCTCTTTAACACTTTTATTATAAGAAGATGGCCTTGCCAACATCCTTGTAGGCTTGTAGCATCCTCTTTGAAAGAGGAAGAGGGAGACATCCTCAACAAAGAATAGGTGATCTTGCAATTATCGAACCGGTGATCTTGTAATAAAACTTTTGAGAATTGTTAATCTTATCTTTTTTACTTTCTCTTTTATCTTATCTTTTCACAACCGGTTAAAATATTATATATTTCGGCTCATCTACTTGTCATCCAACTCCACACGATATATATTAGTTTAATCGATTGTAAGAGGGCAAAGGGAGAAGGTGGGAGAGAAGGTTGCAGGGAGAAGGTAGATAACATCCCTCTAAAACCTTTAGATCCTCATGTAGTATTTGACTCGGCTTTAACCTTAAGACGGATTGTCCGTCTTACGCAAGACTTATTGTTAGATTACACATGCCGGAAGAAAAAATGCTTTGAAAAGACTAATTATTTAATAAACGACAAAAGTAAAATTAATAGTAGCAGTTGCGGTATTATTGAAATTAAAAATAATAATAGCGGGAGTATTGAAAGTAAAACCATGAATAGTGAAAGTAAAATTAGTAACACTAAGAGGCCCTGCTTTTTTTGAATTAATTTCAAATTTTATAAGGTTAATTCAGTTTAGTTTAGTTTAGTTCAATTTAGTTCAACATTATTACACATAAAATTAGTCCAAAATTAGTTGCACATAAAGTTATAACCTTAAAAATTGGTGCGACCATTTAAAAAAATTCTCTATATATATATTAAGAGATTACGTCAACCTTGAAATTTACCCGCTCAAATCAATTAATCCACAAAGTGGGCCTACTATTTACTCGTGTTTCTTCAATATTCAATACATATGTTCGCATAACTTATGATTCCTACAAAAATATATTAAATCTCCCTTATACTAAAAGATTAAGAGCTTACTAAAATTTTGCCGCCAAAATAACTTTATTCTATAATTAGATTTCTTTATATCATAACTACAAGTAGCATATTATTCCAAACAATAAATAATTCTACTCCGTTTAAAAATTGTATAATACCTTTTCAATTTGCATAAACATATTAATAAGTTATTCCAATTTTGTTACAAAAATGAAATTGCTCTAATTATATGTATGATGTTAGAAATATTTTACTGTTATTATTTTTAAAATTAAACATGATAGCCTGATAGCCATGAACCATATTTTTAGCCAACACTTTCTAAATAAGTCTACTATTTTTATTTTTACTTCTAAGATGAAAAAATATGAATTATATATTTTTTTCTTATATTTGAACTTAATATCTATCATGCTCCATACTATGTGAACATTTTAATTTTTTTTTTTTAAAATTCTTTTATTTAACATAGACGGAGTACGGAAGTATATTTGTTATTAGAACACATATCTTATGTAATTGTATTACCAATGTCATTAATCCACGTTTATATTGCACCTTTTTAGTGAATATAGTTAACGATATAACAAAAATATTTTTTAAAATAAAGTTAACAATATAGTGTTTCGATAAAACCGAAAATCTAACAGTGTTTGATGATACCTTCTCTTTTATACCTCTTAATATAAAACATTATTAATAATAATTTTATAATTAAATTTCAAATGGAGTTATACGTTTGGTGTTATTGTTACATTATCTAATATCTCCATCTAAAAACCGCGCATTCGCGTGGGAGATATACTAGTATTATATTATCAAATTTCGTATTGTGTAGGTTAAATTTTTTTTACCATATATATCGAAAATACAATTAATATTAACAGTTCTATATACTTTCATATTTTTCATTTTATACGTACATGTATCTTAAATATTATATTGTGAACTTCGATCTCATATTTCGTAATTGGGCTGATTTTTGTAGTGTAAGCGAGATTGGGTCAGTGTTACATTGTATTTCCCATATCTAATTTGATTGTATTTTAAGGTCCTTAATTAAGGTTTATGTCGTTACTAAAAAATATGGATATAATATTAATTAATTATTTTACATAAACATGAATTTGGAAAAAAAAAAAAAAAAAAAAGTTGTCAATCTTATTCGAGATAAAGTGATAAATTTTCTATTTTTATATCGTAATACAACACAATTACAATCATAGATTCTAACGCAACGCACTAGAAATACTATTTATTTAATTGTTTATTTCTTTATACAATAACATAATTTAAAATAAAACGTTACACTAGTTAATTAGCCAATAAAAAAAGCCACATGTCATGCTCTAATTTGTAGTGTATGAGAATGTCATACATTTTAGTAGACAGGGGAAACATGGCGGGTCATCCCGGCCCGACCCGCCATTGGGGCTTAATTTGACCCGGCCCGGCCCGCTCCCTCTTGGCCGGGCCCGGGTTCTGTTTTCCCAGCATGGCCTGCCCATTTTTAAGAAAAAAACAATACAAGCATCCAACCCGGCCCAGGTACGGGCCACCCCCTAACAACCCGGCCCGGCCATGCCCGACCACACAAGGGTCTGGCGCGGGTCAGACCAGATGAGCACGGCCCGCCGCCGGATCGACCCAAACCCGGCCCGACTACATGACTAAACTTTAGTGTATTAGGTAGCCTTTTCGTGTATACACCGTGGTACGTAGTTACAACATTGAAAATTCTGGTCTATATTTGCAAATCTTGCGGACAAAACTCAAAAGGCATTCACGTGTAACAATCTATTAATTGTCGTTGGAGGAGACATTGATCGATAATCATCCCATCATCAACCTGAAATGAAAAAAAATGCAACTAAATTTTAATTAGGAACTTCATATACACACACAGGGAAAATATATTAGAATTTAGAAGCAACAAATGGAAGATCGGATTATTAAATTCATTTATCAGAGATCGATTTTATACTCAAATATAATCCAAAAATTAGTCGAAATCTAATGCAAGAAGAAAACAAAATCTAAGACCAAGTTTCGACTTTGGGCCGTACCTAGAAATAAAATTTTAGTGTAGTAAATTTTTCAATGTTGTTTTATATACTTATGTTAAAATGTTAAGGTCTACATTTAAAAATATTGAGTAGCAAAACTTTATAATTTTAACCATTTTTCGAAAATTTGGGATAACGAGTGCTACTCTTTGCTACTGTACTAGTTAGGTAATGACGGCTTACTCTTTGCTACTAAGTAGGGTCCCCTTACGAAACCAACGATAAGGAAACGAAAATTAAACTTATGTTGACGATTGGAGTCGGAGCATACATAGCCTTTCACTATATTAAAGTTCCAGACTTTTTATTAGTCAAAACAAAGGGATAGGGTTAGTACTTAGTAGTGACATACTATGAGTCTATGACAATTAGGAGATACTCTATACATCTGTCATTTAGTTACTTTTAATTAAAATATAATTTATAACGAATAAAAATATAAATATCTCTATCCATCTGTCATTTTACAGTACTTATTTTAAATTAAAATATACTAATTTATACGAATAAAAATATAAATGAATGATTGTTAGGGAACAAGTATTATAATTACCTGAGCGTGGATTGTGTGCATAACATCATTGCCAAGTCTTGAGGAAATACTGTTTGTTACACTTAACCCTTCTCTGTTCAACAAGCGAAGTGCTTTCGAAAGATGAAGCCTTTGTACATTCGCTTCATAATCATCTGAATTTGTTTTGAGCACAATTTCGAAAAACCCTTGTCTACATTTCTTCACTGTAACAATATATAATTGTCTTGAATTACTATTGCCACTATTTGTATTATTATCAGCACTACTTGAACAACTTCCCCTTGATTTTCCTTTCAAAAGGGTGTTCTTCTTTTCATTCAATTGTGCAATGTCGCCCTCCATGTCTTTTATGTACTTTACTGCCTCTTGTAAATGATCCGCTGTCGACCGCTTTCCCTGTATATCCAACATTTATTGGTTAGGGGTCGAGGAATTTCAGCGGGGGCAAACGAGTAACAATATAATGGAAACTCAATTTTTTTTGAAAATTCAACTAAAATTTTCAAACTTTCCATTTTTCAGCACTGGACTGGTTGTAAATGGTAATACCGAAACTCAGTATCATCAATAATATGACAAATGACAATAGCTTGACAAAAGCGGTTACTGGGTGGTCAAGTCTCCTTAGTAGCTAGTATTAATAAATTAAAGTCTTCGTGTAGCATCTACAATTGACTTTCAATTGATAATGATTATCCATTATATAATTAAAGGTGACATAATAACTTTATCAGCTAATTTAACTGAATAACATAATATAAAATAACTTACCCGAATGTATTCAGCCGGTAGTATAGACCGAAGGGAAGCGTAAAGGCCAGACATTTCTTGCCTGCGTTGCCTCTCAATTTCGACCGCCTTCACTTTATTGGATTGATGTTGTTTACCTTTCCCAGAAGAGTTGCCGGCAACAAGGGTGGCTACATTATGAGCTAGTGATTCCTCTGTTCGGGTCGTATCGACCATTAAATTATCACCTAAATAATTATGTGGCAAAATATTACCCCCCATAATTGAACAAGAAGTAGAAATTGGAGTTTGAGAACCACTACATTGTGGTGGCAGTGGTGGCGGCGGCGGCGGTGGCGGTGGCGATTGTGGCAAATTAGTGAGCCATTGTAGTAGTTCCTCATCTATGTTGAATGAATCATCCATTTATATATTGATTTTATACTTTTTCAGTAAAGTTAGTTATTGGGTTGTTTTAATAAATTTGATCTGATTTGAATTGATTTGTTTTAGTAGACAAGGTTTTTTGTTTGTTTGAAGGAAGACAAGGTTGTTTTTTTAAGTGTGAGTGTAGTAAGTATACGTGTTTGGGGTCTTATATATGCAACCAAAAGTATCCCATTTGCAACTTTTTTTTAGAAATAATAAAATACTTCCTCCATTGAAATTTACTCTATCACTTTATTTTTTGTACACTATTCAAAAGCGATCATATAATTGCAATTTTCTCTCAATATATAAGTAAAAAATATATTCATGTGTGATCTTGTTTGATTCGTCTTTACGAGTACATTATTAATATCTAACTTTTATAATTTTTGCAAACACGTAGCTAACGATATTTACCGTGCAAAACTCGTCTCGGCAAATGTGAAAAAAAATTTTGGTAGAGTGGAGTTGAATGGAGGAAGTATTATCTACTTCGTACATGTTAAGACTTAATCCATATAAGTGATTATAATAAAATAATTGTTAATCCATAATATAATAGGTAGTATGTATTTCGTAATACAAGTATACATCATGTACTTTTTTCAGAGACGACGATCATGAGATAATAAGCTATATAAATTATACGAGTAGTTAATAAACGTCTATTTACTCAAAAAGTTTTTTTTTCTTCTGTATATGCGTTCCTCTAAAACTAAAAAAATTGTTATGTCTATTAATCTACTATAGACTAAACATATTTGTAGTGATGTAAGGTTAAAGAGTGGCTAAGCAAATCATTTTATTCATACCGACTTTACAAATACTGTTCAATTTTAGAAAGTACTGTTCAATTTTACATGTCTAACCTTGTATTACATCGTACTAGTTTTAACCCCGTGCAAAAAATGCACGGGTTTTCTTTCGAAATTTCGGTAATTTAAAAACTCATTTAAATATGTATTTATTTAATGAATACATATCATTATTTTATTATTACGCTTAAACCAGGCCAGTAGATTTATTTAATGAATATATAATTATTTTATTATTACGTTTATACCAGTAGAAAGATAGTAGAGAGAAATATTTTACACTTAATATGGACGCGATGAATATATAACACAATGCTATCTCGACTGTGATAAAACAAACTGCTATAACTATATCTAACTCAGTGAGTTTCTCTTATAACGAACATATTTGTTTTAAAATTAAAACATGTCAATTAGTACAACATATGCAAAGATAAGACAAATATTTAGTTTGATGGTACTTACACATTATGATTTTGTGTTTTATTTTGTATCTAAACCGTCTTAAATTTAAAACGTATATGTCTATTTTCAATAAATCTAATAAGCCCAATTTACAATTGAGTCAATACTACTACTCACACAATCAGCCTTACCCCTAACATTAGCACACCATATATATACTCACATAATCACATTTATATACCGAAGCCCAAACCCAAAACCACCCTACGTATCCCTAACTCTCTGTCCTTCTCCGTCACTTTTTTGTTCATCTCTGGATCTATTTAATAATGAAAGTTTTGATAAAATCGTTTTCCTTCTCCTATTTTTTTTTTAATTTTTTGATAACTTAGCTAATCATCTTTTTCTACAACTTTTAATCTTCCATTATTTCGAAGTCTTCTTATCCGGTTTAGAGCTAAATCGTCTGCACTTCTTCTCGCGTAGCTATATTAATTCCTACTGTTTTAAATTTTTTTATCAATTATTTGGTATTTTCATTGCATGTATTATTAGATTTAATTTCTTTTATGTATTTTTATATCGATTTAGTAGATATGAGTTCTACCAACTTTTTACGAAGTGATTTTTTTAGTCAGATTATGTCTTCTAATAATCATATCTACGGGTTTACGTTAATGTCATTTTCGTAATTTTCCTATAACAGTTAACTTATAAAAATAAACTTTTGAAGTTTTAAGATTATAATAGAATATACTCCGTAATTTTTTAAAAAATAATATTGATATATTGATTCAACTTATTCTATTTTAAACATATGTTACCAACCTTGTCGGGTCTCAAGTTATATTTGATCTATATTATGACTCGAAAAATGATTCAAAGTACCTAAGAATTAAGCTCACTAAGACAATGTTTAAGAAACTCAAAAGATTTTGGGTTGTTCACCGCACCTTATGCTAATTGTTCGATATAGACTATTTATAGTTATTAGTATATTCACCACACATACATTATTTTTCAATGTGAGATATATAACATACTAAGAATTACACAAAGTATATGCAAATAATATGATATTCTATACTGTAATGATAGCATTTTTTTTTATCACAAATCTAATTATATTATTTTCATAATTAATACAAAATTTTAAGAGCTCTCTAAAATAATACTATCTTCGTCTTAATCATTTGTTTGCCTTTGACTAAAATACTCCTAAAAAAAAGGCAAACAAATGACCGGGACGAAGGGCGCTGTATTTGAGAGACTTAAATGACTTTGGGTTCATCTCTAAGTTTCAAGGACGACTCTTATTTATAATCGCGTGATCATCCCAGCTTATGATATTTCTCCGATGTGGGACAATTCTTCTATTTATAAATAGTATATTCACCATACTTGATTACTTTTCAATGTGAGACAAATAACATATTTGGTAGTTACCATTAAAATTATTATATACGATATTTTCTAAATTAATTTTGATGATGTAAATTTCATTAAGGTAGAAATAATAATACAAACTTTTAAGATCTCTGAAAGATAATACTTGAGAGATTCAAAAGATTTTGGGTGAATATCTAAGTTGAAAGATGACTCATTTTCACAATATTTTTGTGAATTGAATGTACAAAATTTTATATACAAACTATAAACACCACTTGAATATAATATAGGAAAATATCATTGAAATCGCGTGATCATCCCAGCTTATGATATTTCTCCGATGTGGGACAATTCTTCTATTTATACATAGTATATTAACCACACTTACATTACTTTTCAATGTGAGACAAATAACAAATTTGGTAGTTACCATTAAAATTATTATATACGATACTTTCCTAGATTAATTTTGATGATGTAAATTTCATTAAGGTAGAAATAATAATACAAACTTTTAAAATCTCTGAAAGATAATACTTGAAAGATTCAAAAGATTTTGGGTGAATATCTAAGTTGAAAGATGACTCATTTTCACTATAGTTTTTGTGAATTAATGTAAAAAAATTTATATACAAATTATAAACACCACTTAAATATAATATAGGAAATGTATATTGAGATAAATAAAATATTTTTCACTTTATTTTTTAATGATATTTTCCTAAATTAATTTTTGATGATGTAAGTTTCACTAATGTGGATACAAATTTTTAAGAGCTCTCTAAGATAGTATTTAAGAGACTCAAAAGATTATGGGTTGATATCTAAGTTCCAAGGATGAATCTTATTTATAATTATAGGATCACCCTAGCTTATGATAATTTTCTGATATGGGACAATATACCTATTTATACGTAATATATTTACCACACTTGTATTATATTTCAATGTGGGACAAATAACTTATTAAGTAGTACACCATAAAAATTATTACTTATATAGGATATTTTCCTAAATTTTCTAAATTAAGTTTGATTATGTATATTTCACTATTGTGGAATTAATAATACAAAATTTTAAAGGTTCATTAAACCAATACTTAAGAGACTAAACGACTCCTATTTATAATCATACTTAGTATATATATTTTCCACAAATACATTATTTTTCAATGTGAGACTAATAACACATTAAGTAGTTTATCATCAAAATTATTATTTATGATAATTTTCTAAATTAATTTTTAATAATGTAAATTTAACTATTGTGACTATTATAATTCCATTTTGGTAAGAGTTATCCAAAACAATGATTAAGAGACTTAAAAAATTGTAGGTTTATACCGAAATTCAAGGATGACTCATATTTATAAACATATGATCACCTTATGTTATAATAATTTTTCAATGTGGGACAATTTACAATTTATAAGTAATATATTCACCACACATACATTATTCTTCAATGTGGGACTAATAACAAACTAAGTATTACACCATCTTTTTTCATATAATATTTATTTCTTAACTGTTACTAAACTGTTATATTAATATTAGAATAATAAAAAAATATTTTAAATGTCATTTATTAAAATTTTAAAGTCATTTATTAACATAAAAATATAAAAAAAATAGTTTAAAAGCTCGTGCGATTATCATATTTATGATCACTCCACTTAATGATAATTTTTTAATGTGGTACAAATTTTGATATTGATACGTAGTATAAATTCACAAGTCACGTTACCTACATTGTTTTTTTCAATGTGGAACAAATAACACATTAAATAGTTTACCATCAAAATTATTATTTATGATACTTTTCTAAATTAATTTTTAATGATGTAAATTTCATTATAGTGAAAATTATAATACAAATTTTAAGAGTTTTGTAAGACAATATGTAAGAGGCTCAAAAAATTTTGGGTTGAAACTTTAGTTCCAAATATGATTCCTATTTGTAATCATAAGATCACCCACCTTATGATGATTTTCTGATGTGAGACAATTCTACTATGTATAGGTAATATATTCACCACAACTACATTATTTTTCAATGTATGACAAATAATATACTAAAAATTACACCGAATATGTTCAAATAATATGAGTTTCTATACTTTTCAGGGTTTTTTTTCACCACGAATCTAATTATATTATCTTCATAATTTTTTTTACAATACTTCAATTTTTTTAATAATACCTTTTAAAATTAATTTTTGATGATGTAAATTTAACAATTGTGAAGATAATAATAGACAAACTTTTAAGAGATCTCTAAGACAATACTTAAGAGATTTAAAAGATTTTAGTTTGTTATATAAGGTCCAAGAATGATTCCTATATTTAATCATAGGATCACCCACCTTATGTTAATTTTATGATGTGGGACAATTTTACTATTTATACATAGTATATTCATCACATCTACAAACTTTTAAGAGATCTCTAAGACAATATTTAAGAGATTCAAAATTTTTGGGTTGATACATAAGGTTTAAGGATGACTCCTATTTATAATCATAGGATTACCCACTTTATTATTTTTCCAATGTGGGAAAATTCTATTATTTATATGTAATATTTTTAGCACATCTACATTATTTTCCAATGTGGGACAAATAATAGTTATGAATTTAACTTTTATTTAAAGAGTTTCTAAAAAGTTGAAAAGTTGATAATATTATTAGGAAAATAATTAATTTAAAAAATATAATCAAAATTTAAGAGTTTAACCATAACTTGGAAAGTATATGTATGAATATAATATTGAAAAGTTGATAATATTAAAATTCAATCTTTATATAATATAATATAATTTATTTAATATTTAATTAGCCTAATAAAATTATGTGTAAGGTAGTTTTATCAATAAAAAATAAAATAGTGTTTTGAAATAGTTGAAGACTCTCTCGTTGCCTGAAAAAAGCCTCTTATATATATATACTAGATTTCATACCCGTGCGATGCACGGGCCACTTGCTAAAATCTTTTTTATTATCTTTAACTATATATTAAAAACACTAAGTCCTAGAAATATATCGTCTTATTTAAATTTTCATTAAGATTGACAATAAATTATCATGAAAAAAGTTTTTTGGGTGATTTTTTATTAATTAAAATCATACTCCGTAATTTATACTAAATGAGTAATGTTTTTGCTCAAAATCAAATTATCCGTTTTCCAATTTTAATTAACATGCGCGGGTAATTATCCCTCTTTTCAAAGTGATTAAGTGAAGACCTGTGTTTGTTCTTTTACTCTTATTTTCATAGGTGTGAATTTCATGCCTATGCGTTGCACGGTAACTAAATATTGTTTTATTTTTAAGTAAGCTTGTAAAAATGTACTCCCTCCATCGACTCTAGCCCACTTGCTAGATACTTAATATATAAATAGATAACAAATAAATGATAAACCCTAATATAGAAATATATAACAATTCGTCGGGACGCAAGGGGTAAGTTTTTGTAACTAACGTATATAAGTATGAAGTTAAACTCATACATTTGTTCAGTTGCTTGTATATATTTGGATTGATTCAGAAATGGAGAATACTAATAATATTAGGTGGAAGGGAGTCTGAATACCCTTTAGGAAATCCCAATGAGCGAGTTTTAATGGAATTAGAATTATTAGGATTATTTAGTGGAAAATCTGTTATTTAAGTAAATAATTATTAGTGTAATAAAGTTTTCAAGTTTCCCATTACTTGACGTAAATCAAAAGAATAATAACTTACCACTATATAAATTTGATTTCGTTTCATGAAGTATTTATTCATCCCTACACTCTTATTCCTACGTACACAAAATACTCAAGACTACATGAAGTTGTGATGCAAAATAGAAAGGGGAAGGGAGCCGTGCAAAATCAATAATACGGAGTATAATATTATAGTCGATTTTTACTAAAATCGTGATGAAGTAAAACTAATATAACAATTACACTCCTTTCTCCGTATATCCGCATAACGTGAAATCCCATTAGAATTGTTTATCTAACAATTTCACACAAAAAGAACTATTAGATCATATATAAACATCTTAAAAAACTATTAGATCAATATGGCAACTTGCAAGATAATAAAAAAAAACGACAATAGACTTCATCAATGTATAAGCTTAAGAACAACACAGTTAAATTTTGTTAAAGATTTAGACCTTTAACGCACCTATTAATGCTTCCTTCTTTTTGCCAATATAGAACGTAGGACACCTGCAACCGAAAAGAGTAGAGTAGGGTTTATATTTGTTAGATATATACATATATTGATTAGTCATGAAACATAAACATGAACATAAGCTCACCTAGGTTGTATTGTTTATTAATTGTGTTTGATTGTAAACCTTGTTTTTAAGCTAGTTTCTTCTATTGGGCTCGTCTTATGTTATAAAACGGTCTTATAGAAAAGTTGCCGAATATTATTTATAAAAGATAAGAAAGATAAACAAATGAGACAGATGTAACAAAATCACTAAAAAACTTACAATTTATGAAATCTTACAGGCTATGAATTGAATTATATACTCTGTATTACATCTGCGAAAATAACAAATTCTATTAGACGTTGCACATGCAATTAAAAACAAATGTAAATAAGACCATAAGCAATTACTAAAAGCAAAAAACATCAATATAACACATGCAAATTTAACGTGCGTGAGAAGTAAATTGAGCAAAGAAACAATACAGTAGTTGTGAGAGCCTTAAACAACCATATACTTAATACTCCGTATATATACAATTCATTATACCATGAAGTAAGAAGGATTCTAACTAACATTAAACACTTGATTAACTAACAAAATAAATTGGTGAATCAGTGTCCTATGTACCGTAAGTTATATTAACCATGTATAAATATTATCTTTTAACAATAATTATAGATAATGTACCACTAAGAATTGTTATCTATTCAAATATATATTAATTAATGTATTTTAGTTAAAGTATTTTACAAAAGTTAGATATTCTAATATATATTGCTCGAAGTATTTCGCAAAAGTTGGAGACTCTATAATCGCTTGAAAAAAGCTTCCTTTAATAATATAGATAGATTTGATTTATCTTTGTAAAAATAAATAGTTACTTAAATATTTAAAACATGGTACTTATTTTTTTTTAAAGTTAAATAAATGGGTTTTTCTATATTCTGCTTGTGTTTTTGTTTAAATTAGTATGTGACTTTTTTTTGTTAATTGTTTACATATGGTATTTTCTTTGTATTTTTTTTACTTTTACTTTTTTTTTTCGGATTTCGGATGAGCATAATAGAAGTAAGGATCATATAATCAATATCTATCTATATTATTAAAGGAAGCTTTTTTCGAGCGATTATAGAGTCTCCAACTTTTCGAAAACACTTCAGCATTCCAAATTATACAAACTACCCATATAAATATATTCATGTATTTCCATTGTACGCAAAATTAGCATATAAAAAATTGGATGTATCCTACAACCTATAAAATACGGAATGTGATATACAACTATCCCATATTTCCATGTTCTCACAAAAATGGTGATGTGGTGATGCACTACAACACCTAATAATATACCTAAATCTGAAGATTATAAAATTCTACCATGAAAGTTAGATTGGATAAAATTAATATACAGAAACCTAAACAAACACTATTACGTTAATATGTTTGTATATATATATATACATGTATTTTCATTCAAAAATTAATAATCACCACTTCACGTTATATTGTTTTTATTTATGTTTCTTACTTTTGTTGTGTTTATTTATTTGAATCTTGCGGTTTATATTGTGTTTAAATCTTATTGTAGCATTAGTCTACAAATACGTTGTTTTTGCTTTGAATCAAATTATTCACTAATGATTTTATGACAAGTGATCTTATCTATTTTATGTGTACGTAGGTTAACATATACTACTCTGTATGATTCTGATGAAGAAACAACGATCAATAAATTATTCGGTAAGTTTGCTTTTGAATTTTAACATAGAGTAGCATAAATGTTTCAATTTCGGATTTATTGTGTACAAATGTATGTAAATAACTTTATTTTCTATGAAATTTCAATACATCTCAACTAACATGGATTTAAGTTTGCATTAGTTTGTTGATTTTTTTCCAGTAGTTAATTGAATATCACCTTTTTTGTAACTATTTCAATTTTGAGTTTTTTCAGTATCATTAAGAGTCTCTCGCATATGAAAATCCGTACAATATTACATTGACGACATGGTCGACATCATCAAGATTAACGAAATTGTTGTTTTTTTTGTTTTGGCAAGAGTCCTTACCCAAAAAAATAATTTGCACTTTCTACGACTAATAACTACTCCGTATTACTTTATATTAATATATCAATATATAGTTCCTACTCCTCGCTTATAAGGCTATAACAACATTATTTCTAAGCCTGGTGTTATAGAGAGTCAAGCTCCATGAAAGACTCTCGAACAATATTAGAATCAAACTTCTACGAACTACTAATATATTTTTATTTTCAAATATTTAATTTGAATATGAGATAAAGTATAAAATATATTCTTAAAAAGAAAAAGATGTTGTACGGTTTATTAAAAGTAAAGATTAGAGATATGGAGATTTTTGCACATAGAACGTCTATCTTTAAAGTCACAAATACGTTGTGTTTAAATTTTATATTTTTTTACTAATTATATTGTTGATAATATTGTAAGACTAGAAAGTATGTGAAAATTAAATAAAATTATTTTTAAAATATTGTTTATTAAAATTTTTTATTCTAATAATAATAATAATAATAATATATATAGTAGATAATATATTAATCTATGTATCAAGTTTTCTAAACACCATTACCCGTAATATCCATGGTAGTCAAAACCTATGACAATGCAAACACTACTATCTTATTATGTATATATGCATCTACGAAATTAAAACAAGATTATTATTCTTCGTAAAGCTTTACACGTTTCATAATTTTTATCATGCGCTCTCTTCTACGTTGTTTGCTTGAAAGTCTTTTGTTTACAATTTTATTTACAATTTTCAAGAAGCATACAATAATTCTACTAATTTTGTTATTGATCTCATCAAAATTTATGTCTTTCATTACAGATTGTGGTGAATCAGTTTGTTTATGATGCGCAATTTGCAACACAACGTCGTCCTTGAGGTTTGTCTCATGTGTAGTGTGGCTGATATATTTTCAAGGATATCTATGAATATCCTACATAATTTTTGTACTGTTTGATCTTTATTTTTTTATATGACAGGTTTTCACCGTACTAAGCCAACTCAATTCGAAAAGATATCAATTTTATGGTACTCCTTATGTTATTCGTGTACTTAAATGACACATTTACTTAAAAGCACCAGCTTTCTATACTTATTTATATATGAGTTTAATCGGGCAAGAAACGTAATTGAATACTCCGTATTACTTAACTTTTTACATGACGAGATTGTTGTGCAAGGTTTGTTAATCCGAGTGTGGGAATTTGTTATTTCTCTATAAATCAGACGATGGTCACTTCCACCGGCCCAGTTTATTATTTACTTTTCCCATAAAACTGTTATTTTTAACACAATATTCCATAGATCATGTAAATTATTTGATATAGTCGTCAAAAGCCTCTTATATATGTCTCTTCAACAAAAAAAATATGTTAAAGATTTTAATAACATTAACTATTAAATTTTAAATAAAGTTATATTGAATTTTCACCACATGTTAATCTACTTTAATTATTATAGAGCAAATTTAGTTAACTTTCTCCAATGATACGTCAATGTCATATTAAGCTAGGTAGCTTAAGAATAGAAACCATACACAATGCAACAATATTGTGGGAACAATAATAATAACAAAGAAGATAAGATAAGAACAAATATTACTATTTGCTTCAAAAGCTAATACGGATAAATTAGCATCTAAGATTGGTATTTGCTTCCACAGCTAATACAGATTAACATCTAAGAATGGAGGGGTAGTAGAAATTGATAGTGCCTCAAACTGCATGTCAGAGCAATCCGACAATAATGTTAGAGATAAATCTGGTTATAAATATGAGAAAACTATTGCGTATGCTTCTAGCTTTGAGTCATTACTATTATTATAATTTCAAACTCATGGAAATTTTTGCAAATTATCATAAGTTTAAGGGAGGGTATTAAGGTATCTAAAGTATTAGGAAACACAATATGATAAATATTGTGAGAATATTAAATAAGGTATTAAGTATTATTATTATCTTATAGAATAAATCACATATATTATTAGATCTAGGTTGTTTATAATCAATATCAATCTATCTATCTATCTATATTATTAAAGGAAACTTTTTTCGAGCGATTACGGAGTTTCCAACTTTTGCGAAATTCTATTGACCAATAATATAGTCTCCAACTTTCACAAACCGTTAAATCTAAAAATAAGTAATAGATAGATTTATGATTAGAATAGGAAATAATATCATTCTAAGAAGACAATTTGACTTGAGTACAACTACTCTACGCAAAAAGAATTTAATTCAATCCTATGTACGCTCAAACCTCTTATGTGTATATATACTCCTTAATTAATCCATGCATGTGATAAACTTTTACATTTCATTTCACAAAAAAAAAATATTGTGAAAATGAGTCATCTTTCGAACTTACATATTCACCCAAAATCTTTTAAGTCTCTTAAGTATTATCTTACAGAGCTCTTAAATGTTTGTATTATTATCTTCACCTTAATGAAATTTACATCATCAAAATTAATTTAGAAAAATATCATAAATAATAATTTAAGGAAGTATCATATATAATAATTTAATGGTGTACTACTAAATATGTTATTTGTCCCACATTGAAAGATAATGTAAGTGTGGTGAATATAATACGTATAAATAAAGGAATTGTCCCACATCGGGGAAATATCATAATTTCGGGTGATAATGCGATTATAAATAAGAGTCGGCATTGTAACTTAGATATCAACCAAAAATCGTTTAAGTCTCTCAAATATTGTTTTAGATAGCTCTTAAAATTTTGTATTAATTATGAAAATAATATAATTAGATTCGTGATAAAAAATGCTATCATTACACTATAAATTCTCATATTATTTGCATATACTTGGTGTAATTCTTGAAAAATAATGTAGGTGTGGTGAATATACTAATACCTATATATACTAGAATTGCCTCATATCGGACAATTAACATAATGGGGGTGATCAACCTAAAATCTGTTGAGTGTCTTAAGCATTGTCTTAGACAGCTTAATTCTTAGGTACTTTAGATTATTTTCCGGGTACAATATGATCAAATAAAACTTGAATCCTAACAAAGTTGGCAATATATTTTTAAAATAGAAGTTGAATCAATATATCAATATTATTTTCTTAAAATTACAGAGTATATTTTATTATAGTCTAAAACTTCAAAATTTTATTTTTATACGTTAATGGTTATAGGGAAATTTTGAAAAAGACATTAAAGTAGACCCGTGCGTCGCACGGGCATGAAATCTAGTATATATATAAAACAGGCTTTTTTCGAGCAATTCTATTGGTTCACATCATCTTTTTCAGTTTTTGGAAAAGTATATTATAAGATCTTACAAGATTAAGAAGAGATATTATGCAATATTTTTAATATTACAGCTATTATTTACGTAAGAAAATGTTTGATTATCAATCTAGCAAAAAATTATAATGTAAAACATTTCAAAACTTACATATTTGGATTCGTGGCAAAAAATGCTTTCATTGGAGTATAAATTTTGTATTATTTGCTACCAATTTTTTTTATAATATAATACAATTAGAGTATACGCATGCGAAAATTAAATAAATGACTTTTAAAATAATTTTTATTATTCTAATATTAATATAATATTTTAGTAAAGGTTAAGAAATAATTATTTAGTATGTTATTTGTCCGATATTGAAAAATATTAGAGATGTGGTGAATATAGCACATATAAGTAATATAATTGTCCCACATTGAAAAAATATCATAAGCTATGATGATTATATGATTATAAATAGCAGTCATCTTTGGAACTTAGATAGGTATCAAGTCTATCAACCCAAAATCTTTTGAGTCTCTTAAGTATTGTCTTAGAGACCTCTTAAAAGTTTATATCATTATCTCCAAAATAGTAAAATTTACATCATCATAAAACAATTTAGAAAAATATCATAAATATTATCTAAAAGACCGGGTAAAAGTTTTTATATAAAAATTATAAACATCACTTAAATATTTGAAATAATTAAAACATTTCGACACTTACATATTTGGATTTTTAGCGAAAAATGCTTTCATTGGAATATAAATTTTATATTTTTTTTGAGTCTCTTAAGTATTCTCTTAGATAGCTCTTATGAGTTTGTATTAAAATTTAATTTAAGAAACTATGATGTACTACTTATATTGGTATAGTATGTTATTTGACCCATAATGGAAAATAATGTAAGCGTGGTGAATATACTATATATAAAAAGAAAAATAGTCCGACATCGAAGAATTAACATAAGTTAGGGTGACCCTATAATTATAAATAGAAGTCATTTTTGAAACTTATGAGCATGTAAAAGGCTTGATTAATTTCGAGCAAACAGCTACTACTCATGCAGCTTTAAATGGTTTCATTTGACATCTTCCGACGATAAGATTATCCATTCCCACATATATTGTAGCCACTACTGACTACTCCATACTCCATAAACATTTTTTCTTGGTGGGCATTTTTTTCTGACATTTCAGTGTATATTGATGGATCACACTACACCAATAAAACAATTACAATTCTCTTTTAATCCCCAAATTGCTACACCATTAATTAAGATCATTATTCATAAGTTCATAACAATTGAACAAAGTACAACCCAGTTGAATTATGCTAATAATACAACCAAAATCATGCATAAAAAATGTACCAATATTAATATGATTGACCAGTTTGAATGAAACATCAATATGATTTCTAACAAAATGTACCAATATTAATATGTTTGACCAGTTTGAATGAAACATCAATATGATTAACAAAATGTACCAAAATTATGAAACCAGGTAAGATCATTCTAAACAAATAACTCATATAAGTTTATCATGCGACAATAAGTCGGTGCAGCAAAGTAATAATATTACGATTTCATCAAACCAATAATAGCATGGGTTTTGCTGCTACCATTAGAGTATATATTCTAATATTATTTGCACATACTTGGTGTAATTCTTAGTATGTTATTTGTCTCACACTGAAAAAATAATTTAGGTATGGTGAATATATACCTATAAATAGTAGAATGGTCTCATATCGAAAAATTACACAAAGTAAGGTGATTTTATGATTAAAAATATGAGTCTTTTGCGTATTGTCTATCAGAGTCCTTAAGAATATAATCGTACGTATATCAAAATCTTCATCAAAAATTAATTTAGGAAAATATTATAAATAATATCAATAAAACATTAATTATTTTATAAAAAATATGGTGTGTCACTTAGTAAGTTAGTATGATATTAAATAATACAATTGTCCCACATCATGTATTATTATCTCCACATTAGTTAAACTTACATCATTAAAATTAATAAAGTGTTAAATCTTTTAATTATTTAAATATACATTCCCTATATTATATTCAAGTGGTGTTTATAATTTTTCTATAAATATTTTTACATTTCATTTCACATAAAAAATATTATAAAAATGAGTCATCCTTTGAACTTAGATATCAACTAAAAATCTTTTGAATATCTTAAGTATTGTCTTACAGGGCTTTTAAAAGTTTGTATTATTATCTTCATCTTAATGGTGTATTACTTAATACTCCCTCCTAGTTTCATTGTTCTTCCCCTTCCTCTAATATATGTGAGGAGTATTATATTAAAAGGGGAAGAACAATGAAACTAGGAGGGAGTATGTTATTTGTCCCACATTGAAAAATAATGTAGGTGTGGTGAATAAATTACATATAAATAAAAGAATTGTCCCACATTGGAAAAATATCATAAAATGGGCTGATCATGTGATTATAAATAGAAATCGTCCTTGAAACTTAGATATCAACCTAAGATCATTTAAGTCTCTCAAATATTGTTTTAGAGAGCTCTTAAAATTTTGTATTAATTATGAAAAAAATATAAATAGATCCGTGGTAAAAAAAAAAAAGGATATCATACTTGGTGTAATTCTTAGCATGTTATTTATCTCACATTGAAAAATAATATAGGTGTAATGAATATACTATCTATAAATAGTAGAATTGTCCCATATCAGACAATTACCATAACGTAATGATCTCATGATTACAAATATGAGTCATATTAGGAACTTATGTATCAAACCAAAATCTTTTGAGTCTCTTAAGTATTGTCTTAGAGAGCTTAATTCTTAGGTTATTTGGATCATTTTTTTAATGTGAATGTATCAATAAAAACATATGTAAACCTATTAAATGATGTGAATGAGAGGGTTATGTTAATATTTTTCGGGACATAATATAGATCAAACATAACATAAGTCTTGACAAAGTTGGTAAAATATGTTTAAAATAGAATTTGAATCAATATATCAAAATTATTTTCTTAAAAATTATATTTATTATAGTCTTAATTCTTAAAATTTTTATCTTTATAAGTTAATTGCTATAGAAAATTTATGAAAATGACATTAATGTAGACCCGTGCATCGCACGGGCATGAAATCTAGTTGCTTATATCTTGTTGTTGCTTTGTTACTATCATTTCCATTTTAATAATCTTATCCTAGGTGACTTTGTTAGTACAAAACAATAATAAATAGGATTATGCGAAATATATTGCGAGAAGATCATCTAATCAAAAATTTTAAGGTGATAATTGAAATTCAATTAATGGTTATATATATCCTTTAACAAGCCAACCTATATCATGACCTAAAATAATTAACGTCCAATCAATAATTCTCGTACCTTAACAGATTCTTCAAAACAAAAAAGAAATTAATAACTAATACATAGTAATGACTTATTTTTATATACGATTATGTTATTTTAGGTATCAAAAGAGTCATTTTATACCGAGTCAATAAGTCCGTTACGCTAAGCATCAAATATACTACAACTAATTAAATTGACCTAGGTACACACGTT
>JAIUZE010000560.1:0-118609 GCA_022085475.1 Heliosperma pusillum
CAACGTCGTCATATCCCCACTAAACATGCATACAAGCATCAAGGATACACCCCATCGCTACGACATTCCAGTCTAACGAGTATAAGGTGTAGCCGGGAAATGAGAGTTCAAAGCACATGATCATTAGTGCTCAATTCATAACATATGTAAAACCGACTCGAAAGAGGGATATATCGAAAACCGTCACGAAACATGTGATACAAGCAGGGACGAAGCTAGAAGATAATAGCAACCAGGGCCGATTTTTAATTTTATATAAATCGATGTTTCATCTTAAGTGATCGTTGCAAAACTATTTTCGTTCCGCTATTATTTACTATTTATTCCGGAGAATATTTTTGAAATACTATAGAAAGATTAAAAATTTATCAGGACTAATTTTCGAATATTGAATTATTAAGTAATTTTTTTTTGTTAGAAAAGAGTCATTTTAAAAAAAACTTATTCTACCAAATATATTAATAGCAATATATTTCTTATGAGACGTATTAAGTAAGGAGTAACTTGGAAAACATTATTTTAGAAACGGAAATAATTAGTTAGCACTCACTTTAATATTAAATCTCTAAAAACTTAAAATAATTTGCTTACAAAATCACAATAGAAGTGTGAATATATAAACAAAAATGAAATTATTGAAGAAAAGGTTGGTAAGTATGGTAACATAAAAAAAAAAAAGAAAAAAAAAGTGAGAATATATAAAAAAAAATGAAATTATTGAAGAAAAGGTTGGTAAGTATGGTAACTTAAAAAAAAAAGAAAAAAAAAGGGAGTTGAATGGAATCGAACACATGACTTTCTAAGTTGGAACATTGAGCTCTTACCATCTTAGCTACAAACTACATATGCGTATTACATGCATACAATTTTTAATAGTTCTACCCGGGCCATGGCCCAGTTGGCCCAGGCGTAGCCTCGTCATTGGATACAAGCGAATAGAATATCATATATCCAAAACATGAATATTATAAGTCGTTACGTAAAATTATACGATAAACGGATCATGCGAACTATTATAAATTACGAGTTTTAGAAATTATATGAAAAGAACACAGCCGTGTTCCAGGCCGGTCAGGAGGGAGGCGGCCGGTGGACCGGCTCAGAACACAGGGCAAAAACCAAAAATCATAGAAAACAGAGAAAAGAGGTCTGGGCCGGTCAGTGGACCGGCGGCCGGTCGACCGGCACAGAGCACCCTATACAAAATTCCCAAAATTTCAATGATGTTACTGATGTGTTCCCAGCCGGGTTGCAGACCGGCGGCCGGTCGACCGGCCAGGAACCCCAGTTCATCCGTGAGCTTCCTTTGCATATTCAATCCATTTCAATTCTCAAAAATCAATTCCAATAATCATCAACAATCAATATACATCATTAACAATCATCATATAACAACATTCATTAATCATAGCATGATTTCTAAGCTTCTAATCGTATTCTAAATACGATTCCTAGCATATAAAGCATGTAAAACACGTAAATGATACCGAGTAACCCTTCACCGTTACCTTTATGCGCCTCTACTAGTCGTCAAGCTCCTCTTCTATAAGGAAATAGTCTTTGTCGGGATCTTGGAGGTCACCACCTACAATTAGATCGCAAAAAGATGAATAAAGTTCATCTTGAGAAAGACGGGAAATTTGAAAAGCGAGAAAGACGATGATTTTAATATCAATACGGATAGAGGAAAGTACGGGAAGAATAATAAGACGAACTTACGGAAATTCTATCAAGTAACGAAGAAGTTACGACGAATCAAAGATCGATATTCAAAGAGGGAAAGTTTCTTAAGTAAGAAGAAAGGGTTTTGGTGTTTGATTTTGTGTTGAATGAAAAATTAGGTTAAGGGAGGGAGTAGAGTGAGTTGTGTAGGAAAAAGTCAAAGACGGTTTCAAAGTCAAGAAAGTCAAACCCGACTCAAAAGTCAAGAAAAGTCAAACTCGCCTTAAGACGGAATTTTCATGGAATCTCGCAGAAATTCCAAATACGAACTCGGAAATTCTAAATTCGACTCGAAACATAAAAATCTTAATTAAAACTTAAAATTACTGAAAAGATTTCGTAAAATATTTCTACTAGAAAAATATGGTACATTTCCGGGTGTTACAATTCTTGTATCACTACCCGGACAGAAATTAATCTCTATTATTATCTTCAATAGAATTTACATACGAGGAAATATATAACTAAATCCACATTTGCTCCCATTTTTCTAGGAACATTAAAAGAAAAATATATGATAACACATTAATTTACGTATTTTAAACCCACATTTTGTCTCTTATTTTGTCTGAGTAATAAATTGAGTTAGCATTATTTACTTATTTTAGTATTAAATAGGATGTTAGACAATTAGTTTTAAATAAGAGTAAATTAACGATTACTCCCACGTCAAATGCACATTTTTGAATTTACTCCCACGTCAAATAAATTTTTAAAATTACACCCATCTTAACTGCTCAGTTCAAATTTTGCACCCATTTTCCTTCTCAGGCCAATTATTCCGATATTTTTCAATATTTTTGTTTAAAACAAATTTTTTATGACGGTTTTGCCCTTGCCTCTGATATAAGAACATTTCCCCTCCTTGTTTGAGCATTTCTTCTTCTGGAAAACAATTGATTCTCTCTTTCTTTCCCGTCTCTCTCCTCTCGTGCTCTCTCTCTCTCATAATCAAGGTAATTGATTCTTTTTTCTATTACAATGTCTTTTTTATTTTAGTGTTAGCTATTTATTCATTATTACCCCACAATATTTCATGGTTGGTGCTAATTAGACTACATTTTTAATTTCAATTAATGTTAAGATTTTTCTATCAAAATGTCATTTGAAAGTAGCTATGAAAGTACCCACAATAGTGGTGTTGAGGAGCAACCCAGGAAATGCCTTTGCGGTGTGCCTGTTGCCATTTTCACATCCTCGACTGTGAAAATTTGAAGAATAAAGCACTCATGTCAAAGGCACAAAGGGGTATTAGTTGCAAAGGCTTCACTTTGGCATTATTTGCCCTTATGATCATCATTTTGATGTTATGTTATAGTATGACTATGTAATGGTGATGATCAATGTTCAATGTAATTCCAATTATCAATGTTCAATGTAATGGTGAGAGTTGTAATTGACATTGCTAGTGTCTTTGACATTGCCATGGTGGCTTTTATAATGAAAGACCTTATGTTTTGTAAATTGTTTTTCATTCCTGCAGCAGGAGCTGAGGTACAAGGCAGGGCAGAATTCAACAATGGGGGCAAGGGACAAACCAAGGGGGATCAAGGGGTAAACATTGGTAACCAAGACTATGGAGCTAGCCAAGACTATGGAGGGAGTTTCCAAGACTATGGAGGGAGTTTCAAGCTGAGGAATGCTAGCCAAGACTATGGAAACAACCAAGACTATGGAGGGAGTTTCCAAGACTATGGAGGGAGTTTCAAGCTGAGGAATGCTAGCCAAGACTATGTCACACTAAGTTCATAAATTCTGAATTCAAGGATTACAACCATACTTGTTCAAGATCAAAATACTTGTTCAAAGTACAAAGTGCTGAAGAAAAAAACAGAAAACCAAGTTCATGAACATCTACTACATAAAGACTAGTGAAGATATTGTTCTTAAGTTACAACTACTACATGAAAAACTATTGCCACATTTGATAGGCTTGATTATTAGAAGCTTGTGATAACAGCTCAGTGAATGAAAACCTAGATTGAATTGAAGGTGAAGAAGCGTTGGATTGAGGGTGGATTTTTTAGGGTAAATTTGGGGAAAGTTTCTGGAATTAGTAAAAGTAAATTAGGGTTAGTGTAAATAAAAGAGTACTCAGGGGAAATGTGGGTAAGGGAAGGAAAAGTTTAAGTCAGGGGCATTTCGGTCAGTTTCTAATTTTTTCCCCATCAAAACCAACTTGGGTGCAAAATTTGAATTGAGCAGTTAAGATGGATGTAATTTTAAAAATTTATTTGACGTGGGAGTAAATTCAAAAATGTGCATTTGACGTGGGAGTAATCGTTAATTGACTCTTTAAATAATGTAATTATATATTACTTTTGGAATTTTGGTACTTTTCTCGTACTCTTGTATTTGTAGGTTCAAATCGAGCGGAAACAGAACGAGAAAAGCGGGTTAAGACGAAGTCACGTACAAGAATGTGTTGAATGGTGTCCAGCAAATTCAATGGGTATGCCTATTATTCTACTAAATCAAAAGCCCCATTTGACATTACACTTCCGTTGAAGTTCATCACCAAACACCAAATTCAATTGATAAAGCCAATTTTCCCTCTGCTACTTCTTTTGCCATTACCATTCATTTAGATATCACAATTCATTTACAATTTACATCATCAACCTAAGCTACCATGTCGTTCACCACCCTAACTCCAGCTCGTCTCGGCACCGAAACCGAGCTGAACTGCTCTGCCACCCTCTTTTACCCAGAAACAGCCCACTCGAGCTACCATGCCCGTACCTTGTGGCGACCAAGCAACCGCCTTGTGCCGTCTCGATGTCGAAATGTCCTATCCTAGCATCCCCTTGAAGACCCACCTCGAATACAAAGCTTTTGGACCTCATTCAAGCGACCGTGCGGAACAAAGTGAACCGTGCTATCTCTACTGAATGGCTGAAGATTGATTTTTGGTCATTAATTTGACCATTGTCTTTGGTCACGTGAAGTTGGCTGAAAAGCCTTTGTCTTTTTTTATTATTTTTATTGTTTTTTCTTTATTTTGTCTTATCTCTTAACAAAACCTCATATTTACATTTTTGCCATTAGTTTCTCTCCTATATAAATAGAAAGAAACCCCAAAAATAAGGGAGAGCCCCATATTTTCAGATTTTTAGGGTTTATAGGTAGTTTCTCTCAAATATTACTCAATTAATTTAGTTTAGATTAGATTAATTATAGTCCAATTTCATATATTTTTGGGTTACAAGACTAAATCTACCATATTTATATCATTTCCATTAAAAGTTTGGTATTTAATTTCTTATCTCTCTTTCTTATTGTTGTTTTCATTTATTGTTGTTTGTTCTTTAGTTTAGTAATTGATAAGTTTAAAGTTTAAATCTTTATACCTTTCATGTTTAGTCTTATGTTTAGAATAATTATTATTGTTGTTTTATGTTAGACTAGTTATGCTTAGTGAGTAGTAACCCTTTCCAGGGTCCGATTAAGTCTAATAATGAGTTTTGGTTGGTGATTGGTCAAATTAGCAAGTAGTGGTTTATGGGTGATTGTTTTTGGTTGAGTGTTTTGTATTGACCCCTTATTTGACTCTTGTTCAACCCTTAGAGGCTATCAATGGGAGTTGGGCCGACTTAGGGGCTACTTAGGCTATCGACGGGAGTTGGGCTTACGGTAGTGGGGCTTGGGTAGATTTGGGGATCGACTCTAGGTGGGTCATTCGCGGGAGCGAGACCCCTTAAAGAGACTCTATCTTTTGGCTAGGGGATTTCATCTGCGGGAGTGGGAAAGACCCTAGTTGGGACCTAAATGTTGACCCGAAATGCCTTAGACTCGTGTAGGGGTTATCCATGGGAGTGGGACCCTTTATCGACCCTAGAGGCTACCTATACTCGGGAGGGTTAGGTAGTTAGTTTAGATGACATTGTCCCACATGAACCCACATTCCACCACTTGTTGATAGACCACCCACCGTTGCAACCCATGAACTAAGACTTGATCGGATCCTAGATACCTTAATCTTGAATTAATCCCGTATTTTCCATATCTTATTTGTTTAGTTTGCATTTTAGTTTAAATATTATTATTGCATTTAGTTGTCGTTAGTTGAATTCAAATTTCCTCTCTTATCGACTTAGCTAGCATCCCTTGAAACCGACTAGTAATCGCTTTGCTCTCCGTGGAAATCGACCCTCAAGTGCTACTTTGACAACCGTGCACTTGCGGTATTTAAAACACACTAATATATGCATTACCTTTCAAATGTGGTTTACTTATCCCACGTAACCCCATATTCTAATCTATAAATAAATTTTCTTAAGACTTGCTGAAACACTCAACTTCATCCCCCTTATCCTTGGCATCTTACAAGGTTCAATTCACTTGATAGACCACCTTTGCAACATTGAGGTCGATGAAGAGATGAAAGAAGAAACGGATGACCAGCCTCGATGCTTGTCACTATTAATGTTCTATCGGAGAATTACCGTAAAGTCCTGAGGTATGTAAACTTGTTTTTGACATTTCTATTTTTTCTTGTATGTCAATCACAACCTTAATTTGTGGATTCTGGAGCCAGGTGATGTGTGTTTTAAATACCGCAAGTGCACGGTTATCAAAGTAGCACTTGAAGGTCGATTTCCACGGAGAGCAAAGCGATTACTAGTCGGTTTCAAGGGGCGCTAGCTAAGTCGAAAGAAGGGGGAAATTTGAATTCAACTAATGACAACTAAATGCAATAAATAAGATTTAAACTAAAATGCAAACTAAACAAATAGCTATGGAAAACACGGGATTAAATCAAGATTAAGGGTAACTAGGATCCGATCAAGTCTTAGTTCATGGGTTACAACGGCGGGTGGTCTATCAACAAGTGGTGGAATGTGGGTTCAAGTGGGACAATGCCGTCTAAACTAACTACCTAACCCTCCCGAGTATAGGTAGCCTCTAGGGTCGATAAAGGGCCCCACTCCCATGGATAACCCCTACACGAGTCCAAGGCATTTCAGGTCAACACTTAGGTCCCAACTAGGGTCTTTCCCACTCCCGCGGATGAAATCCCCTAGCGAAAAGGTAGAGTCTCTTTTAAGGGGTCTCGCTCCCGCGAATAACCCACCTAGAGTCGATCCCCAAACCTACCCAAGTCCACTACCGTAAGCCCGACTCCCATCGATAGCCTAAGTAGCCCCTAAGTCGGCCCAACTCCCATTGATAGCCTCTAAGGGTTGAATAAGGGTCAAATAAAGGGTCAATACAAAACAACCCCAACCAAGAACAATCACCCATGAACCACTACTTGCTAATTTAACCAATCACCAATCAAAACCCATAATTAGACTTAATCGGACCCTAGAAAGGGTTACTACTCACTAAGCATGGTTAGTCTAACATAAAACACAATAATAATTATTCTAAACATAAGACTAAACATGAAAGAGTATAAAGATTTAAACTTTAAACTAATCTATTACTAAACTAGAAGAACAAACAACAATAAATGAAAAATAACAATAATAAAGAAAGATGAGAAATTAAATACCAAACTTTGAATTAGAATGATATAAATATGGTAGAGCTAGTCTTGTAACCCAAAAAAGATATGAACTTGACTATAATTAATCCACTCTAAGCTAAATTAATTGAGTAATATTTGAGAGAAAACTACCTATAAACCCTAAATAAAAATCTGAAAAATATGGGGGCTCTCCTCTATTTTTGGGGTTTCTTTATCTATTTATATGGAAAGAGTTAGTAATGGCACCTATGTAAATATGGGGACTCAAAAATATAAAATAAGATAAGATAAAGGGAAATAAAAAATAAAAGGAAAAAGAAATAAAAGAAATGCTACTTCCATCCTAGAGTTTCACGTGACAACAAAAGTGGTCAAATAATGACCAAAAGACAAAAGTCTTCAGGCTCCATTAGATACGCACGGAGAGAAGAGTTCCGCACGGTCGGTTCCGCACGGTGGGACCTGTCCTGCATTAGTTGCGCACGGCAATGTTGAGTTGCGCACGGTCATTTGAATGAGGTCCAAAAGCTTGATTATTGCGACGGAGTTACCTTGAACTTGACTACATCGCATCCACCATTTTTGCCTTCATTCGATTGATCGGAGTTTGAATTTGGCTAGGCCTGAGCTCGATACACCGGACCACCTCTAGGCTCGAACCAGGTGGCTCAATTGGGGATGAGGGACGGAAGTTGAGCCAAGGAGGTCGAGTATATGGTGCGGTGGTGCAGGCGTGCAGCTGCCATTGAAGGTGCTCGATTCCGGGCTCCGATGTCCCAGGCGAAGGAAATGGAACTTAATTGAGTTCTTGGTGGTGGGATCGGTCGTGGGCTGGTAGTTCAATTAGTGGGTGAGCAAACCAAACCGCGGAATCGGGTTCTGACATCAAATGGCAATTAAAATTGAGGACGAATGATGCCTTGGTACTAGTATTAGCCATGGTTGATAAAATGGCTGGATACAAATTGATTGAAACTGAAATTGTTGAGTGGAGTTGCAGCAAACGAAAGTGGCAGGGGGAGAGAGTATGTTTGTGTTTTTTGGCAAAACAAAGCTCAACAAGACTTCCTTTTTCTTCCCTTTGACCCCGTCTCCATCGTCTCAACTCGTATTATCTATTCCGTCTCCGCTTGATTTCTACCTATCTACACCCTTTCATAAAAGTGAGTAACCTAGGTTACTATTCATTATGAACAGTACTTAGGAGCCTCACTTTGGCAGTTTTCGATCCAAAACGCAGCATTTTGATCAACCCTTCTTTCTTCCTACTTTGCCCTTTTATCTTATGTGCCTCTCACCTCACTCTATTTCTTTATTCCTACTTTCTTTCTGATTCTCACCTCTCTCTTTTCCCCTTAAAATCCTCATTATCACTCATTTTATTATCTTTCTTAACCAATATTCTCCTCAAACACCTTTTTATTTTATATAATCTTATTCTGTAATTCATGATTCGGGTAAGTTTGTTCGTATTTTGTTTGTTTTTTTGCTGATTTATTGTTGTTTTACTAGATTTTGAATCTTCTTATTAGCCTCTGATTTTCTGTTGATGTAGTGATTGTATTTGTTTTGTTGATAATATGTTATGGCGAGTAGAGTGAAAGAAGATGAGGAAAACGAGGGAATCCAACAGTTTCTTCTTAAGTAACCTGAAAGTCGCAAGCTAATCAATTGCAATATTCTGGTAAGATTGCATTTTTATCATTTGTCTGATGACTTCGCCATGTTTTCCTCTTCTCTCATATAAACCTGTTTCATAGTCGTCATGGAAAGTTCAAGAAATCTATCACCAAAGATTGCATTTTTATCCGTCATTCTTGCTTATCCTTTCTCTATTACATCTGATTTTTGCTTTAAGCTATAAAGTTTCAATCTTTTATTGTATTTGATTTTGTTTTTATGATTGTTTTTAGGCTTAGTTGATGCGGCTCTTATCCAATCTTGGAAAAAAGGGTAATTTTTTATGATTGTTTGTGTTTTTTGTTTTTGTGTAGGTCTTGCTTAAGACGGGTATATATGCCTAAAGTTTTAAACGGGTCAAATACTAGCAAGTGACAATAATTAAGACAAATTTTTTGGTATTTTCTAGCCAAAGTGGGGTGATTTGGTATGTATTTGACCCGTCTTAAACTTAAGACGAATAGTGTCCGACTTAAATGAGAATTTGTGTTTTTGTTATGTTGTTTTAATTTAATGTGAATCATCTCGATGATGTAAGATACGCCCTTGTTTCATAATATCTTTTTTGCTTTTTGACTTAAATTCTAAAAAGTCTACATTGAAATAAATAATGATCCTCATTTCAAATTAAAAAAGGTGGTCTTGTAGAGTACACCTTTGTCCATAGCACCCGAAATTGTATGCGACGGTGTATCTGTACGACAAAATGTTTTAAGGTATATACTTACGACCTTTCTATGTTCAAGGCATAGAAACATTGACTTTATATTGTTTAATTTTCAATCACACAAAACATCGTCTCTATGCCTTGAAGAACTATGTTGAACAAATATGTCCTCGTCACACACAAAGACGGACTATATACTCTTTATTGAAAAAAACGGGGAGTTTCTGTTATTGTGAGGATGCCTTATTTTGAAGTTGGGATTGTATTCTTGTAATGGGGAATATTTTTGTTAATACTGGGCAGGAACTCGGCATTACTGCTCTCCACATTTTACTCGTGCTACTGGTGGAAACAAGACAAAGGCTCCTGGTCTTGGTGCCCAGTCTTCCCTGAGTTCTGGCTCGTAGTGAATTGAAAATTGGGCGCACTGGTAATTTTGCCTGAAATACCTTCACAGTTTGCATGAATCATGGTTAATATTAAGTTTGGAGTAAGCTGGAGTTAGGAGTTCGAATACTTGTAGTTTTTACTACATTCACAGTTTGCATGAATCATGGTTAATATTAAGTTTGGAGTAAGCTGTAATTAGTTGGGAATACATTTGCATTGTGCATGGCTACAAATAAAGGGAAATCCTAGATGGCTTTGCAGGACCAGTTAAGGTGTCGCCGTGTGACTGATAGGTCACGACTTTAAGTCTTTCACGCACCAGGCTTGCCCCTATCACACCCTTATAGTTGGACCCATTCCTCAGACCCTCGCCTTGCAGGGACGTCATCGTGCACCGGACTTCCTTTTTCCTTTTCTTTTTTAAATCCTAAATGGAGTTAGAAAAGAGAAAGAGAGAGGATGTGGGGAGGGAGAGAATTAGATATCATAAAGGCTAGAGTGAATTGTATGTGGGCAATGTTATCGTACTCATTCAATATATTTTTTGGGGCATTTTGTTGTGCGGGTGAAAGGGTAGATATGATGTTAGTGTTTTAATATTGAGGGATATGTGAATTCTGTCATTAAGACCTTTTTTGGTCATGAGATTTATTTCCAGTGAGTTATATGTTGTATGATTACTGAAACATTAATTTTGATTTTTCAATTTTGTGATCTTCGGGTAAAGCAAGTGTTGAGAATTAGATTGAGGAAGAAGTGAGTGTAAAGAAGCAGAATGCAGAGCGAGACTGTCTTAGCTAAGCAGAAGGCCAATAAAACACAACCGAGGAAAGCAGCTAGCAGTAGCCCCAAAGAAGACTCTGATGACTCGGAGGTAAACATCAATTAAGATAGGAGTTGCTTTTTATTTGAAAGTTTATTTATTTATCTTAGTTTCTTGGTTTTAGTATTTTATCGTAATTGGTATAGTAATTGAAATAATTGCACACCGGGTTTCGTTAATAGTTGTACAAGCTAACTCGACTTTCACTATGCTAAGATATCGTCTTTCGTGTATTAGTTTGTTTAACGGTCAGATTAAAGAAGGATGAAATCAGGTTCTTAGTTGTTGTGCTATGCTCTGTGTCACATTGTATCTAGCTTCAATTCATAAAGTTGATAATATTTTAGTTTTGTATGAATTAGGGTTTGTGTGTAAAGGTTTTAACTTAACCATTCCCTGTTAGCAGACCATCTCAATACTTGTTAGATTTGTAATTCTATCGTATGGTTTAAATTATCCATATCATTATTAAACAGATGTATGGTTTAATTTTCCCATCCTTGTTAGATAGGCAATGCATATATTAAGAATGCAAAACAGGTGTAAGGGAGTGTAGAACTTTCTCTCCTTTTGAAATAAAAATACTCAGAATGAAAACAAATGATATTTGTCTCTTACTCGAATAAAATGAATGATAAAATGATATTTGTATGTTTACATTTTTACAATGTCTGCATCGGTCTATTTATTTTTTCTCTATTTTTGTCTTTAGGCAAAGCGCTACCGGTTGGGAAGACAAAGCCAAAGACAATTCCTCGAGACCAGTTCCTCGAGAGCTTCAACTATAAAGTCACATGTAAGTCTTTAGTGTTTTTCTTGTTACAGTAGCCAATGGTATTTTAGTTTATAGTTCATAGACCTTATACCGAAACTAAAAAACTAAAGCATGATAGCAGAACTTTAAATGTTTTATTATGAAAATGCCTATCTTTCCCTTAATTTTGCTTGATGCCAAAGTAGCCTTCAACTCGCAATCAGTCTTCAGCTTTTTTAGAAACTTGTATATTGGGTATGTCATCTTAAATTCGTTATTTGGAGGAATACCATTGAGCAACTAACCATAAACTGGTTATGTTTGAAGATGCTACATCCTAGATCTAATTTAAATGTGAATATAATTGTCTGACCCTCACTTTTTATTTCGGCACAAGGGTGATATGAGCTAAACTTGGAGACTTTTGAGTATCAGCTAGGAAAAAAATGGGAATGATTGATTTTGCCACTTTTTACCAGTAATTTGATTTGGTCTTCAATTTTATTTTAAAAAAAAAGGTTGAAACTTTAGTGGGTTGGATGCTGACTGGTCTTATGGGTATGTGTCAAAAACATGGGTATTAGATATTGGAGTTGAAAGTTCTTGGAATTTCTTAGTTTGTAACGACTTAGATAGTGAATTATTGGTCCAAGTGTATATCTCGAAATGTTGATTATTAGATAGTAGGATTGAAAGTTAATAAGAAGTCACAACTTTGTGATGAACCATCATTAATTTGGTATGTGCAAGTTCCACCAAAAAAATGTCTCTCATACTATATAATAAGTTACGAATCAGGTCTTTTTTTGTTCACATCCTAAGATAATCTTCTTTTTCCGTATCATGTCATGTTTCGCATTACCACCTATATTGTCTTGATGAAGAGTGTAGTTATTGATGCTAGGGAAATATTGCATCTTCTTTAGCTGATATTGCTGATTATATATCGAAGCCAAAAAATTTGTCTCCTTCACGGCTGCCAGTCAAATCTGCCTGAGTGTCTCTGCTCACACTAAAGCTCGTACATAAGAGGGGAATGGAAGGGAACCACAAGAGGGTGCACAAAAACCATTGCTTCCTATGTGAGGGTAACCTCCTGTTACCTACACCTAATGAGGGATAAATGAGCATTATTTCAAAAAGGTGAAATGAGGGGGAACTTGAAATAGATTAAAAGGTGTAAGTTTTCTCATGTATATTTTTTTCCGATATGTCGACATTTTTTTGATGTGTACTATGCTTGATGAAATTAGGAGGTAGGGAGGGTGGGAGAGCGGGAGGGAGGGAGGGTTTTTTTAGTCGATATGTCAGCATCATCTTCTTAGCGTCTACTGTGCTTGATGAACTAAGAGAGAGAGAAAGAGAGTATATTCATTGAGGTTTGTACTCTTATTTGTACATCTTAGATCGTTGATAGGAAAAATTAACTTTCCTTATAGAGTATGATGTAGCTTTTATACTACTTCCAGATATTGTGAGAAATGCCACCTCACATATTGCTACGGTCTCGTCTTTATGTGATAATGTTTGAATTCCATTTCTTATAGTGGCTACTTATATTCCTGTTTCTTGGATATCTAACTATGGAAAATGATGGCTCTTTTTGTTTCTTCTTGGTATAAATCCTAGACTTAAGCTTATCTGTTTTTTCTTAGTCCTCTTTATTTGAGGCTGGTGAGACAAAAAAAAAAAAATCTGGCCACATCATGTGTGTTGAAATCTTACACATTAACAACATTTCACATTGTTGAAATTGAGCTTCGTCGGCTATCTGTGCTATAAGAAATGTAAGATCCACAGTAAATATGTGTACATACAGCCGCTCTTTTCTTCATTTTAAAGTATTTTAGTTTTAAACTAACCTGTTATAATCTTTAATTGGTCTCTTAGCATTTAATAATGATGAGAAATTGCCTTTTTGATTTGTACACTGATAAGTGTTTTAGGTTTTGATACAATGGCATTAAGGGAAACGAGGGAATCATGTTCTGAGTCTAATTTTGTTTCGTCTCTTTACAAGGTTACTTAGTTAATATGTGAACAAATGAGGAGAGGAAGAAAGGGACAAGGAAAACGATGAACAAGTGAATAAAAGTGAAGGGAGACCTATTAACTTCATTCAACACCCTACTCCACTAGGACCAAGAGCTTTGATTAGGAACAAAGAGAGGGAGGGAGTTCTAACACCCTACCCCACTAGGACCATGAGCCTCGTCCTAGATGTTGAAGTAGTGATGATAGCAATTATGAGGGGTTCTGGAGACCTATAGTACAATTATGGATGAGTTCCAATGAGTCATACCGCCATGTTAAACATACGACAAAAATATATTTAGGGTAATCACGAGTTTAGACTAAGCTTTCATTGCATGCATCTACCTTTTTCATCGATCTTTGATATTTTTAAATCTTGGGACTTTGAAAATTTGGACCCCTAAAGCCCTTAAATCTGAGAATTTACTAAATGCTGGATGGTTTTATTTAGTCAGGGTCTTAGAAGTGTGTAGTGACATTTCCATCTTTTTTTGCGTTTTGGGTCTCCATCACTCCATCTAATGATAATGATTGGTTTTAAAGTTATCGTTTGGACTTTTAGTTTGGTAGTTGGTTTTCATTCTAATGAACGAAATTAATGTCCCTAGGTGCGGAGTTGTGTGGTTCAATCAAGAACGAAATCCATGGAAAGATCACCTGAACAAAAGCAAAAGAGAGACAAAGAAAATGGGGGAAAGAGGTCAAAGGATAGGGTAACAAAATTCCGATTAACAAATTTCACGTCTTTTAATTTGGATATTTTATTGGTTTGTATTGTAGTTATAACATATGAATTACAACTTTTAATGTAATTCAAACTTAATTTATGATCTCGAACTGGAATTGGGGCATGTGCAGCGGTAATTAATACTGAATGCCGAAATGGGAGATTTTTTCAAACCATGGTTAAAATCATGGTCTCTTTTTTGCTTTTACTCCAATTATTTCATAAAAAAACGTAGGCATAAATTATAACTTGATCGAAATTTTGGTAACTATGGGACAAATTGCGCGTGTTTATTGTAGTGCCTTTCACAACTTTACTAAGCTAAGGAATAATACTACGTTGGTATAACTATCTTGGGGTACGGTGCGCGAAGCGCGCCGTACAACAACTAGTAAATATAAAATGACGGAAGCAGTACCAAAATCCATAGAAATAATATAGATTAACTCTAATTAACATAAAACCACTAATATTCTATTTTACCCCAAAACGAGCTAATTATACTACTTAAGCAATAAATTCCGACTAAATGGGGGATATAAAGTGGAACAAAAATGAGTAAAATATTGTATTATCACCAGGGGGCTACATTAGTCCCACTTTTCGATTGAAAATGTTTTCAAACGGGAAGTAATTCATGCATAATCCTATTTCATATACATTGTTGCAAATCGGGTAGAATATGATGTGCTAATATTGCAGTTTATTCGTGTGTTTCTGCACTAACTCTTTGAATTGCTCTATTGTTACTTTTATCTTGCTGTTGAGCGACATGTATGTTCGAAACATTGCGCACCCAAGACGTAGTTGATAGTCTACATCCACCATCCCAATATAATAGGGGCTTTTGGCTAAATCTTTTGTGGTGAATTCAAACCCTTATCAAACAGTAGATAGAGATCCTGATGACTAAAATGAGAATAGAACATTACTCGACTTAAAGTAATTTATCTTTTCATTTGTGATAGCCTCGATTGGCGATTCGAATCCTTATTCCTCGGCTATAAATTAAGCCATCTAGATTTTTTAGTCAGGTTATTAGAAAGATTATTATGGGATCTTGGTGTTGTTATTTTCTTCTAAGTTCTTCCTATTTTGACTATATGTAACTTGAATATATTTTTATCATCATACAAGCAATCATCTTACTAAGATGAATTACTTCTTCCAATCAAGGCTCTAGCCCCAAGCATAATCATGAAGAAGATGAAGAAAAAAATCCTAGGAGAATGGTCCCTATACGTAAATCTCAGAGAATTACCGTAAAGTTTCCTTTGCAATTTTTGTACAAAATCGGGACCATTCTCTGGTTTTATGTATCGGGTCATAAGAGTTTTTTTTCTCCTTCTTCATGATCATTCTTGGACTAAAGCCTTGATCAGAAGAAGCAATTCCTTCTTTGTGAAATGATTGCTTGTATGATGACAATAAAATATTCAAGTTACAATTTAAAGTTAAGATAGGAAAAATATCAGAAGAAAACAACAATATTCTCTACTTTCAATAATAATCATCCTAATAACCTGACTAAAATATGGCTTAATTTAAAGCTGGGGAATAAGGGTTCAACTCACCAATTGAGGCTATCACAAATAGAAAGATAGATTACTTTAGAATTGCGCAATGATCTATTTCTCATTTTAGTCATCACATACTTTGTCTATCTACCAAGTATGGAAAGTTAAAATTTCCACCGACTTGATAAGGGCTTTGACTTCACGACAAAGAAGATGCCTAATTCTTCCGCTTACTCGAAATATGCATAATCGTGTTGATTTAGCCAATAGCTCGAATTATATTGGGATGGTGGAGTTAGACTTTAGATTGCGTCTTGGGCACGATCTTACAAACATACATGTTCACCTGTAAGATAAAAATAACAAATGAAACAATGAGTAACGACATAAAAAAATACAGGAATAAACAGCGACATTAAATTGGAACTTGATGTTTTGATGCAGTTTTGGTCTAGTCTTCTTATAAGGAAAGATTTCTCCGATCTTCGTGATATTTTTATGTAATTATTGTCAATAGTTCATAAATTATTTTGTTTGATGTATGGCTTGGCAATGGCCAATGGCTAGTAACATCCATTGTAAAAAAAAAAAAGATATTGACACATCATATTCTACCTGATTTTCAACAATATATGTATATATGCCGTAGGATTATGCATGAGTTACTTGACTTTTGACAGCATTTTAATCGAAAAGCGGGACTATTTTAGCCTCTATAAGCCATAAATCAAGTCTATGATTGTTAGAAGGAAAATTGAAAATGTCAAAAAAAGGTTATATACCTCAAGACTTTACGGTAATTCTCTGCTTTAATATAACTTTTAACGATGCTAAGATTACTGGGGTTGGAGTTGAGAGTTTCTGTAAGTTTTGAGAAAATGTATTTATAGATTAAAAATAAGGGGTTTGGTTGAATAAATAAATCACATTTAAATGGTAATACATATAATTTTCCTTTAGTGTTGTTGAAAAATTTGGGAACAAATGTGGATTTAGTGATATGTTTCCTCTTAAGTGAATTCTATAGAAGATATTAAAGATTAATTTCCTAATAGGTGATGAGAAATGAATGCTCAAGGGAAGGGAGGATTGTTTCTGAATCAGTCTGAAAATATGATTATTTTTCCATTCCCGACAATTTATTACCTAATTTACTACGTTATGGGGGATAAAAGAAAATGGTAGCAAACAATGTAGTATTATTTTCGTCTCGATCATTTTTTTTACGTTTTCCTTATTTAAGTGTCACATTTAATTATTTACTCTTTTTTTTTCTCAAAAAAACGCCTAGTCCAACATACACACACTCCCTGGTGATTCGTAGTAGAGTACTAGCTAGTAAAAATAATGACTTCATGGTAGATAGGCATAGCATTTGATTCTAAAATTGAGAAATAGATTATTAAGACATTACCCCAAAATTCTTACTATTTCATAAAACTTGATGATTATGCTTGTAATTACCTAATATTACTCTCAGCTTATTGTAAGTAGTGCTATTGTATATCGGGTATTTGGTATACCTACTCGCCATGCATCATTATAGATTCCGAGTTGAAGAAAGAGCTTGGCCAAGCATAAAGTCAAGACCGAGTTGAGACAAAAAGATAAGGGAGTTAAGATATAGAATGCTCGATGTTACAAGTCTAAGGGACAAATTTTAGACTCGGGGGTGAATCTTGCACTTAAAGGGTGACAATTCGCAGCCTAAGATAAGGCAGTACTTCCTATCTGGCAAAATTGAGTCAGTGTAGCTGCATCCAGGAGGAGACATTCGTCCAACACAAGGCCAAGAGCGTGCAACTATCGTCCAGCGAAACTGTGTCGAAGGGGGTGACATTCCGCACTCAAGGGGAGAGATTCCAGAATATCGTCGGATGGCTTGCAATTGCCCAAAAGCCTGATTTTGCTCTCTTCTTCCTTTCACATAAATACCCCAAAACCATGTCTTAGAGAGAGGGTTCATTTTATTATGTTTTAAGAAAGCAAAACACTTGTATTCCCTTAGAAATAAAGTACACCTAATCTTCATCTATTGCATTGTAACTAAGATTCTAGTTTTGTTCTATCAAACTTTCTTCTTCATTTTCTTATTTCCTTATTGTTGGTAACAATTTCTCTTTCTTTAGTTTTTTTTATTATTATTCTTATTTATGCTATATTTTCTTGCAAGTTTGTTTTTTTAGATTACTTGTCACTAAAGATTCCAGCATTATGTTTGTTTCTTGTTTTAGTTCAGTTTAATTCATGAATCTCCATCTCCTAATTAGTTCTTGCATATTATTATGTAAAAATCCAAAATTTATCATTTTAATAGTGAAGACTCAAAATTGAGTGCTTTAATAACCATGATTAGTGAGTACTTATTTTACTAGGACTCGATTAATTACCGACATGTGTCGTCTACCTCATTAAAAGTCCTTTAGATTAGTTGTTGGGGAGTTGGTTAGGTTTAATTTAAGTATTTTATTTCATGTCCTATTTGGGATTGTGTAGACTCTTGATCCTTTACCATCAATGAGAATTTATTAGGTTGGCAGCCGGCTCACCTCATCTAAATTAGTTGTTGACTTGGGTTGATGACTGGAGGGAGAACCTAAGGAGGGTGCCATTAATTCTCGGTTTGCACTCTACCTTTGGGAAAAGCATTGTGACCGCGAAGATAATATAGCGTTATTGACATAGTAAGGATATGTAGCAACGGCGCCAAAATTTGATACATGTCGGTTAGCGTATACAAATTAGTAATTTATAAAACCTATCTTAACCTCAATAATATAAACATTGTAAGAATAAGTAAGGTTGATCTCGCGGAGAGGCTGCCCCAGAGGCAAGAGGAGAGAAATAAAGGAGCCCAATTTATGAATGTACTTGAGCACAAAATGCGTATTAACTATTTAGTATATAATTTATCAAACAACTTACATATATACTGTTATTTAAGGCTATTAACATATTTACGATTAAGGGGGGTTCATCTGTGATTTTAATGAGCTAACATTAAAATGTGATGTGCTTTTTCACATACGAATTTTACTCTTTCACATACGACTTTTACTAGTTTACCCTTATCATTTTTTCCCTCTTTATTGAATTGTCTTCGCCTCCTCCATTCACCTCCCTCCAACAACCCATTATGTCCGACCTTGCTCCGATTAACATGTGCTCCGGTCAACCATGCTCAGACCGACCTCGGCTTCCTCTTTCTCCGACTACCTTGAAATATTAACTGATATTTGTGGAATGCATCATACTGCCGAATATTGAAGTGTTCAATATATAATCCGCAACTGTCGAGCGAGACTCATTGCTCTTTAATGTTCTAAACACTCGGCGATTGATATGGTTACAAAATACAGACCATGGCAATGTAAAATATACAAAGTATGTTTTCGTGGAAGTTGATTTAGTCAAATGTATGTGACTGCCAATCTTTCATCATACACTTTGTTCTTTGCTTATAGTTTTTACAGATTTGGACAATTATACCCCCTTGCACCTCCCAAACGCATCACCCCCTCCATGTCAACCACCCTGACCACCCTAACTATGGCATCTTCCACCAACACAGCACCACCAACCAAAAATCCTAATTGATAAACAACTAAACATATTAATTTCACTAACTAATATACCGTAATAATTTTAATAAAATATATTAATAATCGACAAACAACTAAATTATTTCACTAATTAGAGAATTATGATCCATATCGATTGTTAAAATTTTTAGAACGATTAAATTCGATTTTAAAGGAAAAACTACATATAAGAGTTACTTTGTTTAGATTTAGAAAAAGGGTATGATATGGAAAGTTAATGGAAAAAATGTATATGAAAGAGTAAAGTTCGTATGTGAGAAAGTAATTCCGTAAAATTTGTTAATAATATAAAATCAAGTCCTCCACAAACCAAAGTACCAAGTCCACAACGGCAATAACAATTGCCTATTCAACCTCCTTGATTCCCTCCTACTACTTGTATGTTGTTAGTAGTTTTAATAATGTAAATTACTAGTTTGTAGCTATTAGTTAACAGTAGTCTCCTAGTTTGTAGCTATTAGTTCATAGTAGTTGTTTAGCTAGTCTCATATATATATATATATACGTAGGCAATGTATCAGATTACTTACTTAAATTATCAATACAACATCTTATTCTTCACATGGTATCAGAGCCTAACCGATCCTTCCGATCACGCAAAATCTAAGTGTCTCGAATCATATACACACTCACTCGGTTTTCTGTTTCTTTCTCTTCATCCGTCCTTATGGCCAATCAACTTCAACTCGTCAATAACGCTGAACCATCCTCACTCATCACCTTCGTCACTCTTCCTAACTGTATCCAACTAAAAGATACTATGACCTTTCGTCAATGACGGTTTCAAGTTCGTGCTGTCATGAACGGGTTACAATTATTCTCGTATCTTGATGGCTCAAAAACTGCCACTCCCAAAACTATCACTCAAAATCCGACTCTTCCCGCTACTGCCCCCACCGTCATTGACAACCCTGCCTACTCGACATGGTATCGTCAAGACCAACTTGTTCTTGGCGCTATCACGGGTACTCTATCTCCACCCATTGCCGGCCTCATTGTTAATGATGAGACCTCTCATGCAGCCTGGACTACCCTTCTTCGTACCTTTGCAAATTCATCTCGCGGTCACCGCTTAAAAATCAAAGATCGTCTTGAAAACATTAGCCACACTGATGATATGTCCATTACCGACTATATGACTTCTATCAAAGCATGTACCGATGATCTTGCCCAACTCGAACATCCTATGGATGTTGACGACATCACAAATAAAATTCTAAACGGCCTTAACCAAGAAAAATATCGTTCTATTATTGACTCCGTTCGTGCTCGTGACACTCCTATTTCATTCGAGTCTTTACATGAAAAACTTATCCAACACGAGTTACGTGTCAAAAACAAACCCGCTGTCACAACCTTTACTCCCTCTGCTAATGTAGCTTCTTATCGTCCGAACTACCAAAATCGTTCCACCTATCAACAACGCCCCAATAATCAATCTGTCACTCCCAACTCATCCGACAATACCCCAACCTATAACAACCCCTACCGCGGTCGATGTCATTTCTGTGATCATCGGGGGCATGTTGCCTCTTATTGTCGCGACTTTAAACGTCAATACCCAAATGTCGTGTTTCCAACTCGTCAACCTCGCTCATCTCAGCCCCAAGCCCACACGACTGCCTCCTCTGCCACGGCTCCTCCGAAGTCGTGGGTCGTTGACAGCGGAGCGTCTCATCACATCACTGATGACTTGAATACCCTCTCAATTCATTCCCAATATGAAGGCCCTGATGATCTTTACATTGGTGATGGCTAGCCCCTCCATATAACTCACACGGGTTCTTTTACTATCTCATCTTCCTCTCAATCTCTCGTCTTTCATAATGTCTTAGTTGTCCCAAAAATTTCACGAAATTTTTTTTCCGTCTCTCAATTTTGTTATGATAATAATGCTTATGCCGTTTTCTCACACTCGTCTTTTTCTATTAAGGATATTCAGACGGACAAGCTTCTTCTTCAAGGTCCACTAATTGATGGCATGTATGTGTGGACTCCCTCTTCGCCTCACGCAAATTTAGCTATCACTCCAGGACGATCTTCGTGGCATCATCGTCTTGGGCATCCCTCCAACAAAGTTCTCCAAGTTTTAAATTCCAAATTTCAATTATGAATTTCCCATTCCGTTGATTGTATTGCTTGTCAGTCACATTAATAAAAGTCACAAACTCCCGTTTTCTACATCTACACTTGTCTCAAACTCTCCTCTCGATTTAATATTTTCCGATGTTTGGAGCTCACCGATTGTGTCATTCGAATCCTATAAATACTATGTCATCTTTGTCGACCACTATACTCACTATATATGGCTATATCCGATCAAACAAAAATCCGACACCGCCTCTACATTCATCAAATTTCGAGCTATTGTCGAAAAACATTTCAATAAACCTATTAAACGATTTTACTCAGATAATGGTGGTGAATTTATTAAACTCACAAGTCATCTAAATATAAATGGTATTACTCATCTCACATCTGCTCCTCATACACCCGAACATAATGGGTTTGCTGAGCGTCGACATCGTCACATCGTTGAGACGGGTCTTGCTCTTCTCACGCATTCTCAACTTCCCACAACTTTCTGGACTCAAGCCTTTACCACAGCAGTGTATTTAATTAATCGTCTCCCTACCTCCACTCTTAAAAATCAATCTCCCTATTATACTATTTTTTCTCGAGAACCCAATATTTCCAAATTACATAGTTTCGGGTGTCTTTGTTTTCCTTGGTTACGTCCCTACACCACAAATAAATTACAACCCCGCTCCCTTCAATGCATCTTTCTTGGTTACTCTCTCACACAAAGCGCCTACCTATGTTATGACCCTCTTACATCACGGTTATAGACATCCCGCCATGTCCGTTTCCTTGACGATGAGTTTCCCTACTCTCGCCTTCTTCAGCTCAAAACGACTCCACCTTCCATCTCCTCCTCGACATGGTGCTCTATGGTCCTTCCTGCTCAGCCCAACTCCACTTCCCCTGCCTCTATCACATCCGCACCCGCCTCTCCTGCCTCTGTCACTTCTGGTCTGCCATGACCCACCTCGCCCTCTTCCCCTGTTTCCATCCGTGACAACTCTACTTCTCCATCCTCTCCGCCCCCTCCTCCACCACCTCCCCCCCCCCACCCCCTCCTCCTGCTCATCACCATGCCACTCGCCTCAGTCACAACATCACTGTCCCTAATCGCCGCTATGCCAAACATGTCTCCCTACCCACGTCCTATGCCACTCCGAACACAGTTAAGCAAGCCCTCGTTGATCCTCTCTGGCGAGAGGCTATGCAAACTGAATTTGATGCGTTAATTCGCAATTCGACCTGGTCACTCGTCCCACCTCACGATACCCATAATATTATTGGCTGTAAATGGGTATTTCGTCTCAAATACAATCCGGATGGTACACTTAAACAACATAAAGCTCGACTCATGGCGAAAGGCTTTCACCAACGTCCGGGTCTCGATTATTCCGAAACTTTCAGTCCCGTTGTCAAACCTACTACAATCCGTCTCATTCTCTCTCTCGTTGTTACTAATAATTGGTCCTTGCGTCAAATCGATATCAATAACGCATTTCTTCAAGGAACATTAACCGAGTCCGTGTATATGGTTCAACCACCAGGTTTTGCTAATCCTAAATCCCCTGACTATGTTTGCAAATTAAACAAGGCTATTTACGGTCTCAAACAAGCACCGCGTGCTTGGTATACCGAACTGAAAAATTATTTAATCTCCTATGGATTTCGAAGCTCTATTTTTGACCCATCTTTATTTATTTTACTCACTGCTAAAACTAATCTATTTGTTCTTGTTTACGTAGATGATATTATAATAACAGGTCCGAATTCCGCTGATGTTCTCACATTTATTCAGGCAATATCCGCCCGGTTCTCATTGAAGGATTTGGGTCCTTTATCGTACTTTTTGGGTATGGAGGTCACACCTACATCATTCGGGTTCCACCTCAATCAGTCCAAGTATATATCCGACATCCTAACTCGTTTCCATATGCTGGAATGCAGTCCTGCCACTACTCCCATGCTTTCCCATCCGCCCCTTGTCCGTGAAGATACTCAACCTATTGTTAATGCCACTGATTATAGGGCGATTGTGGGAAGCTTACAGTACTTGTCTCTCACTCGGCCAGACATCGCGTTTCCGGTAAATAAACTTGCACAATTTCTCACGCATCCGACTTCTACTCATTGGTGTGCTTTGAAACGTCTCCTTCGTTTTCTCAAGGGCACGCTCAATCAAGGTATTCATTTTCGCAAAGATAATTCTTTCAATTTACATGCTTATTGTGATGCCGATTGGGGTGGCGATCGTGATGATTATTTGTCTACTACTGGCTCTATTGTTTTTATCGTTCAGCACCCTATTTCTTGGTCATCAAAGAAACAACGTGCCTTATCAAGATCATCTACGGAGGCCGAATTTCGAGCCGTCGCCGATACTACAGCTGAAGTACTATGGCTTAAGTCTCTGCTCACCGAGTTGGGTATCTCTCTGCCTAAGACTCCTGTTATTTTTTGTGACAATCTTGGTCTTACCTTTCATTTTGTCCGGGAACATGTTCATCTTGGAACCGTTCGAGTTCAACATATTAATGGTGACGATCAAATTGCCGACACCCTCACCAAGCCACTGTTAAAACCGCGTTTTAATTCGTTAGCTATCAAGATTGGACTCAAACTCCGACCGTCCATCTTGCGGGAGCGTGTTAATAATATAAAATCAAGTCCTCCACAAACCAAAGTACCAAGTCCACAACGGCAATAACAATTGCCTATTCAACCTCCTTGATTCCCTCCTACTACTTGTATGTTGTTAGTAGTTTTAATAATGTAAATTACTAGTTTGTAGCTATTAGTTAATAGTAGTCTCCTAGTTTGTACCTATTAGTTTATAGTAGTTGTTTAGCTAGTCTCATATATATATACGTAGGCAATGTATCAGATTACTTACTCAAATTATCAATACAACATCTTATTCTTCACAAAATTAACCCCATGAAGCTCATATTCTTATGGTAATTTTAGCTTGTCAATCGATTATTGATTACGTCAAATCTCCAGTTTATTTATAAATTAACTGTGAAACTCAAGTTAACAAGAACTCCCTATTTCTCTTAAATTACTATCGACATGAACTAAGCTTAAACATATTCTAAACTAAACGACCGATGTGAGTTTGTTGCACCCTACAAAAGACCGGATTAATATCATTATTGAACCAAGAAAATGATCATTAACCCAATTAACCCTTTTAAGTGTCGTCACTAGCTAATTGATTAACTGGGCAAATTTTACTCCTAACCTAAACTAACCCCAATTCGCAGAGATTAATTCAAGCTAGTCGATACTCGTATTATATGACTCGAACTAAGCCAAAATCATACAAATTAAATAACATAGTTAACAATCTCAGACCATAATAAGATAACAGATTATAAATTGTAACTTTTAATTAAAATGAGCAAAATATTAGATACAAATAACTGAACGATAAACAAGTGAACAACCAACAGTTTTATTTCAACACTAAAATTAATCAACAAATTGACCATAATATAGGTACAAAGAGAAGTAAGAAAAACTTATATTATTGCTCGGAAGCCGCAGCACAACCTTCGTATATCGCACCTCCGATCGAACCTGAATCCACCCATACTCGTACGTAAGACTCCGCCCGAGAACTGCTCTCCTTCAACTTTGTGACCCAAAGTGATTGAACTGTCACTCGTTTAGCTCATATTTCTCTATTAAATATATGGGTATTCATCCACCTTTTTTGGTGTTGAGACGTATATTAATATACTCGTATTCGGATAGATTTTAGGAAATATTCCGGATAGATTTGTGATAAAAATATGATAAGAGATAGAAACTTTGGGAATCCAACTGATCTTGGCGTAGCTGTAGGCTCCTGGCTTTCTACGTCTTTTTACCTATTATTAATTATGGGTATCTTTTTACCTATTAATAATTGTGCAAGCCCTTTTAGGCCTTTATAGTATAAGGCCTATTTGATCTTAAAACCTATTAATCCAAATTAAACATAACTTAATTCATTTATGCGTAAAATCATATCGAAGTGATAAAATCCAACAAAATAATCAAAGTACGCCTTTATGGCTCAAATAGTAAGATAGACGACCATACAAATATAGATACATGCGGTATAAATATGAATAAATATTGTCTCATCATTAACCTACATCGAGTAACATGAAAATGGCACCGTTCTAGTGGATCTTTTGGCTAGGACACGGGATTCTGATTCGCGAACCCAGGAGGGAGGTGTTCGGGGACAAATCCTAGAAAACTTTTCTTACATCCCCAAGTAAATTTTTACCATCATAAAAAGTCATGACACCGAAGAAAATCTAGCTTTCAATATTTGGTATAGAGACTCGGTATTTGACAACTAAAATCCGAAATAGATCATTACCAAATATTTCAGAAAATGCTTAGTAATCCATAAAAACTGACTGTTGGTGCTCTTTTTTCGATTATTTGGTCACTCGGATCTACTATGCCTTGAGATGAATAGACGAGCACTGAAATGTGGTTGACTTATAGTAACGTATCTACGGATATATAATTCTTTCCCGTATTCTTTCCAAATAAGTAACGGATTTAACGGTTTTACGATATTAAACGACAAATTGATAAAAATATTTAGCATCAAATAAAATCATGCATGGCACCTAAAAAAATCTTGCTTTCTATTCTCGGTAGGAAGACAAATATCCGGTAACTGAAAATGGAAATAGATCATACACAATTGTAAATTATCTACTATGTATCTTTCTATTTATGTTGGCCTAAAATTTATCGATGGTGCTCCTTTTCAGGTTATTTGGTGTCACTTTGATCCACTATGACCAATGGCGGAGCCAGGATTTGAAATTAGGGGGGGCGAAAATTTTTAGAGGAGAAAAAGTACATTTAAAATTTCTTTGAAAATTTTAACTAAAACTTCAAAATTTTCATCTTCCAGGGGGCGACCGCCTCTCCTAGACCTGGCAAACGGGTCAACCGGGTCGGGTTCGGGTCGGGCCAGTTCGGGTCAGGTCAGTTCGGGTCTTTCGTTGATTTCGGGTTAATTCGGGTCGGGTCGGGTCATTTCGGGTTTCGGGTTTTTTTCGGGTTAGTTGTCGGGTCCGTTTCGGGTCAACCGGGTCGTGTTATTTCGGGTCGGGTCATTTTCGGGTCAAAGAATAAGAGACAAAAGGCCATTTTAAGTCTTTTCGGTTCAATTAAAGTTATGTTTTATCGGGTCATTTTCGGGTTGAGTGGTTTTGGATCGGGTTATTTTTCGGGTCAGGTCAGTTACGGGTCAAGAAAGATCGGGTCATGTTCGGGTCGGGTCGGGTCTAATCGGGTTTCGGGTCACACTCGGGTGTTGTAGTTCGGGTCACGGGTCGGGTCATTCGGGTCGGGTCAATCAGGTAGGGTTGCTTTTGCCAGGTATAGCCTCTGCTAGCCCCCCCTAGATCCACCACTGACTATGACTTGACTATGTGCAATACGGCGCCGTCCACTAGTTAGTGGCGGATCCATAAAAATTTTCCTTATTCATTCGAATAAATCTAACGGCTTAACGATTTAACGGTTTTACGACATTAAACGAAAAAAACTAACAATAATATTTAGCATCAGATAATTTCATGACACCCAAAAAATATTGCTTTCTATATCTGGCAGAAAAACGATGTATCCAATGGCTTAATTTAGAAACAAATTGTTACCAAATTGGAAACTAATCTCTCTTTCCATTTTTGGTGGCCTTCCTCCCCTTTAAATTGACAAGCAATTTTTCAGTCATGTCATTCAGTAGTCACTGCTTTTTGCTTCTCCTGATCAAGGCTGTAGTAGGAACTACCAAGCATGATCATGAAGAAGAAGAAAAAAAAAAGACCATGCCAAATGTTCCAATGCATAAAACCAGAGAATTACCTAAGTAATAATGGTATGATTCTTACGAAATTCAACATTCAATCTATATTATTTTTCTTGATTTTTTGTCGACATTTTTATAATGCTTACACTAGATATTTCATTTTTTTATGCGAAGTCTAATGAGTTATCTACAAAATACTTATTTTGCAGGAGACTCGAGTCTGTCATTACGCTCTCCCTACTATTATGCTCTCCCTACTATTATAGCTCCTTCCTAATGTTACTCTACCCCCAAATACTATTGTCTTCCATTTGACACAGACATAAAAGTTTGTCAATGATGGTGGAAGACGAGAAGCACGAAATTTGAAAAGCATGCTAATAATTTCTCAATGGTGTTTGGCGAAAGAGAGATGAAAGGTTGAGAAATGACAGAAGGGATTTGAAAAGGAAGAGCAGAAAAAGCTATGCTAAAGCCAGTATGAAGAAAGCCGTGAAAGAAAAGCATCGTGCTGATAGATTGCGACTGGATCTTCATAGTACTAGACAGACATAAGAGTCTCCTAAGACACGATCTCCCAATAAATTATTTGGGAGTCCATATATATTTTGAAGTAAATATGGTACAGGTACGAGAAGTGATATTATGCATGGGTACGTTTAACATAAATTAGTTTACAAATATAGGTCACTATCTACAATAAAATGGGTACGCTTGTTAGGAAATCATGTAACATAAATTAGCTCGCTCGTTAATCATGTATCACTAATAATGTCTTGAGTTTCACACAAACCTAAGTTGTATTTTAGTCATTAGATTTTTGGCCTCTCTACCATGTATGGAAAGCTATATTTTCTTTGATGCCATGATTTTTTCTGATGCTAAAGATTTTATCAGTTTGTCGTTTTATGTCGTAAAATTGTTTAATTTATTCATATTGCTTACTAAATCATAAAAATAGACAAATAGTGCTCCTTTTCCAATTATTTGGTTTCACGCTGATCCAATATGACCAATGTTACTTCGACTCCGGTGATGAGATGTTGAAATGTCATGTCATGCCGGACTCTTCAATTGTCGGACACACGACCAAAATTAAGTGTGAATGTAACTTTAAAGAATAAAATGAGGTCAACTAGTTATTAGCGGATCTAGGGAAAATTATTTCCCGTAGCTATTACAGATAATTTTAACGGTATTAACGACTCAAACCAACAAACTAAATACAGAGTAAATTTATTAGCGTTGGATAAAATCGTGACTAATAAAAATCTTATTATCAGATTTTTGAAAATGAGATAGAGATCATTATTCTATAAAAATTGACAAATGATGTCGTTTTCCGATTATCCACCATGACTTGACTATATGCAATAAAACGATGTACACTAGTTAGTGTCAAACCAGGAAAATTAATTTTCGTATTAATTCGAATAAATTTAACGGTCTAACGGAATCACGAGTTACGACATTAAACAAAGAAGCTAACAAACAATTTCAGCATTAGATAAGATCATGACACCAAAGAAAATATAGCTTTCCATATTTGGTAGAGAAACTCAGTATTTGACTACTAAATCAGAAATAGATCCTTACCAAATGTTTCTAAAAATGCTTACTAGTCCATAAAAATCAACATTTGGTGCTCTTTTTTTCCGATTATTTGGTGTCACTCTAATCTTATATGCCTTGAAATGACTAGATGAGCACTGAAATGTGGTGGACCCTAAGCGATGGATCTAGGGAAAATTCATTCCTGTATTCTTCCGAATAAATTTAACGGATTTAACGGTCGGACGAACGAATAAAACTGTTTAGCAACAGATAAAATCATGGCATCGAAAAAAAATCTATTTTTCTTCTATTCTCGGTAGAGAGACAAAATATCCGGTAACTGACTTTAAGGATTTAACGGTTATACAAAAGACGTCCAACTAATAAAAATATTTAGCACCGATCGACAAAATCTAGATTTCTATTCTTGGTAGAGAAACAAAATATCCGGTAACTGAAAAGGGAAATAGATCATATAAAATTATTGTAAAGTAATCTACTCCGTATCTTTCTATTTATGTTGGCCTAAAATTGGTAAACGGTGGTCCTTTTTCGATAATTTGGTGTCACTTTGATCCACAATAACTTGACTATGTGCAATTAAAAGCAGTGCACCAGTTAGTGGTGGATCCATGAAATATTATTTTCCGTGTTCCTTCAAATAAATTTAACGGCTTAACGGTCTTATGACATTAAACGAAAAAAACTAATAAAAACTTTGAACAATAAAATGTGGTCTACTAGTTAGTGGCGGATCTAGGAAGAATTTTTTCCCGTAGCCATTACAGATAAATTTAACAGTATTAACGACTTAAACCGACAAATAACTACAAAGTAAATTTTTTTGCATTAGATAAAATCGTGACACCAAAGAAATCTAGCTTACCATACATGGTCGGGAGACAAATAATCTGATCATTAAAATGAGAAATAGATCATTTACCCAATGTTTCTGAAAATGCTTACTAGTCGAAAAAGATTGACAGACGATGGTCTTTTTTCGAATTTGGTGTCACTCAGATTCATTATGACCTCTCTATGAGCGATAAAATGTGGTGCACTCGTTAGTAGTAAATCCACGGAAAATTCTTTCCCGTATTCCTTCAAATAAATTTAACTATATGCAATAAAACGCCGTACACTAGTTATTGTCGATCCAGGAAAATTAATTTCCGTATTAATTCAAATAAATTTAACGGTTTAACGGAATCGCGAGTTACGACATTAAACAAAAAAGCTAACAAACAATTTCAGCATCAGATAAGATCATGACACCAAAGAAAATATAGCTTTCTATTTCCGGGATGACTAAAATAAGAAAAATATCATTACTAAATTGTAAAGTAATCATATTTTTCCATTTTTGATGGCCGGAGTTGGTGAGTTGAGCCCATATTCCTCCTCTAAAAATTGAGAAACTTTTTTGTCAGATTATTCACAGCTTTTTGTTTCTTCTGATCAAAACTGTAGACTAAGCATTGATCATGAAGAAGAAGAAAAAAATAATGCCAGGAGAATGGTTTCGATACTACGATTCATCAAAGCAGAGAATTACCGTAACGTTGTCTTGGTATTATTCTTGTGCAATCCTAATTTCAAACTATTATTGCTCTTGATTTTTGTCGATATCTTAATAATTTTTAAACTAGATTCAGTTTTTTTTAAAAGTGAACTATAATAAATTATCTATTGATGTTTGATTTTGCAGGAGACTCGAGTCTGTCATTATATTACTGTTCTTGATTTTTTGTGGACATTTTTCATTTTTTGCATCATTGCAAAATGCATATGAAAGAAGTCGCCGAATAAAACAAAACTTGCCAATCACGAGGATGATTCAAGCAAGTCCAACTATTCCAAGCTAAAAAAGCCTGATGATAAAGCCAACATTGGTGTTGGGTTCGGCGTTCAAACCGGCGCATCTTGCAACATATGATACAGGTAATGAACCCATCTTGGTGTATAAAACCACGTCGAGCGTCACTACCTTTGGGATGCAAACCCAAAAAAATACTTGAGCAGATTAGTTTTCACCAACGACGTCTTCACTCCTCCAACCCTAACCCAGACACTGTTTTTCCATCTACCATACCCTATTGATCTCGCATGCTTTTCGAATTTTCCTGGGCGTACTTTCTCTTCAAATATAATTCACACATCAAACACAAGCTCTCGCATCCGCTCACCCGACAGGACCGGACCGCTGCCACCACTACTAACCAGGTTTACATTTTATTTTACTTATTCTCTTTTTTTTATTTTCATTTAATCCAATCCTAGATGTCGTTTTTAAAATCCGTATGAATGAATATGTTGTGTTTTAATTGATTTATTTTGCTCAATCAATCAATTACTGGTAAAGGTTTTGATTTGTTACATTTGGATGTTGATTTGGTTAATTTAGGGTTATTTTCGGTGGAAGAAAAAAAAATCTAATACACCGTTATTATCTATTGATACTTGATTTTGCAGGAGACTCGAGTCTGTCATTATATAGTCCGTAATATTATAGCTCCTTCCTATGTTACTCTAATGCCAAACATTATTGTCTTCCGTTTCACGCAAACTTAAATAGGTTGTCAATGATGCCGGAAAGAAAAGAAATAAACAGAATTGGAGAAACTGTTAATAGTTTCTCAATCATGTTTGGCATAGAGAAACATAAGGTTGAGATATTCCTCTCAGTTAGATGCGGCGATGCGCTTATAGAAAAACTTCAGGTGAAGAAAGACGTGGAACACAAGCACCGTGCTGATAAATTGCCACCGGATAATCTTCATAGTACTAGACAAACATGAGGAGGTCTCCTTAGACAAGGTCTCGCAGTAAATTTAGTGGGAGACCAAATACCATTTAAAGTGAAAAAATGGGCATGTGTAAAATTAAATACGAGTGGTTTACAAATAAAGGTGGTCTTGGTCACAATCTACGATAAAATGAGTTTGTTTGTGATGAAATCATGTATCAAATATAGTTTGAGCCATGATCAATTATAAAAAGAGTTACGAATAAATTGGATGTTACGAGGTTCAACTCATCTTTTTTTTTTTGTAATGCTTGTGTTTGTGCATCCTGTTGTTAAACAAGAAGAGCCATTGTATCACTTCGCGCTTGTGGAAGATCCAAGAAAAATACTTTCATATTACTTTGAATAAATTTAACGGTATTAACGATATAAACCGACAAACTTAATAAAAATCTTAGCCTCAGATAAAATCAGGACATCGAAGAAAATCTAGCTTTCCATAGGTGGTTGAGACTTGAGAGGCATAACATTTAATGACTAAACTGATAAATAGATCATTGCGACATTACCCAATATAATGTTTCTGAAAATGCTTACTAGTCCATAAACTTGACAGATGATGCTCTTTTTCTGATTATTTTGTGTCACTCCTGTCCGTCATGAGTAGTCAACTAGGTAGCACGGACACTTCTCCTAACCAGCCGTCCCGTGTCGGACACCGTTTCGGACACACGGACACCTATAAACAAGGAATGTGAGATTGAAAGACTAGAAGAGGTTGATTAGAAGATGAGTTTGGTTAAGAAAATTGATTAGAAGATGAGTTTAGGTGGGAAATGAGAATAAATTATAGTTAAAGTCAAGTTTTACACTCAATTATTTACATTTAATATCAAATACTAATACAAAAATAAAATTGTATGTTATTTATAACTATCAAATATATATTTTATTAAATTTAAATGCCGTGTCTCGTGTCCTAAATTTCACGAGATGCCGTATCACGTGTCCGTGTCCGTTTTGGTGCTACCTAGGTAGTCAATGAGCAATAAAATGCGGTGCACTAATTTGTGGCGAGTCCGGAAGAATAATTCTCTCATACACCTTCAAGTAAATTTAACATTATCACGACATAAAAAGATAAACTAGAAAAAATCTTATCATAAGTGGTGAATCCGGGAAAATTCTCTTATTTCCCCTCAAATAAATTTAATAGTATTACGATTATTTACGACATATAACGATAAAAGAGTAAAAAATCTTACCATTTGAAAAGATCATGACACCAAAGAAAATCTAGCTTTCCACATTTGTTAGAGGGAGTCGGTATTTCACTATTAAAATAAGCAAAAGATCATTACCAAATGTTTCTGAAAATGCTTACTAGTCCAATATATATAATCGACAGTTGCAGCTCTTTTTTCGATTATTTGGTGTCACTCTAATCCACTATGCCTCGAGATTACCAGATAAGCACTGAAATGTGGTGGACTTGTTAGTGACGGATCTAGGGAAAATTCTTACCTATATTCTTCCGAATAAATTTAACAGATTTAACGGTTTTTGCGACAAAACGACAAACTAATAAAAATGTTTAGCATCAGATAAAATCATGGCATCGGAAAAATCTAGTTTTCTTCTATTCTAGGTAGAGAGACAAACTATCCGGTAATTGAAAAAAGAAATAAACCATACACAATTGTAAAATAATTACTCCGTATCTTTCTATATATGTTGGCCTAAAAATGGCAGATAATGCTCCTTTTCCGATTACTTGATGTCACTTTGATCCACTTTGACTTGACTATGTGCAATGAAACGCCGTCGTTAGTTAGTGGCGGATCGAGGAAAAAATATTTTCCGTATTCCTTGAATAAATTTAACGGCTTAACGTTTTGTACGACATTAAACGAAAAACTAACAATTTTTGTTGGCACCGGATAAGATAATAATGACACAAAAGAAAAAATCTAGCTTTCCATATCTGGCGGAGATACGGTGTATTCAATGACTAAATTGAGAAATAAATTGTTACCAAATTGTAAACTAATCTCTCCTTCTATTTGTGGTGGCCTTAGTTGGTATTTTGAACCCATATTCCACTTTATATTGAAAAGGCATTATTTAGTCATGTTTTTTTGTCATGAAGAAGTAGAAGAACAAAAATCCCGAGCAAATGGTTCCAATACTGCAGTACATTAAAGTAGAGAATTACGGTAAAGTTCCGTTGGTATGATTCTGACGAAATTCTCATTTTTATCTATATTACTGTTCTTGATTTTTTGTCGACATTTTGATAATGCTTACACTAGAAATTTCATTTTTTTTTAATGTGAAGTCTAATGAGTTATCTATTGATACTTATTTTGCTGGAGACTCGAGTCCGTTACTATCTACGATATTGAAAATCTGTTATTTGGTTGAACGATAAAAACATTACCCCAATGCAATTAAAGAGAATTATCCGCTTTACCCATGTTTTAAATGTTAAAACATAGAGGTTGTCTTCACGGATGACCTATTACAAAAAATATATAATTTGTAGGATTACAATAATAATAAATCAATTATTGGGTAATACAACATCCAAATCCCATCGATTTCAGTTCGGCAAGAGAAATTTGTGTTAGCATTGATGATTGTTTGCGGTTGTGACCTGAGGTGGCACAAGAACCCATGTTATAGTCTACGTTGTCACCTGTCGCATGTCGGCCTGGAACTCGGAGACATGCTGAATCACTTAGCGCATCATAAATTCATAATGCGGTAAATGTTCTGCAATAGTCACTAGAAAATCCGGGAAAAATACTTTCATGAATGATCGTATATTCGTATATCCTTTCAGATAAATTTAACGGTATTTTCGACATAAGCCGACAAGCTAAATAAATATCTTAACTTCAGATAAAATCACGACACCAAAGAAAATCTTATTTTCCATACTTGGAAGAGAGATCTTATCTAACGAATAAAATGAAAAGTAGATCAATACCCAATGCAATGTTGTTAAATTCCCGATCCGGATCGTAGGATTTTACAATTCTACGATCCAAAAGGCGACCGATCTCGATCCTAGGTAGGATCTTAATTTTATAGAATCTTACGATTCAACTTCTTTAATTTTTTTTAAAAGTAGAATCTTAACCTGATTCTACGATTATGCGATCTGATCCTACATTATTAAATTATTATAAATTGGAACAATTTGTGGGCACATGAAAAGATAATTTTTTAGATGTAAACACGAGACTAACATATTCTCATAAAATAGTTATGCATTTTAATAAGTTTATAGGATCTTTCGATCCTATCCTACTGATTCGACTAAAGTAAACTCAAAAATCCAAAGTAGGATCCCGATTTGATCCTACATAAAATTATTTCCTACATACCATTTTTAATCGACCATAAACTTTATTTATATGCTTATTTTTTATGTTTTTATTTTCACATCTTTGTTTATAGTAGATAATATCGTTCATAAGGTAATAGATTGTCGAAAATGGGAAAAAAATCAAATTTCATATCGAATTCAGAAACAATCTTGCCTTGGGCATCCTTGTATCTTTATCCAGACGGAAATTAATCTCAATTATCTTCTATAGAATTTACATAGGAGGAAATATATCACTAAATCCACATTTGCTCCCATTTTTGTATGAACACTAAAAGAAAAATATATGCATTACCTTTCAAATGTGGTTTACTTATCACACCTAACCCCATATTCTTGTCTATAAATACATTTTCTTAATACTTGCCGAAACACTCAACTTCGACCCCACTAATCCTTGGCATCTTACAAGGTTCAATTCACTTAATAGGCCATCTATAAATACATTGAGGTCGATGAAGAGATGAAAGAAGAAACGGATGACCAGCCTTGATGCTTGCCACTATTAATGTTATATCAAAGCAGAGAATTACCGTAAAGTCTTGAGGTATATAAACTTGTTTTTGACATTTCTCTTTTTTCTTGTATGTCTATCACAACCTTAATTTGTGGTTTCTGGAGCAAGGAGGCTACATTAGTCCCACTTTTCGATTGAAAATGTTTTCAAACGGGAAGTAGTTCATGCACGATCCTATTTCACATACATTGTTGCAAATCAGGTAGAATATGATGTGCTAATGTTGAAGTTTATTTGTGTATTTCCGCACCAAGTCTTTGAATTTGCTCTATTGTTACTTTTATCTTGCTGTTGAGCAACATGTATGTTCGAAACATTGTGCACCCAAGACGTAGTTGATAGTCTACATCCACCATCCCAATATAATAGGGGCTTTTGGCTAAATTAATAGGGTTAAGCATATTTCCAATAGTTGGAAGAACCGGGGATCGTCGTTTGTGGTGAACTCAAACCCTTATCAAACAGTGGAAAATCTAGCTTTCCATTTTTGGTTGATAGATTGAAGTCCTGATAACTAAAATAAGAAATAGATCATTACTCGTCTGTAAAGTAATCTATCTTTCCATTTGTGATAGCCTCGGTTGGTGTTTCGAATCGTTATTCCTTGGCTATAAATTAAGCCATCTAGATTTTTTTAGGTTATTAGAAAGATTATTATGGGACGCAAGGATTGTTATTTTCTACGGAGTTATTCCTAATTTGACTATAAATTGTCACTTCAGTGTTTTTTTATCATTATACAAGCAATCATCTTACTAAGATGAATTACTTCTTCCAATCAAGGCTCTATCCACAAGCATAATCACGAAGAAGACGAAGAAAAAAAATCCTACGAGAATGGTCCCTATACGTAAAATCAGAGAATTACTGTATAGTTTCCTTTGTAACTTTTTTACAAAATCGGGACCATTCTCTGGTTTTATGTATCGGGACAAAGGAATTTTTTTCCTCCTCCTTCATGATCATGCTTGGTGCTAAAGCCTTGATCCGATGAAGCACTTTCTTCTTTGAAAAATGATACCTTGTATGATGACTAAAATATTGAAGTTACAGTTTAAAGTTAAGATAGGAAGATTTAGAAGAAAATAGCAGTATTCTCTACTTCTAATAATAATCTTCCTAATAACCTGACTAAAAGATGGCTTAATTTAAACCTGAGGAATAAGGGTTCAAATCGCCAACTGAGGCTATCACAAATGGAAAGATATATTACTTTAGAGTTGGGTAATGATCTGTTTCTCATTTTAGTCATCGCATACTTAGTCTATCTACCACAAAGGGGATGCCTAATTCTTCCGATTACTCGAAATATGCAAAATCGTGTTGATTTAGCCAATAACGCCTATTATTCTGGGATGGTGGAGTTAGACTTTAGATTGCGTCTTGGGCACGATGTTACAAACATACTTGTTTTGATGCGGTTTTGGTCTAGTCTTCTTATGAGGAAAGATTTCTCCGGTCTTCGTGCTATTTCTATGTAATTATTGTCAATAGTTCATACATTAGTTTGTTTGATGTACAGCTTGGCAATGGCTTGAAACATCCTTTGTAAACAAAAATAGCGACATTGGCACATCATATTCTACCTGATTTACAACAATATATATGGCGTATGATTATGCATGAGTTATTTGACATTTGCCAACATTTTTAATCGAAAAGCGGGACTAATGTAGTCTTTATAAGCCATAAATCAAGGCTATGATTGATAGAAGAAAAAATGAAAATGTCAAAAAAAATGTTATATACTTCAAGACGTTATGGTAATTCTTTGCTTTGATAGAACTTTCAACGATGCTAAGATTACTGGGGTTGGAAGTGAGAGTTTCTTTAAGTTTTGAGAAAACGTATTTATACATTAAAAATATGGGGTTAGGTTGAATAAATAAATCACATTTAAATGGAAACACATACTCCCTCCTAGTCACTCATTTCTTCCCCTTTCCTTTTTGCACAAGAATTAAGGAAATGAATTTGAACCACACAAAATACACTACCCCACATACAAATGAATTTGGACCACACAAAACCCACAACCCCACATCCAAAAAGGGAATGAGGGAAGAAAACCCGACTTACCCGATAAGGAAATAGGGAAGAAATGAGCGACTAGGAGGGAGTATATTTTTCTTTTAATGTTAAAATATTTGGGAACAAATGTGGATTTAGTGATATGTTTTCTCTTAAGTGAGTACTGTAGAAGATATTAAAGATTAATTCAGTCTGAAATATGATTATTTTCCTATTTCTGACAATTTATTACCTAATTAATGTTGTTATCTACTATAAACAAATATGTGAGATAAATAGGCATTAATCAAGTTTATTGGGGATAAAAAATGGTAGCAAATAATCTAGGCATCCCTTCGACTTGATCATTTTTGTATGTTTTCCGTATTTAAGTGTCACATTTAATTCTTTTTTTTTTTTTTTTCAAAAAATCGCGCAGTCCAACATACACACATACACATACTCCTTAGTACGTGACACGTAGCAGATAACTAGCTAGTAATAACATTTACTTCATGCTAGAGAGGCATAACATTTGATGCAAAAATTGAGAAATAGATCATTACGACATTACTTAAAAATGCTTACTATTTCATAAAACTTGATGATTACGCAATTTATTATATAATACTACCCTCATTTTAACTCTTTCAAAATCAAATTTATAACCCAACCTATGGTTAGCTAGATGGTCATTTTTAAGAGTTTATAACATATTAGCTAGCTTAGCTTATTGTATGTAGTGCTATTGTATATCGGGTATTTGGTATACCTCCTCGTCATGCATCATTATAAATTCCGAGTCGAAGACAAAAAGAGAATGGATGGATCAGAGTTAAGATAAAGAATGCTCGTTGTTACAAGTCCAAGGGAAAATTTTGAGACTAGGGGGTGAATCTTGCACTTAAAGGTTAGCGGCATTCTGTGTCGAAGGGTGTGACATTCTGGACCTAGGGGAGAAATTCGCCCTACCCAAAGCCTAGAGCAACTATCGTCTAGCGAAACTGTGTCGCAGGGTGTGACATTCCGCGCTCAAGGGGCGAGTTTCCAGAATGTTTTCGGATGGCCTATAATTGCCAAAAAAACCTGATTTTGCTCTCTTCTTCCTTTCATATAGATACCCCCAAATCATTTTTGTAAGAAAGCGAAACACTTGCATTCCCTTAGAAATAAAGTACATCTAATTTTCGTCTATTGCATTGTAACTAAGATTCAAGTTTTGTTCTATCAATCTTTCTTCTTCATTTTCTTATTTCCTTATTGTTAGTAACAATTTCTCTTTCTTTAGTTTTATTATTGTTCTTATTTATGCTATATATTCTTGCAAGTTTTAATTTTTAGATTACTTGTCACTAAAGATTACAGCATTATGCTTGTTTCTTGTTTCTTGTTTTAGTTTAGTTTAATTAGTGAATCTCCATATATTAATTAGTCCTTGCATGTTATTAACTAAAAATTCAAACTTTATCATTTTAATAGTGAAGACTCAAAATTTATTGCTTTAATAACCATGATTTGTGAGTACTCTCTTTACTAGGACTCGATTAATCACCGACATGTGCCGTCTACTTAATTAAAAGTCATTTAGATTAGTTGTTGGGGAGTTGGTTAGGTTTAATTTAAGGATTTGATTTGTTTCACGTCCTATTTGGGATTGGGTTGACTATTGACCCTCCACCATCAATGAGAATTGATTAGGTTGGAAGCCGGCCCACCTCATCTAGACTAGTTGTTGACTTGGGTTGATCCCGGGAGAGATAATATGACAACCCTCGCGAAAGCATAAAGATAAACAAATAACATGCAGCGGAAATTAGGAATTTTAAAAAAAATTTAAGACAAGTTTCGCAAAGATTATCAAAAGATGAAATCCACCATAAAAAAATGAAGTAGTAGTGTCGATGAGGTCGACAAATCACTACAAGGGAGACAAAGGTCCCAAAATATACAAAAAACTCTGATAGTAAAAGAGTCTAAGCGATAATAGGTAAGCATCGTGAAACGACGCTCGCTAGCTCACACTAGTCTCAACCCCAAGTAGCACCGACCTGTACCTGTACATAAACAACAATTAAACACGTAGAATCTTATATACAAGTGAATCATGTGAAGTACAAACATACATTTCAAGATAATATGATACAAGCATGTGAAATACCAAACAATAAGCACCATGTTATGAACCGACTAGGGAATGACACCCTTAGGCAACTATATACACACTGGGGCTTACATCTCACCATTAGTGGAATATACTTGATAAGATAGAGACCCACATACCAAACCAATACAATCATCTATTTCATACAGGAATCCAACCCAATATTCACATATGATCCAATCTTATAAACAACCATCAAAACATACAAATATAGCCATATAACTCTCACTATAAATGACACTCACTAGCACCATGTACAATAGCAAGACAAGTCAATGTAAGTCCACGGGATAAGACGTTTCCTAAACCGTATACGATAAGATGTTTCGTATACTCATGACCTAGACAAACATGTCCACGAGATAAGACATTCCCCGGAACTGTGTGCGATATGACGTGTCACACACACAAGACTCTAATCCTCTCGGTAGGACGACGATAATGATACGGTCCAAGTCTAAACCTGGCCAGACTCTCGGGATAAGACGTTTCCCGATTCGACATGTGGTATGACGTGCCACATCCAAGACTCGATTGACACCAAAGACGTCGAGTACCCCAAATTCGGCAAGACTACGCGAAGAGGCGGAAAGAGATATATATATTCATAGTCAAGCAAGTACGCTACATGGAATGACACCACCTCGCAAGGATACAATATTTGACGGTCGGGTCGATCAACGCATTGCGTTCACCTCCTAGTAACGTCGTCATATCCCCACTAAAGAAATGCACAACGGCATCACGGTTACACCTCATGGCTCCAAAATTTAAGTCTAACGAGTATAGAGTGTGACCGGGAAATGCGAGTTCAAAGTACCCAACGAGTAGTGCTCAAATCATTACATAAGACAAAACCGACTCAAGGAGGGAACATACTAAAAACCATCACCAAACATGTGATAAAGCATAATATAAATGTAAAAATAATAAACATGAGACAATACGTTATTACATAAGCATTAGACCAAGTTTAAGAAATATAATGAATAAGAAACATAGATCTCATCTCAAAACAACAAGTTTGAGAACTAACTAAAACAAGGGTCCAGTTCAAACGGTCATAACTAGAGTTCTAGACATGAAAATGCAGAAATTCTAAGTGGATATGATAGCTTATCCTCGTACGGTTCCAACGGTAGGTCACACGCCCCAAACAGACAAGTATTTAAGGAGATATGACGATTTTATGAAAAAGGGTCGGACTGGACCCGCCCGAGTTGGACCCGACCCGCCTGGGTTGAGATGGACTCGTCCGGGTTAAAAGTGTCATGCTCGGGTTTAAGGCTCAAACCCACCCGGGTTGGACTTGACCCGCCCGGGTTCTATTCAAATCCGCAAGGGTTTAAGCCAAAATTCATCCAAACTTCAAGTTTAAGCCAAACAAGTTTTTACCTATTTGTAATTACCAACATAAACCAGCATAAATCACCACTTAGCATAACATATGAGCATCATAACATTCCATATGACATTAAAGGAATAATTAAGTTATCATTCAAGACTTAAATACAAGTTTAAGAGACAAGAAGGTAATTCATCATCAACACCACCAATTTTCCATCAAATTGGGAAATACAAGATGCAATTCAACAATTAAATATATTTTAGTCATAGATATATACTATTATCTACACAAGAACTCATCTTTCACAAGTAAATGCTACAATTAACACCTAAAACACGTAAAGATATCGAGTAACCCTTCACCGTTACCTTTTTGCGTCTTCAATTTCCTTCAAGCTCTTCTTCTACGAGAAAATAGTCTCTCTCGGGATCCTCTAGGACTTCTCCTATGCAATCCGACATAAAAGATGAATAATTTCATCTTGGAAAAAGATGAGAAAATGAAAGTGAGAAAGATTAGACTTTTCTTACCTTAAAAGAAAGAGAGGAAGAAAAGGGAAAGAATAAGATAAAAATCAAGAAGTTTGGGTGAGAATTGAGTGAGATAAGGTAGTTTGAAGCTTGAAGGTTTTAGAGTTCATCATTGGTGAGAGGAGGGTTAGGGTTTTGTGTTTTGAGAGGATGAAGAGTGAGTTGAATTTGCTGAAAAATTAGAGTGGGTGGTGAATAAAACATGGGCTAAGATGAGAGTGTAGAAATTAGAAAAGGCCCAGAGCACCACTTAAGGCCCGACTCACATAAAATTCAGAGTAGAGTCCAATTATGGACTCGGATTTGACATATAAGACACGAAAATTACCCAGCTAACTAGTTTATAATCTAAATCTAAGATTAAGCTAACTAATACATATATAATATTATTAAATTAAAAGTAAGCTAAGGTTGCGGGTGTTACAATCACCCTACCTTTTAAAAATTTTCGCACTCGAAACTTGAGAGTAGAAAAAAAAGTAACAAGGACAAGAATCGGTTTTCAAAATTAACACGAAAACTTAATTTTACAAGGAAAAGCATTTATAAAACGAGGCTCTCCTCGAAGGCGGTTTAAGAAGAGTTTTCATAAGTATAAAACTTTATTTATGGATCAAAAGAGTGTATGTCGTGAACAAGAACTCTAGTTATCCAAATCAAATCAAGGTCAAAATAGTGAAATCGGAAATCAAAACAAGCGTTAGTAAGTGCAGGACTAGTCACCAGACATCTCCAATAACAAGTCCAAACATCCACACGCAAAATCCAAAAATGAAAGTAAAGGAAATCCATTTTCGCAAAAAAAAAGGTACAAAATTCAATTTCAAACCTCTTTGAAAGGTTAAATTGGAAATACAATATAAAAATTTGGAGGTTTCCTCAAGGATAAACTCAAAATAACACGACATTACACGTAAATAGAGCGACTCGAGTAACTCACGCAAAAATTAGGGTAACAAAATATATACAAAACACGCAAAAACAAAAAAAATCAAACTCTTAGGGATAGGAAGATCACGATAAAGTCGGCAGGAAAATCTACAAGAATTCGACATCTCTAACTCTACTAATAAACTAGTCCTCAAGAGGTAGTAACTTACCTCAATTACACCTTAACCATACTAAATCGCTAAACTCTATAAACATTATTTACAGCAATCACAATCAAAGCAACAAACATAATTATCTAAGATCCAACTAGCCTCACCCAAGGTCTCACGACAAGGGAAAATCTACAATCTATTATCGACTATAGGGATTCTTTAATACGCCCTAACATCCTTAATTTGATCATTACTATACTCGAAGCCTCAAATATAAATAGTCATATTAGCAAACTATGGTGGTTACTAATCCTCAAGATAAATGGGCTCACCATTCTAACTCTATAATCCATAACAACTGAGCACTCACTATCAAAAGCTTGCAATGAACATTTCTCAATCTCAAACTATAATTTCTTAAGAATAAATAATTACTAATTCCAAACCACAAATGACCAATCACTTGGCGATCAGTCAACCATTCAAATCATCTAGTTCATCAAAAACTCAAAATGAATCGATTTTCACTTATGACAATACTCAAACTTTGGGTACCGACTTAATTACCGGCCCTAAAGCAAAGTCTCTTTTATTTAGAATCCACCAATTAGAGACATCTAATTCCCAAATGATATCCCAATCAATCATTATAATACCCAACAACAACGAACTATTATCACGATCAACTCGATATCCAAAATAACACTACAATATCAAGCTCAAAATATGAAGCCATCAAGAAAGTACAATACCAGGCCACCAACAGATTCATCCTGAGGTTTAACTCAAAATTCTATTTATGGTCAAAATCAATACAAAGCTAGCTAACAACCCAATTTTCTAACCAGAGAAAGACAATGTCACCATGAAACTGGAAACGATAGGAAATTTTGAGGGAAACACGAACGCGATAAGATGAGACGAAAATAAAACGACATAAAACGACAAATTAATAACAATATTTAGCAACAGATAAAATTATGCATGACACCTAAAAAATCTTGCTTTCTATTCTCGGTAGAGAGACAATTTATCCGGTAACTTAAATTGGAAATAGATCATACACAATTATAAATTAATCTACTCTGTATATTTCTATTTATGTTGGCCTAAAATTGGTCGATGGTGCCCCTTTTCCGATTATTTGGTGTCACTTTGATCTACTATGACTTGACTATGTGCAATAAAGCACCGTTCACTAGTTAGTGGTGGATGCATGGAAAATTATTTTCGTAATCTTTTGAATAAATTTGACGGCTTAACGGTTTTACGACATTAAACGAATAAAACTAACAATAAGTTTTCGCATCGAATAAGATCATGACACCCAAAAAATATTGCTTTCTATATCTGGCAGAGAAACTATGTATCCAATGACTTAATTGCGAAACAAATTGTTACCAAATTAGAAACTAATCTCTCTTTCCATTCTTGGTGGCCTTCCGCCTCTTAAAATTGACAAGCAATTTTTCAGTCATGTCATTCAATATTCACTGTTTTTTGCTTCTTTTCATCAAGGCTGTAGTACAAACTACCAAGCATGATCATGAAGAAAAAGAAAAATCTCAGGCCAAATGTTCCAATACTGCGAATATATCAAACCAGAGAATTACCGTAAAGTTGCCATGGTATGATTTTTTGTCGACATTTTGATAATGCTAAATGCTTACACTAGAAATTTCATTTTTTTTATGTGAAGTCTGTTGAGAATTAATTTAAAGTTAGTAATATATTTTAGGATCATGTATTAAATGTTAGTCATGGTCTTGAGTAGTTGGTGTAATTGTAGGAGTCAATAAGTTGAGTGGATTGTTACTAAGTTATAGGTTAGTGGATTAATGTTGTGGGATTAGTTCTATGTTTCTAGTTTAGTAAGTTGCAGTCTAATTAGTATAAATAGATTTGCTTTTGAACTTCATTATTTATCTCAATACAAATTATTTTTGCGACGTTATTATTTTTCCCATGGCTATGTGTTACCAAGGCCACTTGGGCTATCAAAAGTTTTACCCGTGGCAAAGTACTTTAGCCACGGAAATTCAACACTTACGCCACAAATTTTGTCGTGGCCCAAGTGCTCATTTGTAGTAGTGAAAAGACGGATTCATTATCTCACAAGTAGCATGAGGTAATGAAATCAAAGCACTTGGTTCACAATTAAGCATATACTCATTATCATCATCCATCACATTCAAATTCACAAGGGGTGGGATATATATGAAGAACATATATAAACAACATAAAACGAAAAAATTGATTAAAATATTTAGCATCAGATAAAATCATGCATGCCACCTAAAAAAATCTTGTTTTCTACTCCCTGTAGAGAGACAAAATATCCGGTAACTGAAAATATAAATACATTATACGCAATTCTAAATTAACCTACTCTATATCATTTTATATATGTTGGCCTAAATTTGGTCGATGGTGCTCGTTTTCCGATTATTTGGTGTCACTTTGATCAACTATGACTTGACTATGTACAATAAAGCGTCGTCCACATACTAGTTAGTGGCGGATCCATGAACATTTATTTTCCGTAATCTTTCGAATAAATTTTACGGCTTTACGGTTTTACGACATTAAACGAACAAAAATTAACAATTATTTTTAGCATCTGATAAGATCATGACACCCAAAAAATATAGTTTTCCATATATATCCAATGACTAGCCATTTTTCAGTCATGTCATTCAATATTCACTGCTTTTTGCTTCTCCTGATCAAGGCTATAGTACGAATTACCAAGCATGATCATGAAGAAGAAAAAGAAATAAAAAATCTCAGGCCAAATGTTCCAATACTGCGAATACAACAAACCAGAGATTTACCGTAAAGTTGTCTTAGTATGATTCTTACGAAATTCTACTTTCAATCTATATTATTTTTCTTGATTTTTTGTCAGCATTTTGATAATGTTAAATGCTTACACTAGAAATATCATTTTTCTGTATGTGAAATCTAATGAGTTATCTATTGATACTTATTTTGCAGGAAACTCGAGTATGTCATTACGATCTCCCTATTATTATAGTTCATTCCTAATGTTACTCTACCGCCAAACACTATTGTCTTCCATTTGACACAAACATAAAAGTTTGTCAATGATGATGGAAGACGAGAAGCAAACAAAATTGGAAAAGCATGTAAATAATATCTCAATGATGTTTGGCGAAAAGAAACGAAAGGGTTAGAAATTACACAAGGGATTTGAAAAGGAAGATCAGAAAAAGCTGTTGAAGCCAGTATGAAGAAAGTCGTGTAAGAAAAGCACCGTGCTGATAAATTGCGACTCGATCTTCATAGTACTAGATAGACATAGAGTCTTCTAAGACACGGTCTCCCAGTAAATTATTTGGGAGTCCAAAAATATTTTGAAGTAAATATGGTACAGGTACTAGAAGTGATATTATGGGTACGTCTAATATAAATTAGTTTACAAATATAGGTGGTCACTACCTACAATAAAATGTGTACGCTCGTTAGGAAATCATGTAACATAAATCAGTTCGCTAATCATGCATGTATCACTAATGTCTTCAGTTTAACACAAACCTAAATTAGTTTGCTATATTTTAGTCATTAGATTTTCGGTCTCTCTACGATGTATGAAAAGCTATGTTTTCTTTGGTGCCATGATCTTATCTGATGCTAAAGATTTTATCAGTTTGTCGTTTTATATCGTACAACCGTTTAATTTATTCCTATTGCTGACAAAATCATAAAAATAGACAGATGGTGTTATTTTTCCAATTACGTGATTTTACGTTGATCTAATATGACCGGTGTTAATTGGATCAGAGATGAGAGAGAAAGCTCCTTCTTTGGCTTCCTAGGGTTTTGTGCAAAGGCAAAAACCTCATCTAACTCTCATACTCTTAATCAGTAAAACAATAATTAATAAATAATAGATAACAAATATTAATCTCACATAGTATTGTAATAATCTTTTAGTAATTAATAATGGATGTGACCAATTTAATGAATGAGACCCGACTACAAGTTTCGAATAAGATCAATGAACTTAATTTGAGTATGGAACTGCTGATACGCGAGCGAATGAATGGCAAGTTGTTGGTTCTAGGAAGAAGAAGACGGTTAATGGTAGTGCACAGGAGGGAAAATTGGCACCAATTGCTGAACATGTGGATGACTCCTCTTCTAGTAAAGGTAATGTTATGACTCCTCTTCGAATAAGATCAATAGATGATGTTAAAGATGAAATTACTTACTGGAATACTGCTGTGTATGGATATGTTATGGGGGCAAACCCACCTAGAATGGTTATGGAGGGATACCTACGGAGAGAAATGAAAAATTATAATATATCGAAGATAGCTTTTCTACCTAATGGTTTGTTTATGATTCGTTTTGAGACGACTGGACATCAAAAATTGGTTCTGGAAAGAGGTATTATGCTATTTGATGGGAAACCAGTGATTCTGAGACCCTGGGATGCAGATGTGAAAATGTCCAAAGTCCAGGTTAAGACTGTTCCTATTTGGGTTAAATTGATGGGACTTGATTTGAAATTTTGGGGTAATGCTTGCCTTGAGAAGTTAACGTCTTTGATTGGGAAGTATGTCAGGGTGGATGAACTTACTCTGAGTAGGAATCTTTTGGGTTTTGCTAAGGTGTTAGTTGAGGTTCAGGTTGATCAAGTCTTTCCTGATAAAATCATGTTTGAGGATGAGAAGGGTCAGGAAGTGACTGTGTTGGCTGAGTATGATTGGGTCCCTATCACATGTACAAGTTGTAATGGGATGGGGCATTACTCAAAGGCGTGTAGGAAAGGGAAGTCTTCTGCACCTGATAAGCCTGTGAATGTTCAGCCAAGACAAGTTTGGAGGAGGAAGGAAAATCTTCCTGTGCTGTTGGATCCTGTTAATTTTCCTGTTTTATCTAGACCTCAGTAGGTTGGTATTGAGATAGTTAAATCTGCACAAAAGGAGAAGGAGATTGAGATGACTTCTGCTAATACACCATTTCATATGAGCTATAGCTCTTTGTTTACTCCTGCTAGAATCATCACTAAAATGACTAGACATGAGACTCGAATTCCAGGTGGACATGAGGAGGACTTTGTTGTTAAATTTAATAATGTTGTGGGTATGTCTGCTTTAGAAGTGGATAAAGGAGGTGGAGAGGTAGGGAATTCCTCTCCAAATGACTAGATTGGGAGTATGGAATGTTAGGGGCCTGAACAACATGGATAAACAGAATTACATTAGATGGTACTTGCATCAGAATGACATTGAGTTGTTTGGGCTCCTAGAGACCAGGGTCAAATCTGGTTCTCTAAATAAGGTAGTTAGTAATGTGTGTAATGGATGGTCTTATGTTACAAATCATGATTATCATAATGGTGGTAGAGTGTGGGTTCTGTGGAAGTCTCAAATTCTGTAGGTGTCTACTTTGGAGATGAATGCCCAGTATATTCATCTCAAGGTGAACAGGCAAGGAGAAGCTGAGTTTTTTCATTGTACTTTTGTTTATGAGTTTAATAAACCTGAGGAGAGAGTTGGGATCTGGGAGGATATGATTAGGTTGAATAATAACAACCCTTGGATTGTTTTGGGAGACTTTAACAATGTAAGATATGCTAGTGAGAAGATTTGATTACCTGTTAGGGATGTAGAGATTCTTTCTTTTCAGAGGGCTATTAGTCTGAGTGATTTGCAGGATATGAAGACTCTTGGTGCTTATTTCACTTGGAATAATAAGCAGCCTAGTGGTACTAGGGTATTCAGTAGGATTGATAGAGTGTTGGTGAATGAGGTTTGGATGAGAGCTTGGCCTAATCAGTATGCTTTCTATGGTCCTGAAGGGGACTATGACCATTGTCCTTGCATCATTGAGGAAGGAACTGTCATTGTGCCCAGAATTAAACCTTTCAAATTTTATAATATGTGGTGTAAAGTTCCTGATTACAGGAGGATTGTACAAGAAGGTTGGCAAGTGGTAGTTTTAGGGACTCCAATGTATTGTGTGGTGAAAAAGCTTAAAGGCCTTAAGAAGATCTTGAAGAGGTTAAACAAGGATCTCTTTTCTGATATTGAAAGGAATGCAAATGTGGCATAAGAACTGCTAATGTTGAGCCAAAGGAATTTGCAAGCGAACCCAACTTGTTCTACTCTTATGGATATTGAATACCAGACAAGGAATAGCTATCTGCTCCTCAAACAAGCTAAGGAGGACTTCTTGAGGCAAAAAGCAAAGTGTAATTGGGTAAAGGAGGGGGATATAAACTCTGCCATGTTTCATAGAGTTATCCAGCACAGGAATATGCTAAACAAAGTGTTTAGGATTGATGGTATTGATGGGATTACTTATAGCAATCCTGATGAGATTGCTAAAGCTTTTGAGCAATATTATATAAACCTTTTAGGTGTGGCCGGGCAGACTGAGGGTTTCAGCCATGGAGTTATGCAATCTGGTCCAGGGGTCCAACTAATGATGAGATTAAGGATGCTTTATTCTCCATACCTTGGGACAAGAGTCCAGGGCCTGATGGGTATAGTAGCTGCTTCTTCAGAACCAGTTGGGATATCATCTAAGAAGAGGTTTGCAGAGCTATAAAGGATTTCTTTAGCTCAGGTAAGATTTTGAAGCAAATTAATTGCACTACCCTTGTTCTGATTCCCAAACTAGATAATTCTGTTTCTGTGAAAGATTTTAGACCTATAGCTTGTTTTAATACTATTTACAAGATTATTGCTAAGGTGTTGTGTCAAGGGTTGAGTTCTGTTCTTTCTGAGATTGTTAACCCTGCACAAGCTGCCTTCATCAAGGGAAGAAGCATTATGGGGAATATTCTGATAGGACAGGATCTCATCAGGTTGTATGCACGTCCAGCTGCTTCCCCTAGATGCCTAATTAAGGTTGATCTTAGAAAGGCTTATGACTTTATTGAGTGGGGCTTTGTGGAGCAGGTATTAACAAGTCTTAACTTTCCTGAGCATTGCATTAAAATGCTTATGCATTGCATCTCTACTACTTCCTATTCTCTGGTAATTAATGGAGTCTCTCAGTGCTTCTTTCCTGGTAAGAAAGGTCTTAGACAAGGTGATCCCTTGTCTCCTCTTCTCTTTACTTTGTGCATGGAGTATCTGAGTAGATTAATGAGTGTGGTTAGTCAAACAAGGGGGTTCAAGTTCCATCACTTATACAAGAGTTTGAGGCTTAATCATTTGATGTTTGCTGATGACCTATTAATTTTTTGTAAAGGAGATTTGAGGTCTATTTTCATGATCATGGAGGGGTTTAGATATTTCTCTGTGGCATCTGGTTTGCATATCAACAATGATAAGTCTGACATTCTTTTGAATGGGGTCAAACCTGACATTGAAATGCTGATATTGGAACATACTAGATTCAAGAAAGGTTCTCTTCCCTTTAGATATCTTGGGGTTCCTATGTCTCATAAGAGACTAACAAAGGTTGAGTGTAATATCTTAGTGGAGAAGATGACTGCAAGGATCAAAGGCTGGAATAAGAGGAAGATTTCATATACAGGCAGACTCACACTTGTAAAATCTGTGTTAAGTACAGTTCAAAATTATTGGGCACAAATCTTTGTGTTACCTGTGGGTGTGCTGGATAAATTGAAAGCTTTATGCAGGAATTTCCTTTGGGAAGGTGCTGATACTTACTCAAAAGCTCCTTTAGTTGCCCGGAATTGCTTATGCAAAGGTAAGGACTATGGGGGTTTAGGTCTGGTTGATGCTAGAGTTTGGAATTGTGCAGCTGTAGAGAAGTTGGTGTGGTGGATAGCTTTGAAGAAGGACCATCTATGGATCAAGTGGATAGATAAAGTCTACCTTAAAGGCAGGAATTGGCAAACATACTCCCCTACAAATTATAGTTCTTGGGCATGGAGGAAGATATGTGCTGTGATGAATATGATGCTGCCTGCTCTGACTAGTGAAGAATGGATGAATGCAGCTAAGCCTTACACTATTTCTAATGGATATTCATGGTTATAGAACAATGTAGAAGATAGGAATGGATGTTGTAGGATTGCTTGGAACAGACTGAATGCTCCTAAGCACTGTTTTATTAGCTGGTTATTGTGGCAGAACAGACTCCTTACCAAAGATAGGTTACATAGAATGGGGGTTGATAATGATAAGACTTTGTTTGCTACGTGGGGAGCAGAATGAGGATCATCAACATTTGTTTGCAGACTGCAAGTTCACACAGGAATGCTATAACCTTTTGGCTCATTGGATTCAGGTTAATGCTCAAGTTTTCTACAAGGCTGACAGATTACTAAGCATGAGGAATAAGACTGGTTTTCAGAGGAAGGTTTGTTGGGCTTTAATCTCAGCACTGCAATATGGTATCTGGAAAGCTAGGAATGTATGTAGGCTGGAACAGTTTGTTATTCGTCCAGGATCGTTGGTGGATCAAGTTAGAGTTGATATGAGGTTGAGATTGCTAAATGTGAAGCTTGGTAAGATATCAAATAGGGATGTTAGTTGGTGTAGAGCTTTGAAGTTGATGTAATTAGGCTAATCATGTTTAGATGAGTCATGTATAGGCTCATAACATAAGTTGTAATTGACTTTGATTGATTTATATATACTTACATTGGTACCAAAAAAAAAAAAATATGACCGGTGTTACTCTGAATCCGGTAATGAGGTGTTCAAATGTTGTGCCATGTTGCCTGTTGGACTCTTCCATTGTCGCCTTGTCGGACACACGACAAAAATGAAGTGTGAAAGTGACTTTAAACAATAAAATGTGGTCTAGTAGTTAGTGGCGTATCTAGGGAAAATTCTTTCTCGTAGCTAGATAAACAACTTAAACCGTCAAACTAAATACGGAGTAAAAAATTTAGCGTTAGATTAAATCGTGACACCAAAGAAATCTAGCCTACCATACTTGGTTAGAAGACAAATTATCCGATTAGTAAAATGAGAAATAAATCATTTACCCAATGTTTCTGAAAATGATTAATATATAGTCGATAAAGATTGACAGATGATGCTCTTTTTCCGAAATTGGTGCCACTCTGATTCATTACGACTTCTCTATGAGTAATAAAATGTTGTGCACTCGTTAGTGACAAATCCATGGAATATTCTTTCCCGTATTCCTGATTTCCTTCAAATAAATTTAGAGCATGTTTGGCCTCGCTTTCTACAAATGAATTCTACTTTTGAAAATGAGTTTTTTAACAAGTTATTTCTTGGAAAAATAGCAAATGTTTGGCTACCATTTTTAAACAATTATTTGTCAAAAAAAGTTTTTTCTACTTAAGAAAATGCAAAATAAAAATATTATGATTAAAGTATATAAAGATGGGTATCTATTTGTAGGGAATGAAAAAATATAAATGGAAATGTATTTATTTAATTTATTGAAATATTTATAACATAAAATTTTTTATTTATATATTAAACATTATAAAAGAAGAAGTAAAAGTTAGTCTACTTTTGAGCACCAAAAGTTGACTTTAAACTTATTAAAAGTAGTTTTTGAGTTGCAAAAAAAGGGTGTTTGGCCATGTTTAAGCTTTTAGAGGCTAAAAGCACTTCAAAAAACTTGGCCAAACACATATACTTAACCGCTGCGCTTCACGGTTTTACGACATAAACTGACAAACTAATAAAAATTGACGACAGATGATGTCGTTTTTCCGATTATTTTGTGGTGCATTAGTCACAGTATCTAGTGGTGCACTAGTCACAGTAGACAGTAGTTAGTGGCGGATCCTGAGAAAATTCATTTCCCGTTACCCTCCGAAAAAATGTAACGATATAATGGCAAATATTGGTTAATTAGAAAAAAATATCTGATAAAATTCAATACCGTAAACGAAATCTAGCATTGAAAATTATTACTAATTAATAAAATATTTGGTGACTTACCTAATATTTATGAAATGCATACTAGTAAATAAAAATCGACCGAAAGTAAATTTGGTGTCATTTGATCCACTATGACTTGACTATGTGCAATAAATTGCCGTAACCTAGTTAGTGGCGATCCTGGAAAAATTAATTTCCGTATTAATTCGAATAAATTTAACGGCTTAACGGTCTTACAAGTTACGACATTTAACAAAAAAGCTAATAAAATATTTCAGCATCGGATAAGATTATGACACCAATTAAAATCGAGCTTTCTACTTCTGGAATGACTAAAATGAGAAATAGATCGTTACAGATTTGTAAAGTAATCATATCTTTCCATGTTTTACGACATAAACGGACAAACTAATAAAAATCATAGCATCAGACTTCTGAAAATGAGATAGAGATCATTACTCCGATACACTAAGAGCAATAAAATTTGGTCCACTAGTTACACTAGTTAGTAGCGGCTCGAGTGAAAATTCTTTTGCCGTTACCCTCCGAAAAATATAAAGATATTAGGCCAATAATAATTAACTTAAAAAAAAATCGAAGTATTAGATAAAATTATACCGCAAACAAAATCTAGTTTTTTATATTGGTAGATAGTGTCACTTTGATCCACTATGACTCGACTATGTGCAAAAAAAAAACGCCGTGCACTAGTTAGTGGCGATCCAGGAAAAATTAATTTCCGTATTAATTCGAATAAACTTAACGGCTTAACGGTCTTACGAGTTACGGTTTTAAACAAAAAAGCTAACAAAAATTTTAAGGATCAGATAAGATCATGACACCAAAGAAAATATAGCTTTCTATATCCGGGATGACTAAAATAAGAAAAATGTCATTACTGAATTGTAAAGTAATTATATATTTCCATTTTTGATGGCCGGAGTTGGTGAGTTAAGCCCATATTCCTCCTATTTAAATTGAGAAACTTTTTTGTCAGATTATTCACTGATTTTTCTTTCTTCTGATCAAAGTTGTAATATCAAGCATGATCATGAAGAAGAAGAAAAAACCAAAATCCGAAGAATGGTTTCGATACTGTGAAACATCAAAGCAGAGAATTACCGTAAAATTGTTTTGGTATTATTTTCTTGTGAAATCCTACTGTCAAACAATTATTGCTCTTGATTTTTGTTGATATCTTAATAATTTTTACACTAGATCCAGTTTTATGTTTTATTTTTCTTCTTGTAAGTGAATGATAATAAGCTATCTACTGTTACTTGATTTTGCAGCGATGGTGTCTTGAAAACTTCATGGTGGAGTGAGATAGCTCCTAGTTGTCGAGGATGACAAAGTTTTAGCAGTAACATTAGGTAGCGGAATTGCGTTATTAGCACAATCGTCTTCAATCATATGTTTTATTGTTTGAGATTCCAACACCACAATTTCGTCCACCTCGAAATCCTCACCGTCTGATGATTTCAACATAATCTTCTTTGATGATGATGTTTCCGCATTGTTGTTGTTGTTGTTCTTCTTGCTTTTTCTCATGTTATTTGAGGACGTCAGGAAGATATTCAACATCACAAACGACTTCAGCCCGGAAGAAGAGGCAGAAGTTCGAAACGAGAAGCAGTGGGCCTTTGAATGATCTTCTTGTTAATCCTATGAATCATCTTTTGGAATCCTTGTAGAAATTGTATAATTGAAAGCTTGATTTTATTATCAAGGCTATAGTATCAAGTATGATTTTTGAAGAAAAAACTAACTAATCCGAGGGGAATGGTTTCGATACTGCGAAACACCAAAGCAGAGAATTACCGTAAAGTTGTCTTAGTATCATTTTCTTGTGAAATCCTACTTTCAAACAATTATTGCTCTTGATTTTTGTTTATATCTTAATAATTTTTACACTAGATTATTGCTACATTCAAATAATTTTTATGTTTTTTTTTTCTTCTTGTAAGTGAACTATAATAAGTAATCTATTGATATTTGATTTTGCGGGAGACTCGAGTCTGTCATTATATACTCAGTATCATTATAGCTCCTTCCTAATGTTACTCTAATGCCAAACATTAGCAAAACATTAATGTCTTCCGTTTCACACAAACATAAATAATTTGTCAATGATGCGGGGAAAAAAAGAAATAAATTGAACTTGAGAAACTCTTATAGTTTCTCAATCTTGTTTGGCAAAGAGATACAAAAGGTTGAGATATGGAAAACCGAATATCTGCACTTTCCTCTCGGTTAAATGCGCATAAAACCTGAAGCCAATATTAAGATGTGGAACAAAAGAATCGTGTTGATAAATTGCCACCGGATCTTCATAGTACTAGAGACACATGAGTAGGTCTTCTTAGACACGGTCTCGCAATAAACTTATTAGAAGACTAAACACAATTTAAAGTGAAAAAATAGGTATGTGTAATATAAAATATGAGTAGTTTACAAATAACGGTGGTCACTATCAACAATAAAATGGTACTCCGTATGTTTGTTTTTTGTTAAGATAATTGAGAGGGAATTGTGTTAAGCGAATTGGAGGAGAATGTTGTGTTGTATTACTCATTCCAAAATGCAATATTTATAGTACAATCTAGACCTTCCCAAGTTCCCAATATCACTTATGAATACAATGACTTGGGAATACACTCACTTGGGAAGATAATGACATGGAACTCAACATGACTAGGGGATACATTGTATCCTAATATTTTTAAATAATGTATCAAATATAGATCAATAGTAAAAAGAGTTACGAAAAACTGATGTTAAAAGGACCAACTCATTTTTTTTAATAATAGTAACGCGGTATCATGCTGTTAAACAAGAAGAGCCACTGTATCACTTCGCGCTTGTGGCAAATGCAGGAACAATACTTTCGTATTCCTTCAGTTAAATTTAACGGTTTTAGAGATATAAACCGACATACTAAATAAAAATCTTAGGCTCGGGTAAAATCAGGACATCAAAGAAAATCTAGCTCATAAAATTTAATGTTTCTGAAAATACTTACTAGTCCATAAAACTCTACATATCTGATGATGCTCTTTGTCCGATTATTTCGTGTCACTCTTATCTGTTGTGACTTGCTAATAAGCAATAAAATGCGGTGCACTAATTCGTGGCGAATCCAGGAAAACTCTCTCATATCCCCTCAAGTAAACTTAACGGTATAACGGCATAAAAGGGTAAGTAGTAAAAATCTTACCATGAGACAAAATCATATAAAATGTGTTGGACTAATTAGTGGCGAATCCGGGAAAAATCTCTCATATCCTCTCAAGAAAATTTAACAGTTTTACAACTGTTTTCAACATATAATGATAAAGTAGTAAAAATCTTACAACCAATAAAAATCATGATACCAAAGAAAATCTAGCTTTCCATATTTGGTAAACAAACTCGGTATTTGACTACGAAGACGAAAAATAGATCATTACCAAATGTTTCTGAAAATGCTTAGTAGTCCGTAAAAATCGACAGTTAGTGCAATTTTTCTGATTATTTAGTGTCACTCTTATCCATTATGCCTTGAGATGACTAGATGAGCACTGAAATGCGGTGGACTTATCTTGACAGATTCTTTGCCGTAATCTTCCAAATAATTTAACGGATTTAACGGTTTTACAACATAAAACAACAAACTAATGTTTTGCATCAGATAAAATCAGAGCACCGAAGAAAATCTAGCTTTCTTTCCCGCAATCTCTTAAATAAATTTGACGGATTTAACGGTACGCAATTAAACGACAAATTAATAATAATGTTTAGTATCAGATAAAATCATGGCACCATAGAAAATCTAGCATTCTATTATTGGTAGAGAGACAAAATACCCGGTAACTAAAAAGGGAAATGGATCATACACAATTGTAACGTAATCTACTCTGTATACTTCTATTTATGTTGGCCTAAAATTGGTAGATGGTGCTCCTTTTCTGATTTTTTGGTGTCAGTTTGATCCACTATGACTTCACTATGTACAATAAAACGCCGTGCACAAGTTACAGGCGGATCCAGGAAATTTTTTTTTTTCGTATTCCTTCAAATAAATTTAACGGTGTAACGGTTTTATGACATTAAACGTAAAACGAACAAAAAAATTAAGCATCAGATAAGATCATGACAGCAAAAAAAATCTAGCTTTCCATATATGGCAGAGATACGGTGTATCCGATGACTAAATTGAGAAATAAATTGTTACAAAATTGTAAACTAATCTCTCTTTTCATTTGTGGTTTCCTTAATTGGTTTTTTGAATCATTACCCCTCCTATTTAAATTGTCATGCCATTTTTCATTTATGTTATTAATCACTGCTTTTTGCTTCTTCTAATCAAAGTTGTAGTACGAACTATCAAGTATGATAATGAAGAAGACGAAAAAAAGTCCTGGTCCAATGGTTCCAATACTGCGAATACATCAAAGCATAGGATTACCGTAAAGTTCCCATGGTATGACTCTTACGAAATTCTCTTCAATCTATCACTGTTCTAGATTTGTTTTCGATATTTTGATAATACATGCACTAGGAATTTCATTTTTGTATATGAGCTCTAATGAGTTATCTATTGATACTCGAGTCTGTCCATATGTTCATAAGTAAGTTTTCTAAGAGACGGTCTCATAGCTTAAAGTAAAAACGAAGATCAAATACAATTTAAAGTAAAAATGGTAGTATAAGTAATCTTCAGTTTCATACATAACATAAATTAGTTTGCTAATAAAGGTGAACGCAGTAGCATCATTGATACTGAGATTCTGTATACATGGAAGAGAGACTGTCACTACTACAAATTCCTGCATTTTACGACGCTTATCTTAATGATTCTCGACGCTTAAAAGTGTCGCTAAATAATTTCTCGACGCTTCACTAAAGCGTCAGGTTTTTCGGCGTCAGTAATTTATGACGCTTTTAAGCGTCAGTCTTATCAACGCTTTATTGCGTCACGCTTGTTATATTGGCGCATTTTTCTGTCATCATTTTTTACGCTTTTCAAGGTCATGTATTTAGTAATCGACGCTATATAGCGTCGTAAAGTAATTTAGGCTGAATTTTTATTTTTTAATAAAAAAATCACTGATTAATATTTTGTGATTCCATAACTTTCATGCTTGTCTAGTTTACCAAGTAATTGAATGTCACTCATTTTTAGTACACAGTAGCTAACAATGGAAAAAAATCTCATATATAAATTAAAAATACAACTTCGGATATGTGTGGAGAAAACACTTGGTACAAAATAAACTTCAAGAGCTGAAATATTTCCACAAAACAGAGCCGTTTATACATCCATCTACTACAGAAATGCACGTCACCGACAAATAAACCTACATAACGCATGACAATCTAAGTCGTCCATTCTTATCACCGTCTCCCACTGCAGCTCGACTTACTGTCAACAAATAGTTCCAAGTCCCTGCACCATTAAGCATTTCATAGTCATTGCACATAACATATCATATCCAAAGCCAGACGGATATTCTATTGAGTAAGACAGTAAACACGAACTAATAACCATTTCTTAGACAATATACATGCCATATGTCATGTTTAATCTGCTTAGGACTATTCTAAGCTTCTAGTGTATGTCAATTCTTCCATTCAAAACAAAGAGGCACATTTTGGCAGCAAAATTTCAAGAATCTGCTCAACTCTTTAATTTCATGAATTTGCTCCCGTAACTGAAAAGTAAAGGTAAAAGATCTGAGAATATAAAAAAAAATCCGAGGAAAAACAATATACTTGGCTAAGCAACATTACATCAACGGGTACTATGAATAGACCAAGGTCACACGGAAAACAAATTGAATTGTACATCAATAACAAACGTACTATGAATCTTGCAGTTTTAAGATTGATAATGTTATAATGGAGACTTAAAATACCGATGAAAGCATAAGATAAGATGTGAACTAGGGACCACAAACATACTAATTTTTTTTATCATAGTATCTTATACACAAACATTAGCACCTCATAATTCTAATAATTCAGGGTAGATTTTGTGCAAGCAACGGATAGACACAATATAATTCCTCGATAATCTATTTGTATTTGCTATGCGTGTAACTAAGAGGCTGAAGGCCTTAAAGGCGTTTTATATTGCAGCAAACGGCTACCTCACAAAACATATTCGCATATTATGAACTGGAGTTCACTAAAAGTGTCCTACCTATACAAGATGTCTTCTCATATACATTTACTACCCAAACCCTTACAAATGTCATATTCTTTTCAAAATCTCAAGTACATACCATGCATTTGAACCTTGAGGCGTGCTAAGCATGTGAACCTTCAGGCATTCTAGCAAAACAATGAAATGAGATTTTCAGCATATGACATAATTTAATACAACATATAACATCACAAGAAGCATTAACATATCCATTTTGATTAGGGAATGAGGAAAGCTGATATATTAAAAGAACAATTAGATATAACATTATTTTTAATGACGACTATGGAAGATAAAAAACTCATTTCAGAACGCAAGAAAATTTATATAGTTCGTTGTCAACTCATAACCGTATGTGGTAAAGATACCAACCTCAGACTGTCAACACTCTTTTCATACCAATGCTTGCTGCTATCATATTGTTAGAATCATTCCATTTAATTGCAACAAGTAACAAGGGTCATCTTTGATACTGAAAAACAACACCAATTATCCGTCTTAAGAGTAAAACAGGTCAAATAGTACACCATTTGGCTAAATAGGACAATTATTTTGCTGGTTCTTAGAAACTTTTCTTTTGTCTTATCCATCATATTTGACCGTCTTAAGATTAACAAACAAACAATACGTGAAAGATTGAGAATAGAAATAAAGTTATTACCAATGAAAACCCGTAAAAGCAAATCCACTAGATAATGAGGATCTTTAACATAGAAGAACAATGATGCAGATTGCTAATGAGATGAATAACCTTCAATAACGTGCAGAATTCTAGCAAAAATTAAAAACAATCATGTAAGTCTTCTTTTACGAAGATAAAAATCAATGAACGAAAGATCTCAATACAAATTATATCTAAGTAAATCAAAAAAGTGATTTCAAAGGAAAACATCTGATTGAAAGCTTGACCATATATGTTATACTGTCATTTGTGAATTCATGTCAATTCACAACATAGAGCAAAAGTAAATATCTTTTCAATCAATACATATTCATATTCAAATTGGAAAATTGCAATTATGGAGTAGAAATTATAAGTACATAAAAAATCCGTAGTGGAAAACAGGAAGTATCTATCTAATCAAATAGTGTTCGAAGGAATGATATTATTAGTAACGGGATTAAAATATAATGGAATACCCCAATTTGAAAACCCTAGAAATTTGTAACAAGAAAACGGTGCGAGAAGATACCTGACAAGTTTTCTTGTGAGAGTCGGCCGTGAGCATAAAAAGAATCGAAGGGTTGAAGGAAGTTGAGAATGGTGAAGAATATGAGAGATATATCGAGAAGGTTGAAGGCAGTTTAAAGAGGGGGGCGATGAAGGAAAAGAGGTTGAGGGAAAGTGGTTGGTCAATAGTTTAATTTCTAAGACGTGAAACGTGTATACTCCGTATATTGTTTTATTTTTTTTTATGATCGACGCTTCTAAATGTCAACCCCCGCAAAATGCATTGAACCGCCCTTGACGCTTCCTAAAACGTCGAGACAAAAGCGTCAACATTTTAAGGGTTTTGTTGTAGTGTGTAATCTCTATCTAATGAATAAAATCAAATATCATTACTACTCAATGTTTCTGAAAATGCTTACGAGTCCATAAATAAATAAAACCCGGCAGATAATGTTCTTATATAGTCCATAAATGAATAAAACGAGGCTATGGAACGGAGTACTAAATTATTTGCTACCATTTTTCATTGACGGTAAACTTTATTTATATGCTTTTTTTCATTTTTTTTCTCGCATCTTTGTTTATAGTAGATAATAATATCTCGTTTATTTGGTAATAAATTGTCGGGAATGGGAAGAGAATCATATTTCAGACCGAATTCAGAACCAATCCTTCCTAAAGCATTCATGTATCATTCACTCAGATGGAAATTAATATCTATTATCTCCTATAGAATTCACATGTGGAAATATATCACTAAATTCACATTTTCTCCCATTTTTTGATGAACACTAAAAGAAAAATATATGCATTACCTTTAAAATGTGGTTTACTTATCCAACCTAACCCCATACTCTAATCTATAAATACATTTTCCTAAGCCTTGCTGAAACACTCAACTTACTAATTCTTGATTTATAACTATTAAATTAAAGTTCTATCAAAGCAAAAAGTTATCGTAAAGTCTTAAGGTAACCTGTTTTTGACAATTTTCTTCTTATATTTTCTGTCAATCACTACCTTGATTTGTGGTTTTTGCGGGCTACATTAATCCCGCTTTTCGATTAAAAAGTTTTCAAATGTCGCGAAATTCACGTAGGATCCTACTCCATAAATAATGTTGCAAATCAGGTGGAATATGATGTGTATGTCAATGTTGCATTTTTTTCATGTACTTCTGCACTAACACTTTTTTTCATGGGCTTTTGGCTAAATCAATAGGATTAAACATATTTCAAATAGTCGGAAGAACCATGCATCCTTTAATTTGTGGTAGTGAAGTCAAACCCTTATCAAACGGTGGAAAGTCTAGCTTTCTATATTTGGTTGATAGACAGAGTATCTGATGACTAAAATGAGAAATAGATCATCACTAGCTCGAACGTAATGTAATCTCTCTTTCCATCTTTGATAGCATCGGTTATCGATTCAAAGCTTTATTCCTCGTCTTTAAATTGAGCAATCTTTTAGTCAAGTTATTAGGAAGATTAATATGTGACATAGGGTTTGTTATTTTCTACTAAGTTCTTCGTATTTTAACTATAAATGGGAACTCGAATAATTATCATTATCCAACCAATCATCTTACTAGAAAAGATTTGCTTATTCGAATCAAGGTTATAGCTCCAAGCATAATCATGAAGAAGACGAAGGAAAAAAATCCAGGGAGACTGGTCCCGATACAACAAATCATAGAATTACCGTAAAGTTTTCTTTGTAAAATTCTGACGAAATCCTGCTTTCATCTTATTTTAACAAGGTTTACATTAAATATTTCACTGTATATATTTTTTTCTTTTCTTTTCTTTTTTTAAAAAAAATTCGTGAATGCAAATAAGTTATCTTTTAATACTTGATTTTGCAGAAGACTCGGGCCTGTTAATATATTATCCCTATTACTATAGCTCTTTCCTAATATAGTAGGATTTCGTACGAATATTACTAAAGAAAATTTACGGTAATTTTCTGATTTGATGTATTAGGATCATCCTCCCTAGATTTTTTCCTCCTTCTTCATGATCATGCTTGGTGCTAGAGCTTTGATCCGAAGAAGCAAATTCTTCTCTGCAAGATGATTGTTTGAATGATGATAACAAAATATTCAAGTTTGAATTTATAGTAAAGATAGGAAGAAATCAAAGGAAAATAACACTCCCTACGTCAAATAATAATCCTCCTAATAACTTGACTAAGAGTTGGCTTAATTTAAAGCCGATGAATGAAGATTCAAATCGCCAAACGAGGTTATCCCAATTGGAAAGATATATTAATTTAGAGTCGGATAATGATTTATTTCTCATTTTAGTCATCACATACTCGGTCTATCTACCAAGTATGGAAAGGTAGATTTTCCACCGTCTTGATAAGGGCTTTGACTTCACCACAAAGGATGCCTAATTCTTCCAATTACTCTGTATTATACTGGGATGTAGGAGTTAGACTATAGATTGCGTCTTGGGTGCACGATGTCACAAACATACATGTTGCTCACCTGTAAGAAAAAACAGCGACATTGACTTGCACATCATATTCTACCTGATTTACAACAATATATATGGCGTAGGATTATGCGTGAGTTACTTGACATTTGACAACATTTTTAATCAAAAAGCAGGGCTAATGTAGCCTCTATAAGACATAAATCAAGGCTATGATCGATAGAAAAGAAATTGAAAATGTCAAAAAAAAATTATATACCTCAATATTTTACGGTAATTATTTGATTGATAGAACTTTTAACGATGCAAAGATTGTTGGAGTTGAGTGTTTCTGTAAGTCTCAAGAAAATGTATTTATAGATTAAAATATGGGGTTAGGTGGAATATACAAATTAAATCACATTTGAATGGTAATACATATGTTTTTCCTTTTAGTTTTCATAAAAAAAATTTGTGAACAAATGTGAATTTAGTGATATGTTTCCTCTTAAGTGAATTCTATAGGAGATATTAGAGATTAATTTACGACTGGAGGGTGATAAATGAATTGCCTTAGGGTAGGGAGGATTGAATTGATTCTCAATTCGGTCTGATATATAATATGTGATTTTTTTGCCATTTTCAACAATTTATAACTTAATAATAAACGATATTATCTACTATAAACAAATATGTGAGAAAAATAAGCATATAAATGAAGTTTATGGTGGATAAAAAATGGTAGCAAATAATCTAGTATTCCGTTCATCTCGATCATTTTTTTTACGTTTTCGTTAAAGAAGTGTGGTATTTAATTCTTTACTCTCTTTTTTTCCACAAAATCGCCTAGTCAAACATACATACACTGACTGGTGACAAGTAGCAGAGAAACATTTGATACTAAAATTGAGAAATAGATCATTAATTTAATTACGTCATAAACCAAAATTGCTTACTAGTTCATAAAACTTGATGATTGCGCAATAAATTAACTAATATCACCCTCATTTTAACTCTTGCTTAGTCAAATTTATAACCCAACCTATGGTTAGCTAGATTGTCATTTATAGGAGTTTATAACATATTAGCTAGCTCATTGTAGATAGTGTTATTGTATATCGGTTACTTGGTATACCTCCTCGACTACTCGTCGTGCATCTATATTGATTCCGATTCAAAGGAAGAGCTTGACCAAACATAAAGTCTAAGATCGAGTCGATACCAAAAGAGAATGGAGTTAAGATAAAGAATGATCGGTGTTAAAAGTCCAAGGGACAAATTTGAGGCAGAGGGGGTGAATCTTGAACTATTTAAAGGGTAAGAATTGGTAGCCCAAGATAAAGCATTACTTCATATCCGGCAAAATCGAGTCAGAGCAGGCAACATTCTGCATCTGGGGGGAGACATTCTCCTAGGCAAGAGCAAATATTATCCGACGAAACTGTGTCAGAGGGGAAGACATTCCGCGCTCGAGGGACCGGGGATATTCCAGAATATTGTCGGATGGCCTGGCCTGTAGTTGACCAAAAACTTGATTTATCTATAATAGAATATAACTATAATATATGACCCTCAACCATCACCTTAAGGTTTTGGTTGAGATGGTTCATCTATCTTGGTATCAGAGCCAGTGTGACCGAAGGTCACGAGTTCAACCCCTGGAAGCCCTCAATATCTCATAAACTCACCAAGTGAAAAAACCCGCACATAGTATGGGGTGTCTGTGCACTAACTACTCTTCAAGCCCAATGGGCATTCGAGTGAGGGGGCATAATAGAATATAACTATAATATATGGTAAAAAGAAAAGGGTTTTTCTACATGGTACCCCTCATTTTTTTCGAAATCTAAATGGTACCCCTAAACTTAGTAAGTAGCACATAAAATACCCAAACTACTAAAAATCAAGTGTTAAAACACCTAAATAAAGTTTTGTTCGAGATAATGGGAATACAAATTATTTGCAGTTAGTGGATTATACATCAAATGTATGACCTTCATTTAAAGAGCTCAAAAACTTTACTGCCTTACTCAGCATCATTTCTTAGCGGACAGATTTATACAGGTCGAAAATTTTATTGCGATATTCAGAAAGTCTACTTGCTAGAATACTCTAAATCTAAGTGGATAGAATTATACAGCTCAAAAACTTTATTGCTACGATGCTTAAAAAGTCTCATATAATTTGCGACTCGCAAGATTAAACATAAATACTTTAAAATGCTCACAACTTTTTAAGCCGGAAATATCTATACAGCTAAAAAAGAACTGAAGTAGAATGCCCATTTTTTTTTTTTGCGATGCGAAGGAGTAAAAAAAAACCTTTGTTACGATAATCGAAATCTGTCTTCAAAGATGATAGAACTATACCGCTCAAAAATTTTACTATCATACTCAAAATATTTTTTCTTAGTGGGTATGTACAATTAATTTGAATCTTTTTTCTTAGCGGATATAATTACACAAATATTTCATTAGAACACTCGTAAGTCGTAAAAAAAATTTAAACTCAATATTTAAAAACTTCAAAAACTTCATTTTCATACTCATAAATTTTATACCTTTGCTCAGATAGTTTATGTCAATGATCAGAAATTTTTTGATGCTAAAAAACTAGGCAACTATAAAAATGTATTTATTTACTCAAAAAGTAAAATCTGAGGTACTACCTGTGATGTACAATCCTTTTTCCCAATTATTTACTACCATTTTTTTCGACCATAACCATTATTTATATAATTATTTTTCATTTTTTCTCACATCTTTGTTTATAGTAGATAATATGGTTCATTAGGTAATAAATTGTCGGAAATGGGATAAAACTATATATCAAACCGAATTCATAAACAATCCTCGGCATTCATGTATCATTAGCCAGATGGAAATTAATCTCTATTATCTCCTATATAATTCATATATGAGGAAATATATTTCCAAATCCACATTTTCTCCCATTTCTGTATGAACACTAAAAGAAAAATATATTCATTACCTTTCAAATGTGATTTACTTATCCCACCTAACCCCATATTCTAATCTATAAATAGATTTTCATAAGACTTGCTGAAACACACAACTTCAACCTGACTAATCCTTAGCATCTTACAAGGTTCTTCAATTCACTTGATAGGCCAACTTTGCAACATTGACGTCGTTGAAGAGACAGAAGAAGAAACAGATGATCAGCCTTCATGCTGGTCACTATTAAAGTTCTATCAAAGCAGAGAATTACCGTAAAGTCTTGAGGTATATAACTTGTTTTCTACATTTCTCTTATTTTTTTCTTTGTTTGTGGTTGTTGCAGGCTACATTAGTCCCACTTTTCAATTGAAAAAGTTTTCAAATGTCAACTAATTCATGCGTGATCCTACTCCATACATATTGACATATTGTTGCAAATCGGGTAGAATATGATGTGCCAATGTTGCAGTTTAAACAGGTGATTTACTTATCCCACCTAACCCCATACTCTAATTTATAAATACATTTTCTTAAGACTTGATGAAACACTCAACTTTAACCCCGCTATCAAAATTAAGGTCGATGAAGAGACGAAGAAGAAACGGAGGACCAGCCTTGATGCTCGTCACTATTAAAGTTCTATCAAAACAGATAATTACCGTAAAGTCTTGAGGTATATAACCTGTTTTTGACATTTCTCTTCTTTTTTTTGTCTGTCAATCACAACCTTGATTTATGGTTTCTACTGGAGGCTATCTTTGGCCCGCTTTTTGATTGAAAATGTTTTCAAATGTCAAGTAATTCATTCATGATCCTACTCTAATACTCCATATATAATGTTGCAAATCGAGTAGGATATGATTTGTCAATGTCACAGTTTATTCATGTACTTCTGCACTAACTCTTTGCTTCATTGTGACTTTTATCTTGCAGATGAGCAACATGTATTTTCGTAACATCGTGCACCCAAGACGTAGTTGATACGGGCTTTAATTTCCATTGTGAAAGTATAATACGGGCTTTTGGCTAAATCAATAGGATTCATAATATTTTCAATAGTTGGGAATCCTTTGTGGTGAAGCTAAGCCCTTATCAAACGGTGGAAAACCTAGCTTTCCATACCTGGTTGATAAAAAGAGTATCCGATGACTAAATTGAGAAATAGATCATTACTCGACTATAAAGTAATCCACCTTCCCATTCGTGATAGTATCGGCTGGTAATTCGAATCCTTATTCCTCAACTATAAATTAAGCAATTTTTTAGTCAAGTTATTAGGAAAAATTTTGTGGGATGTAGGGATTTTTCAACCCAGTTCGATCAATTTTGACTAAAAATTGGAACTTCAATATTTTGTTAACATCATACAAGCAATCATCTTGCTTACAAGAATTTGCTTTTTCGGATCAAGCCTCTAGCTAGGGCCAAGCATGATCATGAAGAAGAAGAAAAAAAAATCCTAGGAGAATGGTCCCGATACATCAAATCAGAGTATTACCGTAAAGTTTCATTGGTAATTAATATTCTTAAGAAATCCTACTTTTAATATATTACTTCTCTTGTTTTTGTCGATATTTTGATAATGTTTACACCAAACATTTTGGTTTTTTTTTATGTAAACGCTAATAAGTTATCTATTGATACTTGATTTTGCAGAAGGCTCGAGTCGATCAGTCAATAAATTTTGCATATTATATTATAGCTCCTTCCTTATGTTACTTTAGCACGCACAAAACACTAATCTTGCGAAATCCTGGTATATTAGGAAAGAGCTATAGCAATAGGGATAATATATTGACAGACTCGAGTCTCCTGCGAAATCAAGTATCAATAGATCAGATCCTTATTATTTGCATTCACACAAAATTAAAAAGATGAAATGTTTTCAAAAGTTGTCAAAATATCAAAAGAAAAATAAAGAGAACTAATAGATCAAAGGAGGTTTAGTAAGAAAATTACAATGGGAATTTTACGGTAATTCTATGATTTGACATATCGAGACCATTCTCCTAGGTATTTTTTTTCTCCTTCATGATCATGCTTGGTGCTAGAGCCTTAACCCGAAGAAGCAATTTCTTCTTTGTCAGATGATTGTTTGTACGATGTTAATAAACTATTCAAGTTCTAATTTTTAGTTAAGATTGGAAGAATTCAGAAAAATTTAACATTCCCTACTTCAAGTAATCTTCGTAATAACTTGACTAAAAGATGTCTTAATTTAAAGTTGATGAATGAAGGTTCAAATCGCCAACCGAGGCTATCACAAATGGAAAGATAGATTACTTTACAATCAAGTAATGATTTATTTCTCAATTTAGTCATCGAATACTTTGTCTATCTACGAAGTATGGAAAGGTAGATTTTCCACCGTCTTGATAAGGGGTTTGACTTCACCACAAAGGATGCCTAATTCTTTCGATGCGGTTTTGATGCAGTTTTGGTATCGGAACGCAGGTCTTCTTTTGAGGAAATATTCCTCCTGGCTTCATGCTATGTCTATGTAATTATTGTCAATAGTCCATAGATTAATTTGTTTGATGCATAGCTTGGCAATGGCTTGAAACATCTGTAATGTTTGTGCTGTATATATTGATTTCAATATACTTACCCTTTATATATATATAAAAAAAAAACGACATTGGCACATCATGTTCTACTCGATTTAAGACAATATATATTACGTAGGATTATATGTATGCAAGAATTACTTGACATTTGGCAATATTTTTAATCGGAAAGCAAGACTAATGTAGCCTCGAGAAGCCATAAACCAAGGCTATGATCGACAGAGGAAAAAAAAATAAAATGTCAAGAAAAAGTTATATAACCTCAAGACTTAACGTTAATTCTTTGCTTTAATAGAATTCTGAACGGTGACCAGCATTGTTGCTGGTCATCTGTTTCATCTTCCGTCTCTTCATCGACCTCAATGTTGCGAAACAGGCCTATCATTTAAATGAAGTTAAACCTTATAAGATGCAAAGGACTACTAAATCACATTTGAATGGTAATGCAAATATTTTCTTTTAATGCTCATAAAAAAATTGAATTGTATAGGAGATAATAGAGATTAATTACCGACTGGGTAATAATACATGAATACGTGAGGGAGGATTGTTTTAAATTCAATCTGAAATTTAATAATTTTTTCCCCATTTTCGACTATTTATTACCTTGTGAACGATATTATCTACTATAAACAAATATGTGAGAAAAAAGAAAGAAAAAAAATCATATAAATAAAGTTTATGGTCAATAAAAAATGGTAACAAATAATTAGTATACCCTTCATCTCGATCAGTTTTTCTTTTACGTTCTTTCTGATTTAATAGTCAGAGTCATTCTTTTATTTTAATTTTCTTTTTTCACAAAATCGCCTGGTCCAACACGTTCTTAAGTCATGCATCGGTAGCAGAGTACACTATCAACATTGGCTTCGTGGGTTGGCCTAAAGCCTAAATGTGCAGTTTGACGATAAAAATAAGAGCATGGCTCAGAGTTGATTTGTAAACTTAATTGATTTGTAAAGAAAGGACACCTAATTAAGTTGAAGAATAGGTTACAGTTTTGGTATTGACAACTCACGATGGATCAGAGTGACACCAAATAATTGGAATTAGAGCATCATTTGCCGAGTTTTATCCATTAGATACGGTCTCTCTACCAAGTATTTTCAGAAAGATTGGGCATTGATCTATTTCTCATTTTATCCATTAGATAAGGTCTCTCTACCAAGTACTGAAAGTTTGAAGTCGTACTCTTATAATTGGCCGCAACAACAACAATAGCCCAATAATCAATGATGATGACGTCGACTCATTTCTTGTAAATAGTTTGAATGGGATCCATTTTTGTAAATCCTTATGTTTTGAACTCCATTTAAGAAAAAAAATCCCAATAATTGATTTATTAACATTGTAATCTTAATCAGAAGTAAGAGACATATTACAGTTATTCGTAAAGGGCATATCTATTGTTATAAGAAATTTCCTAACAAGCGTACACATTTTATTGTAGATAGTGACCCCCTATATTTTAATCTAATTTATTTACATGTACCCATTTTTTTTACTTCCGGTACCATTTTACTTTAAATTGAATTTGGTCTCTCAATAAACTTATTCTGAGACCGTCTCTTAGAAGACTTACTTAGGTCTGTTTAATACTTTGAAGATCCAACGTCAATTTATCAGCACCGTGCTTTTCTTATACGACTTTCTTCATACTGGCTTCAGCGGCTTTTTCTGCTTCTCCTTTTCAAATCACTTCTGAAATTTCTCGCCCTTTTGTTTCTCTTTGCCAAAGATCATTGAAAAATTATTCGCGTGCTTTTCGAATTTCCTTACTTTTTGACGCTAGAGTAACCTTAGGAAGGAGTTATAATAATAGGGACAACATAATGACAAACTCGAGTCTCCTGCAAAAATAAGTACCAATATGTAACAAATCAAAACCTTTACCAGTAATTGATTGATTGAGCAAAATAAATCAATTGAAGCACAACATATTCATTCATACGGATTTCAGAAACGAGATCTAGGGTTGGATTAAATTAAAATAAAAAAGAGATTAAGTAAAATAAAATGTAAACCTGGTTAGTAGTGGTGGCAGCGGTTCGGTCTTGTCGGGTGAGCGGATGCGAGAGCATGTGTTTGATGTGTGAATTATATTTTCAGAGAAGGTACACCCAAGAAAATTCGAAAAGCATGTGAGATCAATAGGGGATGGTAGATGGAAAAACAACGTATGGGTTAGGGTTGGAGGAGTGAAGGTGTCGTTGGTGAAAACTAATCTGCTCGACGTATTTTTGGGTTTGCATCCCAAAGGTAGTGACGCTCGACGTGGTTTTGTACACCAAGATGAGTTCATTGCCTGTATTATATGTGGCAAGATGCGCCGGTTTGAACGCCGAACCCAATACCAATGTTGGCTTTATCATCAGGCTTGTTTCACTCGGGATCATTTGTAACACCCCCAATATCCTCTTAGTTTAAAAATTCCAATTTCATTTAAAATAGGATAATGGGTGTGCCACAATATAATCAAATGTGGTGATAGAACCATGATTTAAAGCAAAAAGGATAAAAGTCCATATGAATAAAACCAAGGTGTTAAAATCCGATTACAACATTCCAAATTTAGCGGAAGCAAATCTAAGTTATAAGTCTAAAAAACCATCAAATGTTTTTAAAGTTAAGACTTTAAATATTCCATGATAACGGCTCACCCCAAGAGTTCTCGATTCTACTTTCCACAAGTACCTGTCATACGATCTGCTCACACGGTTTGTGGTCATCGCAGGTCCAATCAAGGACAAAACAAAAGAAGGGTCAACAATAATGTTGAGTAAGGTAAACAATCCGAAAAGAAGAATTGGTAAGTTTTAGAATACTAACTTGAATTACATTTTCAAAACAATGTACTATGAGATATAAGAATTTCAATAACAACATGTGGTATTTCATATAGTCAAGAAAAAATCATGAGTGTTTCCAAACTTTTCGAATCACATTCATTCCAATACCTTTTCCATTTGAAAAAAAACATTTCTTTCCATAAGTTTCCAACATTTTCAAAACCACATTTCTTCCAATACATTTTCATTTGAAAGAAAACATTTCTTTCGATAAGTTTCCATCATCGGTATACTTGGATAGAGGCCGTATGGAGAGGATCCCCTCGCCCTAGTCCGGATAAGACGGGGTTCACCAAACCATGTACTATAACTGTCCTAACATCTCGAGTGTGCACACCCCTCCAAGGGCCAACCCCAAGGAGGAAGATAAGAGGACGGGGTCTCGATCAACTAACCCCCCACCAAAAGCTCTGTATAGGAGGTCCCTTATTTGGGACAACCTACCCCTCTACCAAAACCGTTTCAGAACCAATATCAAAACCTTTCTAAACAAGTAAACCCATTTCCTTGAAATTAAACATTTCCATAACTTGTACAAAAGATCAAACGGTTTTGGTGTTCAAAACTCTAAAAAATCATAAGTCCTTCATTTCATTTCAAACACGATTCCATTTTCAAGAGATTGGACAACATCAATCATCTTCAATATTCATTTCATCACAATAATTCCAACTAATAACAACCATCATTACAAGCATATTAAATATTACAACATTCGAAACAATACTCATTAGTTCAAGAATAGTGTACGGATTAGTGTTTTCCCTTACCTCACAAGGTTGCTTAGGGAGCGGTTACAGCGCCTCTTCTACAAATTCCGAGTCTACAATATGTATAAAATATCGATTACTAATATATCCAAGTCGTTTCTTAACTTTCTTGTTTTACATTACTTGAATTATACGGTTTCTATTATGTTAAGTTCCGTTAACTAACTCATCCCGCTCTATAGTCTATAATATGATTTAAGCATGAGACCAGAATGTATATGAATGATTTATTAATTCTTTTATTGTTTGGTTTAGTCATAAGCATGCATGCAATAAGATTAACCAAGTTATATTAACCTGATTACCCTTCGCGATTTTTCAGTCGGAAACAAAATCTTTAAACTCGCGTATCTCTCTCGTTACTAATCATTTTGATAAGTGGTCGGTTGGGTTGGATTCCTTGAGATGTCCTCTAACTTTAATACTCAGAGATTAAAGGCCTAAAAAGGTTTTTAAGTTGTACTAATTTACAGTTTAACAAACTCTGTCCAAAAACGAGTCTTAATATGTTATTAGGTGGGAAATGTTTTTAACAAATCGAAATGCCAAGATTCGAAAGTCTAAAGTGCTCTACTTTCCTATTAGTTTAACATATTAAAATATGGGAAGTTAAAAATGTTAATAAGTATGATTTCAAAAGTCTTGTATGAAGATGACAAGTTTTCACTACTAAAACTATTACACTCATTTATCTCGTTTTTTCCAGATAATAGAACGAACTTGTAAAACTCATAATAAATTTAAAACATCATATTTTAAGGCGTGGTCAGTTTGTGTAGATTCCTTTATGAATCTACTAACTTTACGTCATTGTAGGGCTAAGTCTAAAACGGAGTTTAAGATACCCAAAATCATGGTTTTCCAGAATGTGTCGAATTTCGAGACAACAAAAGTAACAATGCATAAGTCCGTCTTAACATAATGAAATGAGTTGATTCCAGAGCCTAAAAATGCTCTATACTCATTTAAGTTTATTGTAGTAAAAGGTCTTGTCTTCATTAATCCTTTAAGTTACTTTTCAAGACTCAAACATTGGGACATGCAGATTCGGTTTGTCCAGAATCACGTTTTAGTGTATGATTTTTCATTTACAAACGACACATGAGATTCTGACAAAATTTTGTATACAACTTATAGACATGCAGAGGTAATACATATATTTTGTTTCACACTAATATAACAAGTTTATGTCCGATTTATCTTCTGTTCATAATCAACCTCCGGATTTTGACACTTTAATAGTTGTTACTTGCTTAGATCTATGCATACATGAATGGAGACTTGTTTGTTGAAGTTTATAGTTTAAGAAACATATGAGTATGTGTTTTGAAGATATTGAAAAATAAATAAAATGGTTATGGATGTTCCTTACATGGTGAAGAACATAAGCTAGGCATGATCCTCCACCTACAATGCTCCTTCTTCTTCCTCCTCTTCTTTTCTCTCTTTCTCCCTCTGACCTCTCTCTATTTTTTTTGTAAAATGGTGTTTGAAATCTGATGGAGTGGAGGAAATAATGAGGGTTGAATGTTTAGGTAAGTGTGTTTTTGAGAAGAGAAAAAGAGAGTGAATGGGGAGGTGTGTGGTGTCACAAATGGGGGACAAAGGGGAAGGGAATCTTTGCATAAATTGGTCCATTTTGCATGCTCAAGTAGGTAGGTTCCTAGGCATGATCATGGCTTATATTTTCCAGATTTGTGATGCATGGGAGACGGGTTTGGCCGGCGGAAATTTTAAATGGCGCGACGGTCTATTACGCACACAATTGTTCGACGGTTTTTACCAATTACTAACGTGAATATTTTATTTGTTCTACCTCATGTTTTATTATGTACGAATTTCATTTAATAGATATATATTTATAATGTTCCACATTAATATTTTATTATTAATTACTTTTCCCAAATTCGTACCCGATTAATAACGAAGCGATAGCTATATCGCCACTAGATCTTCCATTTTATCTCCATTGTTTAAAATCCTTTATTGCTAAATTGGATTACGCTTAATTTTTAATTTCCCTTTTTATCTCTATTGACGACTTTTACGGGTATTACATCATTGGACTTGCTTGAATCATCCTCATGATTCGTAAGTTTTGTTTTATTCGGCGACTTCTCTCATATGCATTTTGCAATGATGCAAAAAATGAAAAATGTCGACAAAAAATCAAGAACAGTAATATAATGACAGACTTGAGTCTCCTGCAAAATCAAATATCAATAGATAATTTTTTATAGTTCACTTTAAAAAAAACTGAATCTAGTGTAAAAATTATTAAGATATTGACAAAAATCAAGAGCAATAATAGTTTGAAGGTAGGATTTCACAAGAATAATACCAAGACAACTTTACGATAATTCTCTGCTTTGATGAATCGTAGTATCGAAACCATTCTCCTGGAATTATATTCTTCTTCTTCTTCATGATCAATGCTTGGTCTACAACCTTGATCAGAAGAAACAAAAAGCAGTGAATAAGTTGACAAAAAATGTTGCTCAATTTATAGAGGAGGAATATATAATTACTTTACAAAAATGGAAATATATAATTACTTTACAATTCGCTAATGATCTATTTCTAATTTTATTCGCCCCATATATAGAAACCTAGATTTTCTTTGGTGTCATGATCTTAATTATGTGATTCTGATTTTTTTTATTAGTTATTTTGTTTAATGTCGTAACTCGTAAGACCGTTACGCCGTTAAATTTATACAAATTAATACGGAAATTAATTTTTCCTGGACACCACTAACGAGGGCACGACAATTTTTTTTTATTTGAAGGAATACGGGAAAGAATTTTCCATGGATTTGCCACTAACGAGTGCAACGCATTTTATTGCTCATAGAGAAGTCGTAATGAATTCGAGTGACACCAATTTCGGAAAAAGTGCATCATATGTCAATCTTTATCGACTTGTAAGCATTTTCGAAAACATTGGAATGATCTATTTCTCATTTTAGTGATCGGATCATTTGTCTCCTGACCAAGTATGGTAAGTTAGACTTCTTTGGTGTCATTATTTTATCTAACGCTAAAAAATTTACTCCGTCTTTAGTTTGACGGTTTAAGTCGTTTATACTGTTAAGTTTATCTGTAATAGCAACGGGAAAGAATTTTCCCTTGATCCTCCACAAACTAGTAGACCACATTTTATTGTTTAAAGTCAAATTCACACTTAATTTTGGGCGTGTATCCGACAATTGAAGAGTCCGGCATGACACGGCATTTCAACACCTCATTACCGGAGTCAGAGTAACACCGGTCATATTGGATCAGCGTGAAACCACGTAATTGGAAAAGGAGCTCTATCTGTCTATTTTAATGATTTAGTAAGCAATATGAATAAATTAAACGATTTTACGACATAAAACGACAAACTGATAAAACCTTTAGTATCAGATAAAATCATGGCACCAAAGAAAATATAGCTTTCCATACATGGTAGAAGACCGAATCTAACGATTAAAATATAGTAAACTAACTTATGTTTGTGTGAAAGTAAAAACATTCGTGATATCACTTTTGGTACCATATTTACTTCAAAATATATTTGGTCTCCCAAATAATTTATTGGGAGACATGTCTTAGGAGACTTATTTATGTTTGTTGAGTACGTACTATGAAGATCCAATCGCAATTTATCAGCACCGTGCTTTTCTTAGACAACTTTCTTCATACTGGCTATAAACGATAAAATTTCATACCAAAAAAACAATATGGGAAACAAGATTTTTATTGAATTATCGAAATATTGAGGGTTACAATTTTCGTAAATCTCTTGATTCCATTCTAAAAGCTAGGGTTTTGATAGTGCTACTTTCAAATAATTTTTATGTTTTGTTTTTCTTCTTGTAAGTGAACTATAATAAGTAATCTATTGATATTTGATTTTGCAGGAGAATCGAGTCTGTCATTATATACTCCGTATCATTATAGCTCCTTCCCAATGTTACTCTAATGCCAAACATTAGCAACACATTAATGTCTTCCGTTTCACACAAAAATAAATAGTTTGTCAATGATGCGGGGAAGAAAAAGAAATAAATAGAACTTGAGAAACTCTTATAGTTTCTCGATCATGTTTGGCAAAGAGATACAAAAGGTTGAGATATGGAAAACCGAAAATCTGCACTTTCCTCTCGGTTAAATGCGCATAAAACCTGAAGCCAGTATGAAGAAAGATGTGGAACAAAAGAATCGTGTTGATAAATTGCCACCGGATCTTCATAGTATTAGAGACACATAAGTAGGTCTCCTTAGACACGATCTCGCAATAAACTTATTAGGAGACTAAAGACAATTTAAAGTGAAAAAATAGGTACGTGTAATATAAAATACGAGTAGTGTACAAATAACGGTGGTCACTATCTACGATAAAATGGTATGTTTGTTTTTAAATAATGTATCAAATAAAGATCAATAGTAAAAAGAGTTACGAAAAATCGATGTTAAGAGGATCAACTCATTTTTTTATCAATAGTAATGCGGTAGCATGCTGTTAAACAAGAAGAGCCACTGTATCACTTTGCGCTTGTGGCAAATCAAGGAAAAATACTTTCGTATTCCTTCAGATAAATTTAACGGATTTAGCGATATAAATCAACATACTAAATAAAAATCTTAGGCTCGGGTAAAATCTGGACATCAAAGAAAATCTAACTCATAAAACTCAATGTTTCTGAAAATGCTTACTAGTCCATAAAACTGTACATGATGCTCTTTTTACGATTATTTTTTGTCACGCCTATCTGTTTTGACTTGCCAATAAGCAATAAAATGCGGTGCACTAATTTGTGGCGAATCTAGTAAATATTCTCTTATATCCCCTCAAGTAAATTTAACGGTATTACGGCATAAAGGGGTAAGTAGTAAAAATCTTACCATGATACAAAATCATATAAAATGTGTTGGACTAATTAGTGGCGAATCCGGGAAAGTTATCTCATATCCTCTCAAGTAAAATTTACAGTTTTACGACTGTTTTCAACATATAATGATAAAGTAGTAAAAATCTTACAACCAAAAAAAATCATGATACCAAAGAAAATCTAGCTTTCCATATTTAGTAAACAGACTCGGTATTTGACTACGAAGACGTAAAATAGATCATTACCAAATTTTTCAGGAAATGCTTAGTAGTCCATAAAAATCGACAGTTATTGCAATTTTTCTGATTATTTGGTGTCACTCTAATCCATTATGCCTTGAGATGACTAGATGAGCACTGAAATGTGGTGGAATTCCAAATAATTTAACCGGTTTATCGGTTTTACAAGATAAAACAACAAACTAATAAAAATGTTTTGCATCACAAGGCACCGAAGAAAGTCTAGCTTTCTTTCCCGCAATCTCTTAAATAAATTTAACGGATTTAACGGTACGCAATTAAACGACAAATTAATACTCCGTAATAATGTTTAGCATCAGATAAAATCATGGCACCGGAGAAAATCCAGCATTCTATTCTTGGTAGAAAGACAAAATACCCGGTAACTGAAAAGGGAAATAGATCATACACAACTGTAATCTACTCTGTATACTTCTATTTATGTTGGCCTAAAATTGGTAGATGGTGCTCCTTTTCTGATTTTTTGGTGTCAGTTTTATCCACTATGACTTCACTACGTACATCAAAACGCTGTGCACTAGTTAGTGGCATCCAAGAAAAATTATTTTCCGTATTCCTTCAAATAAACTTAACGGCTTAACGGTTTTATGACATTAAACGTAAAACTAACGAAAAACTTTAGCATCAGATAAGATTATGACAGCAAGAAAATCTAGCTTTCCATATATGGCAGAGATACGGTGTATCCGATGACTAAATTGAGAAATTAATTGTTACAAAATTGTAAACTAATCTCTCTTTTTATTTGTGGTTGCCATAATTGGTGTTTTGAATCGTTATCCCTCCTATTTAAATTGACATGCCATTTTTCATTCATATTATTAATCACTGCTTTTTGCTTCTTCTAATCAAAGTTGTAGTACGAACTACGGAGTATCAAGTATGATAATGAAGAAGACGAAAAAAAGTCCCAGTCCAATGGTTCCAATACTGCGAATACATCAAAGCAGAGGATTACCGTAAAGTTCCCATGGTATGACTCTTACGAAATTCTACTTTCAATCTATAACTGTTCTAAATTTGTTGTCGATATTTTGATAATACTTGCACTAGGAATTTCATTTTTGTATATGAGCTCTAATGAGTTATCTATTGAAACTCGAGTCTGTCAATATGTTCATAAGTAAGTTTTCTAAGAGACGGTCTCATAGTTTAAAGTAAAAATGAAGATCAATTACAATTTAAAGTAAAAATGGTAGTATAAGTAATCTTCAGTGTCACACAAAACGTAAATTAGTTTGCTAATAAAGGTGAACGCAGTAGCATCATTGATATTGAGATTCTGTTACATGGAAGAGAGACTGTATTCTGTATCTAATGAATAAAATGAAATATCATTACTACTCAATGTTTCTGAAAATGCTTACGAGTTCATAAATAAATAAAACCCGACAGATAATGTTCTTATATAGTCCATAAATAAATAAAACGAGGCTAGGGAATGGAGTACTAAATTATTTGCTACCATTTTTCATTGACGGTAAATTTTATTTTTATGCTTTTTTTCATTTTTTTTTCTCGCATCTTTGTTTATAGTAGATAATAATATCTCGTTTATTTGGTAATAAATTGTCGGGAATGGGAAGAGAATCATATTTCAGACCGAATTCAGAACCAATCCTTCCTAAAGCATTCATGTATCATTACTCGGATGGAAATTAATCTCTATTATCTCCTATAGAATTCACATGTGAAAATATATCACTAAATTCGCATTTGCTCCCATTTTTTGGTGAACACTAAAAGAAAAATATATGCATTACCTTGAAAATGTGATTTACTTATCCTAATATATAAATACATTTTCCTAAGGCTTGCTGAAACACTCAACTTCAACCATACTAATTCTTGATGATGGTCACTATTAAATTAAAGCTCTATTAAAGCAGAAAGTTATCGTAAAGTCTTAAGGTAACCTGTTTTTGACAATTTTCTTCTTATATTTTCTATCAATCACTACCTTGATTTGTGGTTTTTGCGGGCTACATTAATCCCGCTTTTCGATTAAAAAGTTTTCAAATGTTGCAAAATTCACGTAGGATCCTACTCCATAAATAATGTTGCAAATCAGGTGGAATATGATATGTATGTCAATGTTGCATTTTTTTTCATGTACTTCTGCACAAACTTTTTTTTTCATGGGCTTTTGGCTAAATCAATAGGATTAAACATATTTGAAATAGTCGGAAGAACCATGCATCCTTTAATTTGTGGTAGTGAAGTCAAACCCTTATCAAACGGTGGAAAGTCTAGCTTTCTATATTTGGTTGATAGACAGAGTATCTGATGACTAAAATGAGAAATAGATCATCACTCGAACGTAAAGTAATCTCTCTTTCCATCTTTGGTAGCATCGGTTGTCAATTCAAACCCTTATTCCTCGTCTTTAAATTGAGCAATCTTTTAGTCAATTCAAGTTATTAGGAAGATTAATATGTGACATATGGTTTGTTATTTTCTACTAAGTTCTTCGTATTTTGACTATAAATGGGAACTCGAATAATTATCATTATACAACCAATCATCTTACTAGAAAAGATTTGCTTATTCGAATCAAGGTTATAGCTCCAAGCATAATCACGAAGAAGACGAAGGAAAAAAATCTAGGGAGACTGGTCTTGATACAACAAATCATAGAATTACCGTAAAGTTTTCTTTGTAAAATTCTGACGAAATCCTGCTTTCATCTTATTTTAGCAAGGTTAATTTACATTAAATATTTCCCTTTATATCTTTTTTTTTTTTTTTAAAAATTCGTGAATGCAAATAAGTTATCTTTTGATACTTGATTTTGCAGAAGACTCGGGCCTGTTAATATATTATCCCTATTACTATAGCTCTTTCCTAATATAGTAGGATTTCGTGAGAATATTACTAAAGAAACTTTACGGTAATTCTCTGATTTGATGTATTAGGATCATCCTCCCTAGATTTTTTCCTCCTTCTTCATGATCATGCTTGGTGCTAGAGCTTTGATCCGAAGAAGCAAATTCTTCTCTGCAAGATGATTGTTTGAATAATGATAACAAAATATTCAAGTTTGAATTTATAGTAAAGATAGGAAGAAATCAAAAGAAAATAACACTCCCTACGTCAAATAATAATCCTCCTAATAACTTGACTAAGAGTTGGCTTAATTTAAAGTCGATGAATGGAGGTTCAAATCGCCAAACGAGGTTATCACAAATGGAAAGATATATTATTTTAGAGTCGGTAATGATTTATTTCTCATTTTAGTCATCACATACTCGGTCTATCTACCAAGTATGGAAAGGGGATTGAATTGATTCTCAATTCGGTCTGATATATAATATGTGATTTTTTGGCCATTTTCAACAATTTATAACTTAATAATAAACGATATTATCTACTATAAACAAATATGTGAGAAAAATAAGCATATAAATGAAGTTTATGGTGGATAAAAATTGGTAGCAAATAATCTAGTATTCCGTTCATCTCGATCATTTTTTTTACATTTTTGTTAAAGAAGTGCGACATTTAATTCTTTACTCTCTTTTTTTCCACAAAATCGCCTAGTCAAACATACATACACTGACTGGTGACTCGTAGCAGAGAAACATATGATACTAAAATTGAGAAATAGATCATTGATAGGTAGTATTTTAGTCTCGTTTTATCCCTCATTTATACATTTATTCGACTCGATTTTTGTGTGTTTAATCGACCTAATAGCTCATTTTAGCTTAATTAATAATCATTAGTATTATTTTAATAATGGCAAATAATTTGTTATTACTCGAGAATTGGTACTGGTTTCCGTCATTTTATTTTATAGGTATCAAGTCCGAGTGAAAATGAGGCAAGACGGATAAAGAAGAACGAAAAGAAATTAAGCCAAATAAATCGGGAAAGCAAGAGCATGGTTTGGGCTATTTCGTTGGGCCTTTCCACGTGATCAATGACTCATTTTAATGAGTCTCCAATTGCTAAAAAGTGGCTGGCAACTTTGGAAAGCAAAAAAAAAAGAGAAGAGAATACAGAAGACGGAGGAGAGCAGGAGAAAAAAAGGAGAAGGCAGTAGGTAGAGTAGTTTAGGGTAGATTTTAGATTTTCGTCTTTTCAATTTCATAGAAAAACTCCATCTTTTCTTCATTGTTCTTAAATTAGATTTAGTTTATCCTTCTAATTTACATTAATTGTAAGAAGAACTTCTCATCTTATCCATCCTTCCTTCAAGTTAGGTATAATTTTCTTTGCCTTTTCATTTTATTGTTGTTAATCTCATGCCTTTGTTTAAGTTTATTTTAGTTGTTAATTTCATTAAAGTTTGTTACTTTGTTATTTAAATAATGTTTATGTTCTTTTTATTGTTAGTGGGTGGTTTAATTACTTTAGTTTTCACCATGTTAGAGTAGATTATTGCTAGGGTTAAACAGGATCTTAAGTGAGATTAAATGGGCTTAATTATTGTGTTTTGTTAAGAGTAATTTTGTGGGTTACTTGTCTTTAATCTTATGCTCACTCCATGTTCGATGAAATGCTTGAAGTGAAAACTTGAGTCTTTCTCTATTTTTATTCACTACTCTTTAAATCGAAAGCTTAGACTAGTAGTAATTAGACGGCATGATTTTGATAGGATTGGCCTAATATGAGCGATAGCTTGCTTAGACCCGACCTAAGGGACCTCTTAGACCGAAAGGTTGAGACTTTACCTAGACTTGTACCCATCTTAATCACCTTATTTTGTATATGTTGAGCGTTGGATGTTTTCCTCTTGTCTTGTGCATTTAATATGTTTGTTGAATTGCTTAAATGAAAGTTTGGCATTTCTTATCGTGTAGACTCGTCATGGGCGAAAGCCCTTGACTTGTTTGTTGACCGCACTTGACAAGTGGGTTGAGAATGGCTAAGGCGAAAGCTTGGCTAGACTCGACTCAAGGACCTTCTCTCATTGAAAGATGGAGACACACCTAGACCTCATCCTTCGTTTCACCTCTCATTTTACAAAAGATGGGGGCACACCCGTCCTACCTTTACGGACTCACGAAATGCGATTTTAGCATTAGGGAATATATTGTCTTAGGCTTGACCCCACCTACTTAAGTGAACCCGAGACCCTAGCTACCTCTCCTTATTTGTGTTCTTTGTTTAGTTTATGTTTACTAGTTTTTAATTCTTTAGCTTATTATTATCACTCACATTGTTTTTTTTTACTAAACTAGAATAAAACCGAGACTTATAGCCTAACCCCACCGTCCTTTGTGGTTCGACCCCGACTTCCGCTATCGCATTAGTTGGGCTTTACAAATTGTTTTTGCTTGGGCGGTACGCGACAAATCGCCCATCAATCATTAATTTAATTACGACATAAACCAAAATTGCTTACTAGTTCATAAAACTTGATGATTACGCAATAAATTACCTAATATCACCCTCATTTTAAATCTTGCTTAGTCAAATTTATAACCCAACCTATGGTTAGCTAGATTGTCATTTATAGGAGTTTATAACATATTAGCTAGCTCATTGTAAATAGTGCTATTGTATATCGGTTACTTGGTATACCTCCTCGACTCCTTGTCATGCATCTATATTGATTCCGAGTCGAAGGAAGAGCTTGACCAAGCATGAAGTCTAAGACCGAGTTGAGACCAAAAGAGAATGGAGTTAAGATAAAGAATTATCGGTGTTAAGTCCAAGGGACAAATTAGAGGCGGAGGGGGTGAATCTTGCACTACTTAAAGGGTAAGAATTCGCACCCCAAGATAAAGCATTACGTCATATCCGACGAAATCGAGTCACAGCAGGCAACATTCTGCATCTAGGGGGAGACATTCTCCCAGGCAAGAGCAAATATTATACGACGAAAGTGTGTCAGAGGGGAAGACATTCCGCGCTCGAGGGACCAGGGGATGTTCCAGAATATTGTCGGATGGCCTGTAGTTGACCAAAAACCTGATTTTGCTCTCTTCTTCCTTTCTTACAAATACCCCAAAACCATGTCTTAAAGATTCGGCTTCATTTTGTTATGTTATAAGAAAGAAAAATACTTGTATTCCATTACAAATTAGATCTAATCTTCATATATTGTACGGAGTATCTAAGATTCAAGTTTTAATCTATCAATCTTTCTTCTTCGTTTTCTTATTTCCTTATTATTGGTAGCAATTTCTCTTTCTTTACATTTATTATTGTTCTTGTTTATGCTTTATGTTCTTGCAAGTTTAAATTTCTAGATTTCTTATCACAACAGATTCCATCATTATGCTTGTTTCTTGTTTTAATTTAGTTTAATTAGCGAATGTTGTATATTTTTGTGAGTTTATTTGTAGACACAATGTGAGGAAGGGAGAAAACTTACTAATTATCTGATGAACATTACAATGCTTAAATAGAAAGAAAAACACAGCAACAAACTCCATGTTGCACGTCTAAACTACTGGTAGAAAAGTAGGAACAACCTCCTACACATCACTGCATTTTTTAGGGAGATAGAAATTAACAGAAAGACTAATTCTTAAGGCCACTACTTGATCCTAAATTGTAGGCCTTAACTTAACTGGGAGAAGATTTGAATTATATTTCAACACCTCCCCTTAATTCAAATGCCATGAACTCTAATTTTCTCCATGAAGATTTGATGCTTGGCTTGTGACAGACCCTTGGTGAACAAATCTGCATTCTGCTCATTGGTGCCACAAAATTTCAGCTCAACTTTGCCTTCACTAACTAAGCCTCTTATGAAATGATGCTGAACTTCAATGTGTTTGGTCCTAGCATGGAATGCAGGGTTCTTAGTCATAGCTATAGCAGACCTGTTGTCACACCATATCACTGTGGCTTTTTCTTGCTCACTTCCCAAATCTGTCAATAGTTTCCTGAGCCATAGAGCCTGTCTACCAGCCGCTCCTGAGGCAACATACTTAGCCTCAGTTGAAGACAGAGCCACAGTGTCTTGCTTCTTTGAGCTCCATGTGACAGCACCTGATCCTAACATAAATACTGACCCTGATGTGCTTTTCCTGTCATCGAGACTGCTTGGCCAGTCACTGTCTGTAAACCCAACCAGATCAAAATTCTCTGAGGTTTTATACCAGATTCCTTTTTCAACTGTACCTGCAATATACCTCATAATTCTCTTGACATCTCCAAGATGTTGAACGCAGATACCTTGAAACAACATTTACACTGAAGGCAATATCAGGCCTAGTGTGTGTAAGATAGTTCAGACCTCCTACCATACTTCTGAACTTTTTCTCATCTGCTAATTCAGTGCCATCATTCTTTCTTAATTTCTCATTAATATTCATAGGTGTGACAGCCACCTCACTCTCAAGCATTCCAAACTTCCTCAAAAGATCTTGTGCATACTTCTTTTGACACAAAAAAACTCCTTCCTTTCCCTGCTGCACCTCTAGTCCAAGAAAGTATTGAAGCTTTCCTAGATCAGTCATCTCAAACTTCTGCATCATAATTTTTCTAAATTCTCTTAACATTTCTTCAGATGAGCTGACATAGATTATGTCATCCACATACAAACATACCACCAGGAAGCCAACATTAGCTGACCTTTTGATATACAAAGTGGGCTCATTCTTACTTTTTTTAAACCCATTATTTGTAAAGAAGACATCTAACCTGCTATACCAGGCTCTGGGAGCCTACTTTAACCCATACAGAGCTTTGTGCAACTTGTACACCTTTCTCTTCTCATTTTGTTTGACAAAACCCAGTGGCTGCTCCACATAAACTTCTTCTTGGAGTTCTCCATTTAGAAAGGCTGATTTAACATCAAACTGGTACACTGTTAGTTTGTGTTAAGCAGCTAGAGCCAGAATCACTCTAACTGTTTCAAATCTTGCCACTGGTGGGAAGGTTTCTTCAAAATCTATTCCCTCCTTTTGAGCATACCCTTTGGCCACAAGTCTAGCCTTGTGCTTTTGTGTACTCCCATCTGTCTTGAACTTAGTTCTGAACACCCATTTTAACCCAATAACATTCTTATCAGCAGGAGCATCACTTAATTCCCAAGTCTTGTTTCTTTGAATTGATCTAATTTCTTCCTCCATTGCCAATTGCCATTGAACATGACTTGCTGCTTCAGTGAAATCAGTTGGCTCCACCATGACAAGTGCAAACCCACATGTTGCATAGATCTCATCCAAGGACTTCATTTTTCTTGGTGGTGACTCATCAGAGGAGGATGAATTTTCTGATGTGTCACTAATGTCTTGTGATGTAGATGGTGTTGATGGTGGACTCTCAGTCTCCTGGTTCAGAACTTGGGTTTCACCTTGCTCTTGATCAGACTCTTGCTCAAATGTGAACACCCGTTCATTCACAGCCTGCTGTGACCAATCCCACATTTCATTCTCAGAGAATACCACATTTCTGCTGATTATTATTTTGTCATTCACTGAGTTGTATAGCCTGTATGCTTTAGACTGTGTTGCATACCCAATAAAAATGCACTTAACTGATTTTTCATCAAGCTTAGACCTTATATTTACTAAGGTATAGGCTATGCACCCAAATATTCTCAGATGATCCACATTTGGCCTTCTTCATGTCCAAACTTCATAAGGTGTCTTGCCTTGAACAGCTCTAGTAGGTGAAATATTTAGGATATAGACTGCAGTTGACACAGCCTCACCCCATAAATCATTTGGCAGCCTTTTTCCTCTCAACATACTTCTTGACATTTCCACAACAGTCATATTCTTTCTTTCTACAACTCCATATTGCTCTGGAGTATATGGAGCAGTCAACTCCCTATGCACTCCTTGCATCTCACAGAAACTCATAAACTCCTTAGACACAAACTCACCTCCCCTGTCAGTTCTTAGACATTTCAGAATTTTTCCACTCTGAGTTTCTACCATTACTTTAAATTTTTTAAAGTATTCAAATGATTCAGACTTGGAATCTAGAAAATACACCCAACTCATCCTACTAAGATCATCTGTAAATAGTAGGAAATACTTACTGCCTCCTAAGGACTCAGTCTGCATTGGTCCACATAAGTCAGCATGGACCAATTCAAGATTATTTCTGGCTCTCAAGGCATTTCCAGATGGAAATGATCCTCTAGACTGCTTTCCATAAATACACCCCTCACAGACACCAAGTTCACCAAACCCTGACAAACCTATCACATATTCTTTGCCACTCAGAAGCTTCAAACTTTGCATATTTAGATGACCATACCTAAGATGCCAAAGTTTTGCCTTATCATCCTCCTTCACTGTCAATGCTCTATTCACTACCTTCTCTAAACTCAATGAAAACATTTTGTTCCTACCCATGAAAGAGGTAGCAACAATTTCATTTGATTTTTTATCTTTGATCTCAGCTGAGTTATTGTCAAATAGCAGAGAATATCCACAGCCTAACAACTGCCCAACACTAAGCAAATTATAGGCTAGAAGGGGAACATACTGAACATTACACAGTAATTTGGTGTTACCTTGTTCAGTTTTTATGGCAACAGTTCCAACACCTTCTACTGTCAGTTGCTTGTCATCTCCAAGCCTGGCCTTGCTCTTTCTACTTTCATCCAGATCCTTAAACAAGGATTTAGTGCTTGACATGTGATTTGAACATCCACTGTCAATGTACCAAACATTCCCACCAACTTCATGTGACCCTTCTCTGGTTAGAAAGAGTCTCTCTTCCTGCTCTGCAACATTCACTTTCTGATCAGTTTTCTTCTCATTCTGATCTTTTTCTTTCTGCCAGCAATTAACCTTCTTATGGCCAGGTTTATTGCAATAATAGCATTTCATTGGACTCCTCGAAGCCTGAGTGTCCTTAGCCTGAGCTTCAGATGACCGGCCAGATGACCTGCCACGCCCTCTTCCTCTGAAGCCTCCCCTTCCTCTACTTCTTCCTGACCATTTTGACTTGTCTTTGGACGAATCACCTTTGGAGACAAATGCTTGCTCCTCCTTTTTCTCTGAAGATCTGTTTGCTCTTTCTTCATGAGCTAGCATTGAACCCATCAAGTCATCAAATGAATATGTTTCTAAGTCATTTGACTCCTCAATGGCAGTCACTATATAGTCAAACTTCTTTGTCAGGCTCCTCAAAACCTTGCCAACTACAATCTCATCACTCATTTTCTCTCCATAAGCTCTCATTTGCTGCACTACCCCAGATATCCTAGACAAATAGTCTTGTATAGACTTTTTGTCACCCATGAGAGAAGTCTCAAACTCTCTCCTCAATGTTTGTAGTCTCACCTTGACTACCTTCTTGTCACCTAGATATTCTGATTTCAGAACATCCCAGGCTTCCTTGGATGTAGTAGCGGAAGCAATGCGAGAAAAGATCTCATCATCCAAGGCTTGCTGAATGATAAACAGAGCCTTGGCATCCTTCTTTCTTTTCTCCTTAAGAGTTGCCTCTGGTTCTTCTGAGTTGGCATCTTCAAAGCCATTCTCAACAAGATCCCACAACTCTTGTGAGCGAAACAGAGTCTTCATTTTCAATTCCCATAATTGATACTTTACACCCTTAAATATTGGCAAATGAGAGAGACCATTGGAGCTAGAACCATTTGAAGCCATGACAAGTCCTAGGATTCAAAACCTAAAGCTCTGATACCAAATTTGTTATATATTTTTGTGAGTTTATTTGTAGACACAATGTGAGGAAGGGAGAAAACTTACTAATTATCTGATGAACATTACAATGCTTAAATAGAAAGAAAAACACAGCAACAAACTCCATGTTGCACGTCTAAACTACTGGCAGAAAAGTAGGAACAACCTCCTACACATCACTGCATTTTTAGGGAGATAGAAATTAACAGAAAGACTAATTCTTAAGGCCACTACTTGATCCTAAATTGTAGGCCTTAACTTAACTGGGAGAGGATTTGAATTATATTTCAACAGTGAATCTTCATCTCCTAATTAATTTTTGCATGTTATTAAGTAAAAATCAAAACTTTATCATGTTTAACACTAAAGACTCAAACCTTGCTTCTTTCTTTTATCTATTGAATAACCACGATTAACTAGTACTCTCTTTACTAGGACTCAATTAATCCCCAACATGTGTCGTCTACTCGATTCAAACTCATTTAGATTAGTTGTTGGGGGAGTTGGTTAGGGTTAGTTTAAGGGCTTGGTTCTGAAAATGATTATTAGTCCATAAACAAATAAAACTCGGCAAATGATGCTCTATATTCCAATTAATTGGTGTCACTTTGATCCACCGTGACTGGTCAGTACAAAAACAGTAAGCTGTTCTTCAACTTAGGTGTCCTTTCTTTACAAATCAATTAAGTTTCTAGGTTTATATAAGGCATGCTCGTATTTTTTATCGTAATTCGTAACTCGTAACTCGTAACTCGTAACTCGAGGTTATGGGTTCAATTTCCGACCCTCCATTTTTTTATGCGTCAAATTGCACCTTTGGGGTTTGGCTCAGCCCACGCAGCCTATGTTAGTATGTAGTACTCGGATACCAGTGCAAGACTTAAGTACGTGTAGAAATCGGCCATTTTGTTAAAAAGAACAAGTTAAATAAAGGAATGATTGTGAGTTGTGACACTAATAAGAAAAAAGGTATAAAAAAAACTAAATGCAGATTTCTTCGAGATAATGGGAATACAAATTATTTGCAGTTAGTGGATTATACATCAGATGTATGACCTCCATTTAAAGAGCTCAAAAACTTTACTACCTTACTCAGAATCTTTTCTTAGCGGACAGATCTATCCATCTCGAAAATTTTATTGCGATGCTCAGAAAGTCTACTTGTTAGAATACTCGAAATCTAAGCAAATAGAATTATATAGCTCAAAAACTTTATTACTACGATGCTTAAAAAGTCTCATATAACTTGCGATTGGCAAGATTAAATATAAATTTTTTAATAAAACACTCACAACTTTTTAAGTCGGAAATATTTATACAACTTAAAAATAACTGAAATAGAAAGCCCAAATTTTTTGTTTGCGATGCGGAGGAGTAAAAAAACCCTTTGTTACGATACACGGAATCTGTTTTCAAAGATGATAGAACTATATCGCTCAAAATTTTACTATCATACTCAAAATATTTTTTTCTTAGTGGATAAGTACAATTAAACTGAATCTTTTTTCTTAGCCGATATAACTATACAAAAATTTCATTAGAATACTCGTAAGTCATAAAAAAAAATTAAACTCAAAATTTTAAAACTTCAAAAAACTAATTTTTATACTCATAAATTTTATACCTATGCTCAGAAAATTTATGTCGATGATCAGAAATTTTTTGATGCTAAAAAAACTAGGCAACTCAAAAAATGTATTTATTTACTCAGAAAGTAAAGTCTGAGGTACTACCTCTGATGTACAATCATTTTTCCCAATTATTTGCTACCATTTTTTTCGACCATAACCATTATTTATATAATAATTTTTCATGTTTTTCTCACATCTTTATTTATAGTAGATAATATGGTTCATTAGGTAATAAATTGTCGAAAATGGAATAAAAATCATAGATCAAACCGAATTCATAAACAATCCTCCCCCAGGCATTCGTGTATCATTAGTCGGATGGAAATTAATCTCTATTATCTCCTATATAATTTACATATGAAGAAATATATTTCCAAATCCACATTTGCTCCCATTTTTGTATGAACACTAAAAGAAAAATATATTCATTACCTTTCAAATGTGATTTACTTATCCCACCTAACCCCATATTCTAATCTATAAATAGATTTTTGTAAGACTTGGCATCTTACAAGGTTCTTCAATAGTTCAATTCACTTGATAGGCCAGTTTTGCAACATTGACGTCGATGAAGAGTCGTAAGAAGAAACTGATTACCAGCCTTGATGCTGGTCACTATTAAAGTTCTATCAAAGCAGAGAATTACCGTAAAGTCTTGAGGTATATAACTTGTTTTCGACATTTCTCTTATTTTTTTCTTTGTCTGTGGCTTCTGCAGGCTACATTAGTCCCGCTTTTCAATTGAAAAAGTTTTCAATTGTCAACTAATTCATGCATGATCCTACTCCATACATATTGTTGCAAATCGGGTAGAATGTGATGTGCCAATGTTGCAGTTTAAACAGGTGATTTACTTATCCCACCTAACCCCACACTCTAATTTATAATTACATTTTCTTAAGAGTTGATGAAACAATCAACTTTAACCCCGCTATCAACATTAAGGTCGATGAAGAGACGAAGAAGAAACGGATGACCAGCCTTGATGCTCGTCACTATTAAAGTTCTATCAAAACAGAGAATTACCGTAAAGTCTTGAGGTATATAACCTGTTTTTGACATTTCTCTTCTTTTTTTTTGTCTGTCAATCACAACCTTGATTTATGGTTTCTACTGGAGGCTATCTTTGGCCCGCTTTTCGATTGGAAATGTTTTCAAATGTCAATTAATTTATTCATGATTCTTCTCTAGTACTCCATATATAATGTTGCAAATCGGGTAGGATATGATTTGCCAATGTAACAGTTTATTCATGTACTTCTGCACTAACTCTTTGCTTCATTGTGACTATATCTTGCAGATGAGCAACATGTATGTTCGTAACATCGTGCACCCAAGACAAAGTTGATAGTTTACATCCACCATCCAAATATAACACGGGCTTTTGGCTAAATCAATAGGATTCATCATATTTTCAATAGTTGGGAATCCTTTGTGGTGAAGTCAAGCCCTTATCAAACGGTGGAAAACCTAGCTTTCCATACCTGGTTGATAGACAGAATATCCGATGGCTAAATTGAGAAATAGATCATTACTCGACTATAAAGTAATCCACCTTTCCATTCGTGATACTATCGGCTGGTAATTCGTATCCTTATTCCTCAACTATAAATTAAGCAATTTTTTAGTCAAGTTATTAGGAAATATTTTGTGGGGCGTAGGGATTTTTCAACCGAGTTTGATCAATTTTGACTAATAATTGGAACTTCAATATTTTGTTAACGTCATACAAGCAATCATCTTTCTTACAAGAATTTGCTTTTTCGGATCAAGCCTCTAGCTAGCGCCAAGCATGATCATGAAGAAGAAGAAGAAGAAGAAGAAGAAAAATCCTAGGAGAATGGTCCCGATACATCAAATCAGAGTATTACCCTAAAATTCCCATTGTAATTTTCTTACGAAACCTCCTTTGATCTATTAGTTCTCTTTATCTTTCTTTTGATATTTTGACAACTTTTGAAGACATTTCATCTTTTTAGTTTTGTGTGAAATGCAAATAAGTTATCTGATCTATTGATACTTGATTTTGCAGCAGACTAGAGTCTGTCAATATATTATCCCTATTACTATAGCTCTTTCCTAATATACCAGAATTTCGCAAGAATAGTTTTTTTTGCGTGCTAAAATAACATAAGGAAGGAGCTATAATATAATATGCAAAATTTATTGTCTGATCGACTCGAGCCTCCTGCAAAATCAAGTATCAATAGATAACTTATTAGCGTTTACATAAAAAAAAACCAAAATGTTTGGTGTAAACATTATCAAAATATCGACAAAAACAAGAGAAGTAATATATTAAAAGTTGGATTTCTTAAGAATATTAATTACCAATGTAACTTTACGGTAATTCTCTGATTTAACATATCGAGACCATTCTCCTGGGAAGTTTTTTTCTCCTTCATGATCATGCTTGGTGCTAGAGCCTTAATCCGAAGAAGCAATTTCTTCTTTGTCAGATGATTGTTTGTATGATGTTAATAAACTATTCAAGTTATAATTTTTAGTTAAGATAGGAAGAATTCAGAAAAATTTAACATTCCCTACGTCAATTAATCTTTGTAATAACTTGACTAAAAGATGTCTTAATTATAGTTGATGAATGAGGGTTCAAATCGCCAACCGAGGCTATCACAAATGGAAAGATAGATTACTTTACAATCAAGTAATGATTTATTTCTCAATTTAGTCATCGAATACTATGTCTATCTACCAAGTATGGAAAGGTAGATTTTCCACCGTCTTGATAAGGGGTTTGACTTCACCACAAAGGATGCCTAATTCTTTCGATGCGGTTTTGATGCAGTTTTGATACCAGGTCTTCTTTTGAGGAAATATTCCTCCTGGCTTCATGCTATGTCTATGTAATTATTGTCAATAGTCCATAGATTAATTTGTTTGATGTATAGCTTGGCAATGGCTTGAAACATTTGTAATGTTTGTGCTGTATATATTGATTTCAATATACTTACCCTTTATATATATAAAAAAAAAACGACGACATTGGCACATCATGTTCTACTCGATTTACAACAATGTATATGACGTAGGATTATATGTATTCATGAATTACTTGACATTTGGCAATATTTTTAATCGGAAAGCAGGACTAATGTAGCCTCGAGAAGCCATAAACCAAGGCTATGATCGACAGAGGAAAAAAAAATGTCAAGAAAATGTTATACAACCTCAAGACTTAACGTTAATTCTTTGCTTTAATAGAATTTTTAACGGTGACCAGCATTGTTGTTGGTCATCCGTTTCATCTTCCGTCTCTTCATCGACCTCAATGTTGCGAAACAGGCCTATCAATTAAATGAAGTTAAACCTTATAAGATGCAAAGGACTACTAAATCACATTTGAATGGTAATGCAAATATTTTCTTTTAATGCTCATAAAAAAATGAATTGTATAAGAGATAATAGAGATTAATTACCGACTGAGTAATGATACATGAATACGTGAGGGAGGATTGTTTTAAATTCAATCTGAAATTTAATAGTTTTTTCCCCATTTTCAACAATTTATTACCTTGTGAACGATATTATCTACTATAAACAACGATGTGAGGAAAAAAAAAATAATAATCATATAAATAAAGTTTATGGTCAATAAAAAATGGTAACAAATAATTAGTATACCCTTCATCTCGATCATTTTTTCTTTTACGTTTTTTCTGATTTAATTGTCAGAGTCATTCTTTTATTTTACTTTTCTTTTTCACAAAATCGCGTGGTCCAACACGTTCTTAAGTCATGCACCGGTAGCAGAGTACTATCAACATTGGCACCGTGGGCTGGCCTAAAGCCTAATTGTGCAGTTTGACGTGAAAAAAAATGGAGGGGCTGGAAATTGAACCCATAACCACGAGTTACGATAAAAATAAGAGCATGACTTAGATAAACCTAGAAACTTAATTGATTTGTAAAGAAAGGACACCTAGGTTGAAGAATAGGTTACAGTTTTGGTATTGACAAGTCACGGTGGATCGGAGTGACACCCAATAATTGGAATCAGAGCATCATTTTCCGAGTTTTATCCATTAGATACGGTCTCTCTACCAAGTATTTTCAGAAAGATTGGGTATTGATCTATTTCTCATTTTATCCATTAGATACGCTCTATCTACCAAATACTGAAAGTCTGAAATCGATACTCCTATAATTGGCCGCAACAACAACAATAACCCAATAATCAATGATGATGACGTCGACTCATTTCTTGTAAATAGTTTGAATGGGATCCATTTTTGTAAATCCTTATGTTTTGAACTCCATTTAAGAAAAAAAAAATCCCAATAATTGATTTATTAACATTGTACTCTTAATCAGAAGTAAGAGACAGATTACAGTTTTTCTTAAAGGGCAAATATATTGTTATAAAGAAATTTCCTAACATGTCTACACATTTTATTGTAGATAGTGACCACCTATATTTTTAATCTAATTTATTTTACATGTACCCATTTCCTTACTTCCGGTTCAAATTGTATTTAGTCTCCCAGTAAAGTTATTGCGAGACCGTCTCTTACAAGACTTGATTATGTCTATCTAATACTATGAAGAACCAGCGTCAATTTATCAGCACGGTGCTTTTCTTATACGACTTTCTTCATACTGGCTTCAGCGGCTTTTTCTGCTTTTCCTTTTCAAATCACTTCTGAAATTTCTCACCCTTTTGTTTCTCTTTGCCAAAGATCATTGAAAAATTATTTGCGTGCTTTTCGAATTTCCTTGCTTTTTATAGTAACCTTAGGAAGGAGTTATGATAATAGGGACAACATAATGACAGACTCGAGTCTCCTGCAAAATAAGTACCAATATGTAACAAATCAATTGAAACACAAAATATTCATTCAATTCATACGGATTTCAGAAACGAGATCTAGGGTTGGATTAAATGAAAATAAAAAAAGAGATTAAAGTAAAATAAAATGTAAACCTGGTTAGTAGTGGTGGCAGCGGTCCGGTCCTGTCAAATGAGCGGATGCGAGAGCTTGTGTTTGATGTGTGAATTATATTTGCAGAGAAGTTACACCCAAGAAAATTCGAAAAGCATGCGAGATCAATAGGGGATGGTAGATGGAAAAACAATGTATGGGTTAGGGTTGGAGGAGTGAAGACGTCGTTGGTGAAAACTAATCTGCTCGACGTATTTTTTCTGGTTTGCATCCCAAAGGTAGTGACGCTCGACGTGTTTGTACAACTAGAGGAGTGAAGACGTCGCTGGTGAAAACTAAATGTGGCAAGTTACGCCGGTTCGAACGCCGAAACCAACACCAATGTTGTCTTTATCATCCTCGTGATTGGTAAGTTTTGTTTTATTCGGCGACTTCTCTCATATGCATTTTGCAATGATGCAAAAAATGAAAAATGTCGACAAATAATCAAGAACAATAATATAATGACAGACTCGAGTCTCCTGCAAAATCAAATATCAATAGATAATTTATTATAGTTCACTAAAAAAAAACTGAATCTAGTGTACAAATTATTAAGATATCGACAAAAATCAAGAGCAATAATAGTTTGAAATTATGATTGCACAAGAATAATACCAAGACAACTTTACGGTAATTCTCTGCTTTGATGAATCATAGTATCGAAACCATTCTCCTGGCATTATTTTTTTCTTCTTCATAATCTGACAAAAAAGTTGCTCAATTTATATAGGAGGAATATGGGCTCATCTCACCAACTCTGGCCATAAAAAAATGGAAATATATAATTACTTTACAATTCGGTAATGATCTATGATCTATTTCTAATTTTATTCGCCCCATATATTGAAACCTAGATTTTCTTTGGTTTCATGATCCTAATTATCTGATTCTGATTTTTTTATTAGTTATTTTGTTTAATGTCGTAACACGTAAGACCGTTACGCCGTTAAATTTATTCGATTTAATATGGAAATTAATTTTTCCTGGATCGCCACTAACTAGGGCACGTCGTTTTTTTTATTTGAAAGAATACGGGAAGTAATTTTCCATGGATTTGCCACTAACGAGTACGTACAGCGCATTTTATTGCTCATAGAGAAGTCGTAATGAATCCGAGTGACACCAATTTCGGAAAAAGTGCATCATATGTCAATCTTTATCGACTTGTAAGCATTTTCAAAAACATTGGGTAAATGATCTATTTCTCATTTTAGTAATCGGATCATTTGTCTCCTGACCAAGTATGGTAAGTTAAACTTCTTTGGTGTCACGCTTTTATCTAACGCTAAAAAATTTACTCCGTTTATAGTTTGATGGTTTAAGTCGTTTATACCATTAAATTTATCTATAATAGCTACGGGAAAGAATTTTCCCTAGATCCGCCACTAACTAGTAGACCACATTTTATTGTTTAAAGTCAAATTCACACTTAATTTTGGGCGTGTGTCCGACAATTGAAGAGTCCGGCATGACACAACATTTCAACACCTCATTACCGGAGTCGGAGTAACACCGGTCATATTGGATCAACGTGAAACCACGTAATTGGAAAATGAGCAATATCTGTCTATTTTTATGATTTAGTAAGCAATATGAATAAATTAAACGATTTTACGACATAAAACGACAAACTGGTAAAATCTTTAGTATCAGATAAAATCATCGCACCAAAGAAAATCTAGCTTTCTTTCCCGCAATCTCTTAAATAAATTTAACAGATTTAACGGTATGCCATTAAACGACAAAATACCCAGTAACCGAAAAGGAAAATAGATCATACACAATTATAATCTAATCTACTCTGTATCCTTCTATTTATGTTGGCCTAAAATTGGTAGATGGTGCTCCTTTTCTAATTTTGTGGTGTCACTTTGATCCACTATGACTTCACTATGTACAATAAAACGTTGTTCACTACTTAGTGGCGGATCCAGAAATAATTATTTTCCGTATTCCTTCAAATAACCTTAACGGCTTAACGGTTTTATGACATTAAACGTAAAAATTAACAAAATACTTAAGCATCAGATAAGATCATAACAACAAAAAAATCTAGCTTTCCATATATGGCAGATATACGGTGTATCCGATAACTAAATTGAGAAATAAATTGTTACAAAATTGTAAACTAATCTCTCTTTCCATTTGTGGTTCCTCGATTGGGTTTTTGAATTGTTACTCCGCCTGTTTAAATTGACATGCCATTTTTCATTCATGTTATCAAATATTTACCGCTTTTTGCTTCTTCTAATTAAAGTTGTAGTACGAACACATCAAAGCAGAGGATTGCCGTAAGGTTCCCATGGTATGACTCTTACGAAATTCTACTTTCAATCTATCACTGTTCTTGATTTGTTGTCGGTATTTTAATAATGGTTCCACTAGAAATTTCATTTTTGTTATGTGAACCCTAATGAGTTAGCTATTGATACTCGAGTTTGTCAATATGTTCATAAGTAAGTTTTCTAAGAGACGGTCTCACAGTCAATTTACTAGGAGATCAAATACAATTTAAAGTAAAATGGTACCATACGTAATAAAATAAAATGAGTACGTATAATATAAATCAGTTTGCTCATAAAGGTGGTCACTATATCTACGATAAAATAGGTACGTTTGTTAAATTGTTATGAAATCATGCAACATAAATCATGTAACGTAAATTTGAACTAAATTGGCACCATCTTTGATATAGAAAATCTGTTATTTGGCTAAACAACAAAAACATTACCTCCATGCAATTAACGAGAATTAGATATACACGATTACGAAAAACTATAATCTGCAGGACGATCCAGAGGAGAAATCTGTGTTAACATTGATGTTTTTTTGCGGCTGTGACCTGTGGTGGCTTGTTGGCTTTGATGCTATAGGTCGACAGGATGGGGGATTTGCTGTCATCACAGACACGCGAGATGTTGACGCTGTCGCCTGTCGGCCTGGCACTCAGTGACATGCCGTATAAGTTCTGCAGTAGTCATAGGCAGATCCGGGAAAAAAGACTCGGCATGCTCTTATTCGTGTTAATTGGTGTCACTCCGATCCATCGTGACTTGTCAATACCAAAACTGTAAGTTTCTAAGTTTATCTAAGGCATGCTCTTATTTTTTATCGTAACTCGTGGTCATGGGTTCAATTTCCAGCCCCACCATTAAAAACGTAAAAGAAAAAAAAAATTATCGCGATATAGGAATACTAAATTATTTGGTACCATTTTTTATCGACCATAAATTTTAATTATATGCTTAATTCTCTCTTCTTTTTTTCACTCATTTGTTTATAGCAGATAATATCGTTCATAGGTAATAAATTGTTGAAAACGGGGAAAAAAATCATGTTTCAGATCGAATTCAGAATCAATTCTGCCTCAAGCCTTCTTGTATCATTGCCAAGAGGAAATCTAATCTCTATTATCTCCTATAGAATTCACATATGAGGAAATATATCACTAAATTCACATTTGCTCCCATTTTTTATGAACACTAAAAGAAAAATATATGCATTATTACCGTTGAAATGTGTTTTACTTATCCCACCTAATTAACCCCATATTTTAATCTATATATAAATACATTTTCTTAAGACTTGCTAAACACTTAACTTGCTGAAAATGTATTTATTGATTAAAATATGGGATTATATGGCATAAGTAAATCACATTTTATAGGTAATGCGGATATTTTCTTTTAATGTTCATAATAATAAAATTAGGAGCAAATGTGGATTTAGTGATATAATTTCTCTTGAGTGAACTCTATACGAGATAATAGAGATCAGGGGTAATAATACAGGAATACTTGAGGGAGGATTGTTTTTAAATTCGGTCTAATATATGAGTTTTTCTTCCATTTCCGACAATTTAATAATTTATTACCTAATGAAATACGGAGTATATCACTACTATAAACAAAGATGTGAAAGAAACTGAAGAATCTCCTATATACTAAACGAATAAGTCTATCCAAACTTTTGCCTCCAAATGTCACACAAATAAATTTATTAGTTTTACAACTTTCTCCATATATTAATAAGAAATAAATGAGAATTCAACTCATATGATGTGACAAACTTAAATAGCTAATACTAATTTATTATATATAAAGAAAAAATAAACTAAATTATATTTGTGGCTATAATACCCTTGACTTAATTTTAATTTTTAAAAAACTACAAAAGTTAAAAAATTATAAGTGCTATAAATTTCATACAATAAATAACTTTTCACCTTATGTTAAAAACTCAACTTAATAATCTCACATGTGAGTATAATCCCACATTGATAAAATAGGAGAGAGTTTACTGGTTTATAAGGCAAGGGGCTACTCCCTCTATTGCCAATTGGTTTTAGAGTGCAACCCCATTTGATTTATAAAGCCGACTCTCTCTGCTCAATACGGGTGCGGATCAGTCCCGATAATGAATTTAACCGCTTATACTAAAAGAATAAGAGATCTTGAAATTTTTTTTGAACTTATAGTGCAAATTTGGAATATATAGGAATACGGAATACCGTTAAGCCGTTAATTTTGTTTATAGGAGACAATACGCAAATTTTGTTTATTGTCGTAAAACCGTTAAGCTGTTAATTAAATTTATTCAAAGGAATACGGAAAATGATTTTTCCTGGATCTAATTAACTAGTGCACGGCGTTTTATTGCAAATAGTCAAGTCAGAGTGGATCAAAGTGACACCAAATAATCATTTACTATTTTGTGTCACTTTGATCCACTCTGACTTTACTATTTGCAATAAAACGCCGTGCACTAGTTTAGTTAATTAGATCCGGGAAAAATTATTTTCCGTAATCCTTTGAATAAATTTAATTAACGGTTTTACGACAATAAACAAAATTTGCGTATTGTCTCCTATAAACAAAATTAACGGCTTAACGGTTTTCCGTATTCCTATATATTCCAAATTTGCACTATAAGTTCAACAAATTTTTCAAGATCTCTTATTCTTGTAATATAAGATTATCGGGCCTGGGCCGCACCCGTATTGAGCAGAGAGAGTCCGCTTTATAAACCAAATGAGGTTGCACTCAAAAACAAATTGGCAATAGAGGGAGTAGACCATTGCCTTATAAACCAGTAAACTCTCTCCTATTTTATAAATGTGGGATTATACTAATATGTGAGACTATTGAGTTTCTTCACATAAGGTGAAAAGTTATTTATTGTATGAAATTTATAACACTTATAATTTTTATTTTTGTAGTTTTTTAAAATTAAAATTAAGTCAAGGGTATTATGGCCACAAATATAATTTAGTTTTTTTTAAATATAATAAATTAGTATTAGCTATTTAAGTTTCTCACATCATATAAGTTGAATTCTCTTTTATTTCCTTATTAATATATGGAGAAAGTTGTAAAACTAAAAAGTTTATTTGTGTGACATTTGGATGCAAAAGTTTGGATAGCCTTATTCGTTTATTATATAGGAGATTGGTTTAAGAGGGAAACTTCATTGGACTTATGAAATAGACACTTTCTTGTCTATTTGAGTGCGGCTCAGGCCCGTTTGCGTGATTTAACAAAAAGGTAGAAAAATTGATATAAAAGTAAATATGAAGACCAAATACAATTTAAAGGAAAATTGGTACTAGAATTAATCTTCAGTTTCACAACATAACATAAATTAGTGTTCTAATAAAAGGTTAACTCATGTGTTTCTCTTATGGATGATAGTACTATAGTTTTTAACGCAGTAGTATTATGGATGATAGTACCGTATATCTAATGAATAAAATGAAAAATCACTACTCAATTTTTCTGAAAATGCTTACGAGTCCATAAATAAATAAAACTCGGCAGATGATGTTCTTATATAGCCTGCATTTTTTTTATATGGAGGCTAGGAAATGAAGTACTAAATTATTTGCTGCCATTTTATTTTTATTGACGGCAAACTTTATTTATATGCTTATTTTTCACTTTTTTCTCACATCTTTATTTATAATAGATAATAATATCGTTTATTTGGTAATAAATTGTCAGAAATGGGAAGAGAATCATATTTCAGACCGAATCCAGAACCAATCCTTCCTCAAGCATTCATGTATCAATGTATAATTAGTCAGATGGAAATTAATCTCCTACAAAATTCACATAAGTGGAAATATATAACTATATCCACATTTGCTCCCATTTTTGTATGAACACTAAAATAAAAATATATACATTACCTTTTAAATGTAATTTACTTATCCCACCTAACCCCATATTCTAATCTATAAATAGATTTTCTTAAGACTGGCTGAAACACTCAACTTCAACCCTACTAATCCTTGGCATCTTACAAGGTTCAATTCACTTGATAGACCAGCTTTGCAACATTGAGGTCGTCGATGAAGAGACAGAAGAAGAAATGGATGAAGACCAGCCTCAATGTTGGTCACTATTATTAAAGTTCTATCAAAGCAGAAAGTTACCGTAAAGTCTTGAGGTATATATCCCGTTTTTGACATTTTTCATCTTTTATTTTTTGTCAATCACTACCTTGAGTTTGTGGTTTCCACGAGCTATATTAATCCCGCTTTTCGATTAAAACGATCTCAAATGTCAAGTAATTCACGCATGATCCTACTAAATCGGATGGAATATGATGTGTCAATGTATTTCATGTACTCTGGGCTAACTCTTTGCTTCATTGTTACTTTTATCAAAATGTGAAAAGTCTAGCTTTCCATACTTGGTTGATAGACAGATACACTGATGACTAAAATAAGAAATAGATCATCAATCGAATGTAAAGTAATCTCTCTTTTCATCTTTGATAGCATCAGTTGGCGATTCGAACCCTTATTCCTCGTCTTTAAATTGAGCCATCTTTTAGTCAAGTTATTAGGAAGATAAATATAGGACATAGGATTGTTATTTTCTACTGAGTTCTTCGTATTTTGACTATAAAATTGAACTTGAATAGTTAACATTGTACAAGCAATCATCTTACTAAAAAGGATTTGCTTATTCAGATCAAGGTTATAGCCCCAAGCATGATTATGAAGAAGACGAAAAAAATCCATGGAATGGTCCCAATACAACAAATCATAGAATTACCGTAAAGTTTCCTTTATAAAATTCTGACAAAATCCTCCTTTCATCTATTACTTCTCTTGTTTTTGTAAATATTTTTACAAGGTTTACACTTAACATTTCACTTTATTTCTTATTTCTTTTCTTTTTTTCATAAAAAAAATTCATGATTTGATAACTTAAGAACCCCGCATTTTTTTTACTTTGAATTTTAGGTCTGGTTTTAAATGGAAGAATTCCAAAGATATACAGAACTAGAGGGTTTTTGGCAACACAGCTTTTTCTATCCACTTATTTTCCCTAAAAATAGCTTTATTCAGTGGATTATTCCGAACTTGAAAATTCTAATTCGGAATCAACTAATTCAAAATATTTTCTAAATTCGTGAGGAGTCTGTCTATGTTTATACTTTATGAATATGACATTTTCTGGGCGCAAATAAGTTATCTTTTGATACTTGATTTTGCAAAAGACTCGAGCCAGTTAATATATTATCCCTATTACTATAGCTCCTTCCTAATATAGTTGGATTTCGTAAGAAAATTAATAAAGAAAATTTACGGTAATTTTCTGATTTGATGGATTGGGACCATCCTCCCTGGAACTTTTTCCTCCTCCTTCATGATCATGCTTGGTGATAGAGCTTTAATCCGAAGAAGCAAACTCTTCTTTGCAAGATGATTGTTTGTATGATGATAACTAAATATTCAAGTTTTAATTTATAGTCAAGATAGGAAAAAATCAAAAGAAAATAACACTCCCTACGTCAAATAATAATCCTCCTAATAACCTGACTAAAAGTTGACTTAATTTAAAGGCGATGAATGAAGATTCGAATCACCAAACGAGGTTATCACAAATGAAAAGATATATTATTACTTTAGAGTTGGATAATGATGTTTGGCGAAGAGAAACGAAAGGTTGAGAAATTACATAAGGGATTTGAAAAGGAAGAGCAGAAAAAGTTGTTGAAGCCAGTATGAAGAAAGTTGTGTAAGAAAAGTATCGTGTTGATAGATTGTGACTGGTTCTTCATAGTACCAGACTGACATAAGTTAGTCTCCTAGGATACGGTCTCTCAATAAATTAATTGGGAGACTAAATACAATTTGAAATAAAAATGGTACCAAAAGTGATATTATGGGTACAAGATAAATGTATTAGTTTACAAATAATAAAATGGGTACGCTTGTTAGGAAATCAGGTAACATCAATCAGTTGGCTAATCACGTAGCACTAATGTCTTCAGCCGATAACTAAAATGAGATATAGATCATTACCAAATGTTTCTTATTAGTCCATAAATAAATAGAACTTCAGCAATTGTTGCTCTTATTCCAATTTGTTATAACAGGACCGAGAAAGAACAAATAAAGAACAATAAAAACGATAACACAGAAATGTACGTGGTTCACTAACGGTGTGTTAGCTACGTTCACATGGCAGAAGGGAGGAGAGTTTTCAGATTCAAAATTCAGATAGTTATGATATGCATAACTGCTAGGGTTAGGCTTAGAAAGTTTATATACTACTCTTTAATACCTAATACAGAAAACCTAGAAAGGCCCAAAGAAAATTCCTAGCCTAAACATATTAATTAACGGATACCGTTTAGGTTTCGGGGGCAACAACGTTTCACCCCTTGACCCTCGCATTGTCACTCAAAGTGACAACTAAACTGATTCAAGGCATTATTACATCACTCCGACCTACCGTGACTTGTCAATTCCAAAACTGTAAGATATTCAACTTGATCTCCTTTCTTTACGAATCAATTAAGTTTCAAGGTTTATCTAAGGCATGTCTTATTTTTATTGTAACTCGTGGTTTTGTGTTCAATTTTCTGCTCCTTTTCATATTTTTCACGTCAAACCGTGCCTTTAGGCTTTGGGTAAGCTCATACAGCCTATGTTTGGCTCTGTTTGACAAGAAATTTCAGGTAACTTATTTGACCAAAGTAGCTTATTTAAGCAAACTTTAAGGTACATTATTTTTTTAAAGGTATTTGACAAGTAGCTTATTTAAGAAAATAAGATACTGAAATGAAATGCTACATAATGTAGCATTTAGGATTTCAGATACCTGAAATGGTTTTATATTCATGTTTTACCCCTTCAATCAATAATTTTTAAATTATTATCATATCCGTTTATATTATTTCACCAAAAATCCGATACGTTTTAAGCTAGTTTGCCAAACGATATTTTATATAATCGGTTACCTTATCAACTCCTAATTTTCAGCTACCTTGTCACAGTTAGTTTTTCAGCTTTTAGCTACTTTTTCAGCTTTCAGTTATCTTTTCAGTTAGTTTTGTCAAACAGTTGTAGTACCCGCTATCACTGTATGACCTAAGTGCGTGTTGAACTAGCCGATTTTGTGAAGAAAAATAAAAGAAGTAAAATAAAGGAATGACTTAGACCTTCAAATAAGAAAAACATTAAGTAAGGAAAATAAACAATTGAGATAGAGACAGTACTAAATTATTTGCTACCACTTTTTATTGACTGTAAACTTTATTTATATGCTCTTTTTTCTTTCTTTTTTCTCACATCTTTGTTTATAGTAGATAAAAATATCGTTTATTTGGTAATAAATTGTTGGGAATGGAAAGAAATCATATTTCAGACCGAATTCAGAAAAAAAAACCTCCCCCAGGCAATTCATGTATCATTACTCATATGGAAATTAATCTCTATTATCTGCTATAAAATTTACATATGTGGAAATATATCGCTAAATCCAAATTTGCTCCCAATTTTGTATAAACACTAAAAGAAAAATATATTCATCACCTTTCAAATGTGATTTACTTATCTCACCTAACCCCATATTCTAATCTATAAATAGATTTTCTTAAGACTTGCTTTAACACTCAACTTCAACCCCACTAATCCTTGGCATCCTTGGCATCCTTGGCATCTTACAAGGTTCTTCAATTCACTTGATAGGCCAGTTTTCCAACATTGACGTCGATGAAGAAACGGAAGAAGAAACGGATGTTGGTCACTATTAAAGTTCTATCATAGCAGAGAATTACCATAAAATCTTAAGGTATATAACCTGATTTGACATTTATCTTTTTTTTGTCTGTCAATCACAACCTTGATTTGTGGTATCGGGAGGCTACATTATCCCTGCTTTTCGATTTAAAAAGTTTTCAAATGTCAAGTAGTTCACGCATGTTCCTACACTATATACATTATTACAAATCAGGTAGAATATGATGTGCCAATGCAGCGGTTTATTCATGTACTTCTGCACTAACTATTTGTTTCATTGTTTCTTTTATCTTGCAGGTGAGCATGTATGTCCGTAACATCCCCAAGACGTAGTTGATAGTTTACATTCACCGTCCAAATATAATACGGGCTCTTGGCTAAATTAATCGGATTCAACATATTTCCTATAGTCCGAAGAACTTGGAATTTTTTGTGATTAAGTCAAGCCCTTATCAAACGGTGGAAAATCTAGCTTTCTATACTTGGTTGATAGACAGAGTATATGTTGACTAAAATGAGAAATAGATCATTACTCGACTGTAAAGTCATTTTTATCTTTCCATTTTGTGATAGCCTCGATAGGCGAATCGAACCCTTATTCCTCAGCTTTAAATTGAGCCATTTTTCAGTCAGGTTATTAGGAAGTTTACCATGGGAGTAATGGGACGTAGGGAGTGTTATTTTCTACTTAGTTCTTCTTATTTTGACTATAAATTGGAACTTGATTATTGCAATTGTCACCCTACAAGCAATCATCTTACTGAGAAGAATTTGCTTCTTCATATCAAGGCTCTAGCCACGAGCATGATCATGCAGAAGATGATGAAAAAAAATTCCCAAGAGAATGGTCCCGTTACATCAAATCAGAGAATTACCGTAAAGTTACCTTTGTAATACCCTTACCGTAAAGTTACCTTTGTAACAAAAGAAGTAATAGGTGAAAGCAGGATTTCGTAAGTATATTACCAAGGGAACTTTACGGTAATTTTGTGATCTGATGTATCGTATTCATTCTCCTAGGAATTTTTTTTTCTCCTTCATCATGATCATGCTTGATGCTAAAGCCTTGATCTGAAGAAGCAAATTCTTATTTGTAAGATGATTGTTTATGATGATAAAATATTCAAGTTCCAATTTAGAATTAATATAGAAAGAATTAAGAAGAAAATAATGCTTCCTACGTTAAATAAATATCTTCCTAATAACCTGACTAAAAAATGAATTAATTTAAAGACGGGGAATAAGGGTTCAATGGTGAGGTCATCACAAATGGAAAGATAGATTACTTTAGAGTTGGGTAATGATATGTTTCTCATTTTAGCCATCACTTCTTTTGTCTATCAACCAAGTATGGAAAGGTAGATTTTTCACCGTCTTGATAAGGGATTTGACTTCAATGTTATGTCTTCCGATTTCTCAAAAAATGCTAAATTCTATTGATGTAGCCAAGAGCCTCATAATACCATAATTTACTTATTTGAGCCCATATTTTATCTCTTATTTAGTCAAATTATTAGCCCGAATTAGCTATATTCACTCATTTTAGTGATAAATAACACATTAGCCCTTAGTTTTATATAATGCTCTTTACCTTACTTTTTTGGATATTGGAACTGCTGTTCGATATTTTATTTTGTAGGTACCAAATGAATCGAGTGAGATCGAGCGATAAGACGGGTTGAGACGGGCTTTAATAGCAGCGCGGATTCTTTGTCCCACTTTGTGCGTGTCTGATCTCCTATCCCACTATCTTATTCTTGTGACACCTCAGTTGTTTGGTATAAATTTCAACCAATTTTAATACTGAAGGGCTGATGTGTAACATGATAAAGGTTCTGGGACAGAAGATGAGATACAAAAGTGGGACAAATGATCACGAACTCGTTTAAATGATAAAAAAAGAATCATAGACAAAGTCAATTTTGGCAATTGACTTTTCGTTAGTTTAGTTGATTTAATATTTATTTTGACCGGGGAAGGGCGACGAAACCCGGCGTGTGAGAGCCCGTATTATACTGGACGGGGTGGTGGAGTTAGCTAGACTCCAGATTGCGTCTTGGGTTCACTCTATTACAAACATACATGTTGCTCACCGGTAAGATAAAAGTAACAAATGAAGCAACGAGTAAGGGCATAAATACACGAATAAACATCGACATTAAATTGGAATTTGATGCGGTTTTGGTCTAGGAACGCAGGTCTTCTGCTGAGGAACGATTTCTCCTGGCTTCATGCTATTTCTATGTAATTATTGTCAATAGTTCATAGATTAGTTCGTTTGATTTATAGCTTGGGAATGGCTTGAAACTTGTGTGTGTGATGTATGTACTTTATTGATTTCAATATACTTACCCTTTGCAAAGAAAAAAAATAGCGACATTGGCACATCATATTCTACTCGATTTACAACAATATATATGGCGTAGGATTATGCATGAGTTACTTTACATTTGGCAACATTTTTAATCAAAAAGTGGGACTAATGTAGCTTCTAGAAGCCATAAATCAAGGCTATGACTAGGGTTGACAATTTCACCCGCACCCGACCAAAACCTTATCCACCCGATCTTAAAAGACGGATGAAAACCCGACTTCTATGGATAACGGAAGGATAATGGATAAAACGGATGGCGGATGGGTAATGGGTTGGATGAAGAAATTCCACCCCTCATTCATCCACCACCCAATTTTATTTATTTTAATTTTAAAAAAATATATTTAATACAATGTTAAGATATAAAATAATCAATTTTTATACCCTCAATATAAATATTTGTGGTAGTACACGTTTAAAGTTTTGACCAAAATAGTTATCTAACTTTCTTTTTTATTACTCCGTAGAAAATAAAAAGTCTATCATATTTTTATCTTTAAACATATATGTATGCAATCACCCGTTTATCATCCGATCCACCCGATTCAACCACGGATGATGGATGCATGGATGACCGATGGTAAGTTTCATGGATGATGGACGGGTTGGATGAGATTTTAAAGTAACAGATGGATGACGGATGATAAGTTTCATAGATGATGGACGGGTTGGATGAGATTTTAAAGTGACAGATGGATGACGGATGAGGTATCACCCGACCCGAACCCGATCCATTGTCATCCCTAGCTACGACCGACATTTTTTTTAAAAAAAAATGTTATATAACCTCGAGGCGGTACGGTAATTCTCTGCTTTGATAGAACTTTTCCGCAGATATTTTCTTTTAATGTTTATACAAAAATTGGGAGCACATGTGGATTTATTGATATATTTCCTCTCAAGTGAAATTTATAGGAGATAATTAATAAGAGTAAAGCCTAAGATAAGGACCTATGCTATACAATATTTTACAGTTAAGGACTCCAACTATTGAAGTTCACAACTAAAAGTCCAGTGGATAATAATGTCGGGCCCATGTTATGCAATTGTCAATTTAAAAGTTGATTTTGATTTCAACTTACTCGTCCAACTATTTAAATGTTGCTTAATGATGTTAGAAATTGAGTTTTCTTACTCAAGTTTTTTATATCGCTTAACTACTCCGTATCAATTTTTTAAAAGTTTCGTCTTTTAAAGTTTTACAATTTTAACGATATTTTTTGTCAAAATTTTCAAAGTTTGCCCACCACAAATTAAAATGAATAATACCTTTGGTCTGGATCGAGGGAGTATTATCCCTAGAATAATTACATTTTTATAATTATTTGTATATAAGTAATGTAAATAATGAATATGATTAAAATATTAATATTGAATAGACTTTCATTTTTAAAAAAAAAAATCAATCAAAAAATCAAATACACTTTTATTCTGATCCTAACCTGACCCTTGACTCGTATGATATGACCCATAGCTAACCCAACCCATATTCCACCAAACACGTATGACCCGACTCAGGAACCGATAGGTAGAGATGACAACATCTCGACCTAAACCCGAGCAAACCCGAAACGATAGAACTCGAGAATTCTGAGAACCAAAACCAACCCGACCCAACCCGATGACGACCCGTAAGACGGCGCGATCCCATAATCAGTGATTAGGACCCAACCCAAACCCGACCCGATATTGACCCGATTAAATTGATGACCTTACATCTATTAAGCTTAATATTGATCAAAATGGAAGTGATTTAGTGTTTACATTTCATACGTATGACTTAATAATGAAGTAATTAAACCAAATACCGGTTAAAAAAAATTAATAGTAAAAACTTAAAGTAATCCAGTAAAATAACCGGACCCGACAATGACACGACCTAAACTAGACCTATCCTGATACATCATTTGACCCGAAATGACCCGACCCAATAACAACCCGAACCCAACACAACTCGATCTGAAGGGTAGACTAGCCCGAAATCGATATGACCCGACCCAACTTAACTAGACCCAAACTCAACTCGACTTACCCGATTGCCACCGCTACCGACAAGTCTAGTTAGGACATACGAGACTCGTATTTTAGCTATGTTTAGGAGAAAGTCTATCAAATAAAATACTGAAAATTCCCACGGTACCCTCTAAGTTTGATAATTTGCCCGAAATACCCAATATTTTTACCCGAAAAACTTTGGGTGGCCATAGCACAGGTTTACAAACTCGAAAACTGACGATTTTTTTTTCAAATCGATCATCTTTCCGAGAGCTACAATTTGAAAAAACAATTAGTCATATTTGGATTCCGTGGCTAGAAGTTTTTGTATGTCAAAGTTTTTTTTTACCGGATAAACTTTGAGTGGCAATATCTCTTGGTCACGAGTTCAGAACTCGCCAATTTTTTTTTTTCCAAATCGTAGTTCTCGGAAAGATGAACAACTTGAAACAAAAAATCGTCATTTTCCGAGGTTTAAGCCCGAGTTATGGCCACTCAAAGTTTTTCGGGTAAAAAATTTGGGCATTTCGGGCAAAATGTCAAACTAGGGGGGATACCGTGGGAATTTTCCGGTATAAAATAAGTACATAAAAATATTTTAATATTGGTAATTAATCATTAAAATTGTAGAAATCAAATCAAGGTATCTACTTTATTGGTAATACAAAATTAATTAAAAATTATTACAGTACAATTTTTTTTACAACCTGCCAAAATAATAGTTGGATTTTAAATGGGATCAATTATGCATGAGTCTAGTTTGTTGATTTTTTAGCTTTAATATGTGTGACACGTAGTGATCATAAATCTAAGTATTGTGATTTGTGACAAATTGGCTAACGTGATTTTTGACGGAAGAAATGACGGAATTTGGACAGCAGGTCCTTAACTGTACACTATAATCGTTTGGGTCCTTACTGAAAAAAAAATGACAAAGTCGAGTGCCTTATCTTAGACTTAATTTCCGTCTGGGTAATAATCCATGAATGCTTGAGGCCTTGAGGGAGGATTGTTTTTAAATTCAGTTTGATATAAGTTTTTTTTCCATTTCCGACAATTTATTACCTAATGTACGATATTAGCTACTATATACAAAGATGTGAGAAAAAAAAATAAAAAAAATAAGCATATAAATAAAGTTTATGGTCAATAAAAAATGTTCGCAAATAATTTAGTATTCCCCTATCTAGAAACTTAATTAATTTGTAAAGAAAGGAGACCTAATAAGATGAACAAGAGCTTATAGTTTATTGATTTATATTACATGATCAACGAACTGATTTATATTACATGATTTCCTAACAAGCGTACCCATGTTATCATGTAGTTATTGACCAACTTTATTAGCAAACTAATTTATATTACACGTACCCATTTTGTTTTATTACTTACGGTACCATTTTACTTCAAATTGTATTTGGTCTCCCAGTAAATTTATTGAGAGACCGTACCTTAAGAGACATACTTATGTCTGTCTAGTACTATGAAGATCCAGCGTCAATTTATTAGCACGGTGCTTTTCTTACACGGCTTTCTTCATACTGGCTTTAGCAGCTTTTTCTGCTCTTCCTTTTCAAATCCCATATGTAATTTCTCAACCTTTTGTTTCTCTTTGCCAAACATCATTGAGAATGGCATGTTTTTCAAATGTCTTCCACCATCGTTTACAAACATTTATGTTTGTGTGAAATGGAAGACAATAGTGTTTACAAACATTTATGTTTGTGTGAAATGGAAGACTATTTACACACAAGTCATGGCAAGCATTAATACATTAAAATTATTAAACATACCTTACCACACTTTTCTCAAGGATACCAACTCTCACCACTAGGGGAGAACTTAATTCTACACAATTTTTCTCGAATCCCAAATTCATTCTAATCAACACTAACATTCCACCAAGTCTAAAATTCTTTCGAACAAGTACAATATGCCACAAACAAAAGGGTATGGTGTTTACAAAAGGTCACATAAGGAAGTTGAGGGTACAAATTGATAAGGAGGAGGAAAGTAACAAGAGTAACTTCCAAGGGGAAAATAAGTTAGATGATGAAAAAGCACTTAGATAGAAGGAAGAGAGCATGATACATAAAGGACGAGAGAAAACATCGATGAGAAAGAAATACACTTCAATTAGGCTTGACAATCTTCAATCTTCGGTAGCGGATACTTCTTCTAGGTAACACATGATCCACCTTAAGACGGTAGATATAAATAAACATAACATCACTCAACACAATCAACACAATCAACAAACAAGTTAGAACCTAACAAACATCAAGTACACCAAAGACTACCAAGTAAAGTCCTTAATTTCTACCCATCTCTCATTTATTATTTCATGGTCAAGTAGTTTCAGTTTAGGGTTCACGTGTGTGCGTCGGGAGCGTTAAAGCTCTGATACTAACTGTGACAACCCTCGCGAATGTGGAAATAAAACATACAAGCATGTGATTTAAATAGCGGAAATACGGTGTTTTTAAAACTTTTTACATGCCAATAGAAAATACGAGGAGTGTCAGATAGGGGTGTTCAGAAATAACCGAACCGTAAAAACCGAACCGAAAAAACCGTTAACCGCACATTTTTTTGGTTCAATTAACCGAACCGTAAAATAAATTTGGTTCGGTTAACCGAACCGAATTTAACCGGTTAATTTCGGTTCGGTTTCGGTTAGCATTACTAAATATTCGGTTAACCGGTTCGAACCGGAATTTATAAAAAAAAAATAAAAAAATAAAAAATAAAATCAAATTCAAAGAAACCCTAACAATAGATTCAGTAAGTCATTCATTCATTTTCTTCCTTCACGGCTTCACCCGCCTCCCTCCCTCACAAAGTCACAATCTTTCATTCCTTCTCACAATCTTCCTGTTCATTCAACCCTAACAATACTCCGGCACTCCGCCTCCCTCCCTCACAATCTTCCTGTTCATCCGTCGTGTCTTTCAGTCTTGCGTCGTGCCTTCTCACAATCTTCCTGTTTTCCTTCTCTTCATTCACTCCGTCGTGCGTCGTGCGTCGTAGGCCGAAAGTCGTCTGTCTTGCCTTGCCTTGCGTCGTCGTCCTTCTCTTCATTCTCTGTCTTGCCTTGCGTCGTCGTGCGTCGTCCAAATCCGTCTCTTCCCTCAGGTACTCTTTGTCTCATCTTCCTTCTCTTTTTAATTGTCTAATTGTCTAAAGGCTAATTTAAATCTCATATAAAATTAATTTACTACAAATTACATTATCAATGGCTGAGATGGAATTTTGATTGCTTAATTAATTTGTATGATTAATTTTTTGTTTAATTAATTTGTTACAGCCTTACAGGTTTTGTTTAATTAATTTGTTACAGGTTTGTATGATTAATTTTTTTTTCATAAATTCTAGAATGCGACGGTCTCAGAATTTCTGAGACCGTCTTACACATATATAATGTTTTTAATCTTTTATCAGCATAGTTTTTAATTTTTTATCAGCATAGTTTTTAATGGTAACGGTCTGAGAATTTGAGACGGTCTCGGAATTTGTCAACCTCTTTTATCAGCATAGTTTTTAATCTTTTAATGTGGCATATACATATATAATGTTCATCTAGTAATGAATTTTAATCATCGTCTTAAACTCAGGTGTGCTATGGAGAGTTTCATGAACGATAATATTCAAAGTGAAGAAAGTGCAGAAAGTGAAGAAAGTGAGTCGGTGGTTGTAGTAGAGAGTTCTCAGCGGAAAAGAAAGAGACACGGGAAAGAGAAAGCCGATGTAAGTGATACTGATAATGGTAAACGATCTAAATACCATGCGCATTTTGTGAAATCTAAAATAAAAGATAAAAAGCAATGCAACTATTGTAAGCGTCTTATAAAATATGTGTCGGGTAATGGCACAAGTGCCTTGAAAAATCACTTAGAAAGATGCAAATTGTATCCTGCCAATCTTGATAAAAAACAAAAATTGATCGATTTTGAGAGTCAAACAATTATAAACGAAGATGGCACTACTGAGGTTGTTAGTGTACCGAGGTTGTGGCAACATGATCAAAACTTTAGTAGAAAAGAGTGTGCGGCTATGCTTATTATTGATGAATTGCCTTTTGCTCATGTTGAGGGTGAGGGTTTTCGTCGCTTGTGTAAAGCATTACAACCAGAGTTTATTCCTCCTTCCCGTGCTACTGCGACAAGAGATTGCTATGGTCTTTATATTGATGAGAGGGTGAAATTGAAAGAGTTTTTTGGCAAACTAACTTCTAGGGTGTGTCTTACCACTGATACTTGGACCTCTGGTCAAAACTTGAGTTACATGTGCTTAACAGCTCACTTTATAGATGATAGTTGGTCTTTGCATAAACGAATCATCAATTTTTGTCAAGTTGCTGGTCATTCTGGTGAAATTCTTGGTAGGACTATTGAACAATGTCTTCTTGAATGGAATTTGAAAAGAATCTTGACATGTACGGTAGACAATGCTAGTGCAAATGATGTGGCGGTTCAATATTTGAAAAGAAGAGTAAACTTTTGGAAAGGAAGTGTGTTGGATGGAAAGTACATGCATATGAGGTGTGCGGCACATATTTTGAACTTAATTGTTAAAGATGGTCTTAAAGATCTTCATACTTCCATTTTAAAAGTTCGTGCTGCTGTGAGATTTGTTAGGTCTTCACCCGCTAGAGCCAAATGTTTCAAAGATAGCATAAAAGAAGTTAACATAAAATGTAAGGGTCTTGTGTCCTTGGATGTTGAAACTCGATGGAATTCCACCTTTTTGATGTTACAAAGTGCTTTGAAATTCAAAGAGGCTTTTGCTAATTTGAGTAGCAAAGGTGGTGCTTATACAAGGCATTTGAATAAACAACATGGTGTGCCAAATGATAGTGATTGGAATGCAGTAGAGACTTTCTTACCCTTCCTTGAAATATTTTATGATGCCACTTTAAAAGTTTCCGGTAGCCTTCGTGTCACTAGCAATTTTTTTGTACCTCATATTGTTGGTGTTGGGAGTCTTATTTCTTCTCATTGTGAGTATGAGAATGAACATATAAAAACATGATGGTAAGTTTGATTTGTTGGGTTGGTGGAAAGATAGCTCAATAAGAAGATATCCTACTCTTGCTAAGTTAGCAAAAGATGTACTTGCTATGCCAATATCAACCGTTGCTTCCGAATCCGCCTTTAGTACCGGAGGTCGGGTCTTAGATTCTTTTAGAACCTCTTTAACTCCAAGGATTGTTGAAGCTTTGATTTGTTGTCAAGATAGGATTCGCAAGTCTCAAGATCCTCTTATATTAGAGGAACGTTTAGCGGACTTGGAGGCTATTGAAGAGAGTAAGTAATTCTTTTACATATTTTTGTTGTTATCATTCTTTATTTTTAATATAATATAATTTTGATACATACATTTTCATACTTTTGTGTTTCCTTGTTAACTATAGATTTGGAAGAAATAACGGTCAACCAACCCGAAGTCGTGATTGATGAGTCCTTGGTGGTATCCATTGATGATGAAGATTTGAAATTTGGAGTTATGGATGAAACAAGGGACTAATGCCTAATGGAGTATTGAAGTGTAATTTGGACTTTTTATTATTTGTAATTTGAAAACTTGGACTTTTGTTTATTTTAGACAACATTTTGTGATGTATTATTACTAATTAAGACATTTATTATGCTTTGGACATTTGTTTATGCAAGCATTTGAAAATTGTAGTGTTACATCAATTGTTCACTTTTAACTTTTAAGTTTCAGCATTGAAAAAAGTTTTAAAAAAATTTAAGTCGGATCGGTTAACCGGCTAACCGAACCGTTCAAATCGGTTAACCGAACCAAAATTAACCGGTTAAAATCGGTTCGGTTTCGGTTCGGTTTTATAGCGAACCGGTTGAACGGTTAACCGGCATTTTAAACCGGTTCGGTTAACCGAACCGGTTTTGAACACCCCTAATCTAAAGTACTCAAAAGTAGTCAAACCATTCGATTATGAATCTTATGGTGTATGCGAATCTTGTCTTCTAAGCAAGATGACTCGTGCTCCTTTTACGTGAAAAAGAGACACGAGCAAGTGAAGTATCAGGCCTTATACATACGGATGTGTGCGGCCCAATGACTCTCCAAGCTAGAGGTGGTTATCACTACTTCATTACTTTTATCGACGACTTGAGTAGATATGGATATGTCTACTTGATGAGGCACAAAAGTGATGCTTTTGAAAAGTTCAAAGAATTTCAATATGAAGTAGAAAACCAATTGAATAAAAAGATTAAAGCCCTACGATCCAATCGTGGGGGTGAATACTTGAACAATGAATTTGATTCACACCTAAAGGATTGTGGTATAGTATCACAATGGGCTCCTCCTAGAACACCTCAATTAAATGGTGTAGCCGAAAAGAGAAATCGAACTTTATTAGTTATGGTTCGATCTATGCTGAGTGTAACAGAACTTCCTTATTATTTTTGGGGTTTCGCTATCTTATCGGCAATATTCTCACTAAATAGAAGTCCGACTAAAGCGGCAAACAAGACTCCATATGAGATATAGACAGGGAAAGTCCCTTATTTGTCGTTCATGAGAATTTGGGGATGCGAGGCGTTTGTTAAGAATAAGTCTGACGATAAACTCGCACTCGAATCCACAAATGTCTATTTGTAGGATATCCAAGGGAAACACATGGTTATTACTTCTACAATAAAAACGAGGACAAAGTGTTAGTGTCTCGTGATGCAGTCTTTTTAGAAAACGATTTTATTTCTATGAGACAGAGTGGGAGAAAATTTGAACTTGACGAAGTCCAAGATCCACAAACCGAAAACGAGGTAGAGGAAAACGTTCCCTCTTCGTCTAATGCGGTCATAACGCATTCGGAACCTAGGAGGTCAAGCAGAATTAGTCATCAACCTGATAGATACCTTCGTATTATAGAGGAAGGTGGTGACTACAATGTGTTACTTTTTGAAAGTAACGAACCTACTACCTACAAAGCAGCCATTTCTAGTTCTGACTCAAAGCTATGGCTAGCTGCCATGCAATCCAAAATGGATTCTATGTACGACAATCAAGTTTGGGACTTGGTTGATTTACCTAAGGAGGTAAGACCTCTTCAGTGTAGTGGATCTATAAGATCAAAAGCGGCATAAATGAACATAATGATGTTTACAAAGCTAGATTGGTGGCAAAATGTTTCACCCAAGTTCATGGTCTTCACTATGACGAAACCTTCGCCCCAGTCGCCATGTTTCGGTCCATAAGGATTATCTTAGCTGTTGGCGCATTTCATAATTATGAGATTTGGCAAATGGATGTCAAAACCGCCTTCTTGAATGAGATTCTAGAAGAGGAAGTGTACATGACACAACCTGAAGGTTATGTGGATCCATCAAATCCTAAGAAGGTTTGAAAACTTAGGAGATCCATCTATGGTCTTAAACAAGCATCAAGGAGTTGGAATCATCGTTTCGATCATGTAATTAAACAAAATGGTTTCACTAGAAGTGTTGAGGAACCATGTTTATACATGAAGTTTAGTGGGAGTAAGGTAACCTTTCTAGACTTGTATGTAGATGACATACTACTCATTGGGAATGATATACCAATGCTCACTTCTGTGAAGGAGTGGCTTGGTATTCATTTCCAAATGAAAGACTTAGGAGAGGCCCATCGCATCTTAGGTATCCGTATCTATAGAGATAGATCTAGAAGGATACTAGCATTAAGTCAAGAAACTTATATTGATAAAATTCTTGATCGGTTCAACATTAAAGACTCTAAGAGAGGCTTTCTTCCTATGGGTAGTGGGATCACTTTGAGCAAGTCAGAGTGCCCTACCAAAGCCCGAAGAGATTCAACGCATGAAATTGATCCTTTACGCATCCGCCGTTGGATCAACAATGTATGCTATGATGTGCACTCGTCCCGATGTTGCATATGCTTTGAGCATGAAAAGTCGTTACCAAGCCAATCCAGGTGAGAGTCACTGGATAGCCGTAAAGAACATCCTTAAGTACTTGAGAAGGACTAAGGATTCGTTCTTAGTGTTTGGAGGTGAGACTGAGTTGCGTGTAAAGGGTTACACGGACGCCAGTTTCCAGACAGATAGGGATGATATGAAATCCCAATCCGACTATGTTTATATGATGAATGAAGGAGCTGTTTGCTGGAAGAGTTTCAAGCAAAGCGTTACATCACGGATTCTACAACAGAAGCAGAGTACCGTGCAGCGTCTGAAGCTGTAAAGGAAGCTGTATGGATTCTACAATTTTTGGAAGGACTAGGAGTAGTCCCTACTGCCAAAGATCCTATCACGATTTATTCCTACTGCCAAAGATTCTATCACGATTTATTGTGATAATACTGGGCTATCTTTCAAGCAAAAGAGCTCAAGTCTAGTAATAAGTTTAGACATGTACTTAGGAAATATCATGTAATTAGAGATTACATGGATAGAAAGGAAATTGACATTTAACATTGCTGATCCTTTAACAAAGCCTTTATCAATGGCTAAGCATGATGGTCATGCTGTCACACTGAGATTGAGACGAGTGCCAGAATTCCTTTAGATTATGTAATATGTAATAATTGAATGTTGTATTAATTATTTCATATGTGATAATTGCATTCATTGTTCGAGTTTTATTATGAACGTTTTTTTATTTAGTTTGACTAAATTTAATACTTTGTTTATCTGAATAGATTGTAAGACAACGTTGGACCCTATTCAAGTAAATAGGACGAACTTAGTATTTTGTCCCTAGTCACTTAATGAGGTGACGTCTCGAAGTGACTAGATTGTAAGTCGATCGATGGTTGGTTCAGCACCATGGGGTCATGTAGATTGTAGATGACTGGTCGATTACATAGACAGACTGTATGACACTCTGTCAGACAGTGACCTTTGTAGAGACCCTTAAATCAATTAATTGATGCCTGGTTGTGGCAGGGTCTTCTATCTTATTCCTATGAGTCGATTCTTTTGACTGGCGACCGTCTATCTAAGTCGGTGCAGTTTCCGATTGGCTTTGGTTGGTGGTCTAGGTCGTGCTGTGAAAGGAGGCCGATGGTCACCTTATGGGTCATGGTGATCTGCATCATACAGAGTAGATGAGTCAACAAGAATTGTCCACCCACGTTGGGTACAAACATCTTCAGGCCTTTCAAGGAGTAGTTACTGTAAATGCGTGGCCACGCTCGGAAAAGGATTTATGGTAGATTTTCCGGTCAGATAGTTACTCTCCATATCAAGAAAATCACTCTAGATATAATCAATCGCAAGTGCGACCTGAAAGACACCTTGCGTTGAGTGGGAGATGTGATAAAGAGACAAGAGAATTGGTGACGCACACTTGTGTTAGACAAGTGGGAGATTGTTGAAGTAGGTGTCCTTCACAATAGTGCGCCACATAATAAATATCATTAAGGAATATAATTGGGATATCTATTGACTATATATGTATGATTAGTTAGTTGATTAACGTAAATCAATAACGATTGGCTGACTAGAGTTTGACGTTATTGTCGTATGACGACGGTGATCAACTGATCCCTTTCGGTCACACCTATAGAATGAAACCCAAATAGTAGAACTAATTATTTGTATATGATACAATTAATTAGCACATTACATATATTTTATATGTACGTTTAGTTATGAGAGTTAATCGTTAGAAATTGAGTTTGGAACTCAAATTCAATTAAGTTTATTATTCAATTATACGATAATTGACTAATAAATTTATATCTTATTTTAATATGATTAAATAAGATCTAGTTTAGTAATTCATCATTAATTTACTAAATTAGTTGAGGTTTCATATATATATTTTGAGGTAGACGTAATTATTTAATTATATTTACAAGAAATTGTAAAATAAATTAACTAAGCATTGTGGGACCCATTATATATTGATATAATGGTAAAATATCACTTTATAGTTAGTACATATTGTTTATTTATTTGTGACATATAATTGTTATATGATCAAATTAACACTTAATTATACAAGATAATTAAAGATATGATCAATAAGTATTTGTCCCAGTATTTGTGGGACAAATATCAAAAATCAAAATAGACCATATGTTACCATATGAGCCGAAAATTTAGTGTAGTGGGTAGTAATGATGGTTGTTCTTATACATGCTCACAAGTCACCAAGTGGAAGTGACATATCAAGTACACCATAATCATCACAAACACTACTACACACTACCACTTTGCATGAGAATAAAATAAGAAGAAAATCAGCTACTTGAATTGGGGCATGAAGGGGCCGGCCATAATGCCTATAAAAGGACAATTGTTGTTCATTTTTCTTCTTAGTTCATTCTTTCTTATTTTTCATACATCTCTCTAAAATCTCATCCTTTCACTAAACTATCATTAAACTCTCAACATACTAATATTTACTAAGTATTACTAGTATAGTAATATATTCTAATATTAGTAGTTTTCTATCTTTACTTATTATCTAGTTAATAATAAGTTTAGATTTTTTGGTACCATCTTGGGTGCAACTTGGAGGAGATCTTCTAGTTTGAAGATTGGGTTTTGGAGGATCATTCTAAGCTTGGTAGAAATTCATCTAAGACAATAATTTGTTATT
>JAIUZE010000561.1:0-74703 GCA_022085475.1 Heliosperma pusillum
TGTTCATGATTAACCGAACCGTAAAAATCGAACCGAAAAAACCGAAACCGTACATTTTTTTAGGTTCAAAAAACCGAACCGAAACAGTTTATCAATTCGGTGAACCGAACCGGTAAAAACCGGTTTAAAACGGTTCGGTTACGGTTCAGATTTTTAAAACCGCGGTTAACCGAAACCGAACCGATTAACTAAAATAAGAAAAAAGCCTAACCCAAATTTTTAAAAGCTCGAATAGCCCAAAACTTAAACTGCCATATACACACACCTCTCCAAAAACTTTTAACCTAAAACCTAATTCACTAGCTAAACCCTCAATCTCTCAGTGTCTCTTTCTCTATCTCGCTATCACCACATTAGTATTTCATTAATATTTTCATGATATAATCTCATCATCTCAATCTCTATAACATATCCCTAAATCATTTAAATTATTCCCCAAAGCATTAATTTATGGGGTATGATTTTTCCGGATCTATTTGCAAGTCCCTCACTCTACAACTTTTTAATGTATTTGTTTATATTTTCAATGTATTCAATCGATTTAAGGTTGGTTTTTGAATGTTTTGGTTTAGTTTTATTGAATTTGATGTTATCATCAATTGAAATCAATTGATTTAGTGTCCCTTTCATCTGAAGATGCATAGTTTAAGTGCTCCGTAACGTCAAAGGCTATAATGGATTAACCAAAAAATCTAGTCTCAAAAATTGGTTTGACTCAATTTTTCTAACAATTCAGACACTTTTTTTTTTTCTTGAAGAAGACAAAGCAATATGTCTTGTCATTCTTGAATTTGTAAGACGTCATTTGGCCAAAGTTGTGTCTCCAAGAAAGCGCCTTTGACTACGACAACGAAAAAAATCAATTGAGAATTCGGTTTCGGTGAACCGGTCAAACCGAACCGTTCATCCGGTGAACCGAACCGAAAAAAACCGGTTTAAATCGGTTCGGTTACGGTTCAACAATTTGGAAAACCGATTGACCGGTTAACCGGTCAATTATCGGTGAACCGAACCGGTTTTGAACACCCTAATCCCAATTGCACCTAAACGAAGGAAGCCAAAGTGATCAAACTTTTAGATCCTTTTTTTTATAAAAAAGTTGTATACATTATTACTACAATTTTTATAATGGAAAGACCATTTTTTTAAGTGCTCTCTTTCTTTTTTCTTTCTTTCTTTTGTCATCACAGTCAGCTTTTGAACAATCTCCTAGTCCTTGCAATTTTTTTGTATTGTTTTTTTTTGTTCAAAGTTTCAAACACCATAGCTTGTTGACTTTGTGTTCATAGTTTTTTTTGTTCTTGCTTCTCTTCAAATCATACCTTTTACTCAAATTTTACATTTTTGGGGATTCCCAGCTTGTGCAGATCAAATAAAAGGGTCTTCTTTCAAGTTTTTCAACAGGGTTATATAATCATATACTCATATACATAACTTATTTGTATTATTTTGTTAATAATTGTATGAAATAAATACTACCCTTATTGTTAATGATAATCTGCTTTTATTTCTAAAAAGTATATCACCCTTTTCTGAGTACTTGAAAGTTTCTGTCTTTTCCAATTATATAAAAGTTGTGTTCTTTTGTTTTGCTGAAATAAGAGCTGCTAATTAATTATTGAAATCTTTAATTTTGGATTTTTGGGTTGTGTTTTGGTATTGAGCATGAATTTGTGGTGATTATGAAAGTTGGTGCTGAAAATGGTACTAGCTTAACATCAGGGATGCCTAGCTTCACTCCTAATTACCCTATCTCCAATCCCATGTAAGCTTCTTTTTCAATTTAAGACGCGTATATCCGTATTCAATTTAAAACCGGTCAAATAAGATCGATGAGACAAAAGCAGAATGCCTAGGGACTTGCAAAAAGTTTGTTTCATCTATCCAAGTGAGATGTTATTTGACCCGTATATCCGTCTTAGGATCTGTAGACCAACTCAAGCTTGTTATTTTCATAGTTTGTGATATGATGAATTTTGATTAGAAATCAGATGTTTTTTTTTTGTTTTTGTATGTGTAAAAGATCAATCCTTGTTCTGTGTAGATCAATTTTGAGTTTAGCAACAATGATTTTTAGTTGATCACTTGTATGTTGCAGAGATGGTGTTAGGCTAGACTTCTTTGTGTGCTATTTTGTGTGGAACATTGATTTTTTCTTTCCACTTTGATTTTTCATAAGTTTTTAAGGAATCCTATATTCAAATACAAGTGGTGCAAGTTGGTACCAAGTGGGGTTCATGTGGGGTTTTTAATGGCATCTCCTTTAATATTGGAAATGTCATCAGGACACTATGATCATTGTATTTACCGGAAAATCAAAGAAATGAAAGTAGAAAATCATCGTAAAGCTGTCGGAAAAATGTGGAAATTCCGTGACTAGCACAAGGTGGATTATGTTTATAAGTTTGGTCTTCTATAGGTTCTTAGTTTCCTAAGGAAATAAGTTTAACTCGGCATAATGTTGAGCTATAGGCGAAAGTGGAAATTTCGATAAAGAACATTCTTAGTATAGAAGATGGGTGAGGAATCTATTACTTTTGGTATAAGCTTATACCAATGTCCTCCTACGTATCTGCGCACTATGATTTTTGACTAGATGCTCAGCTGATTTATCTTTTTAAAGTAAGGTCCTTTTTAAGTGGGACGGGAGCCCTTGAGACACTGGGATTTTGTCCTGCTTTAAGTGTAGAGAGGGCAGTGAGCCACGGATTAATAAAACCGTGACGTCCTTGCCGCCAATGGTGCCTTTAAAGAATTACAAGTGGAGGCATTCTCGGCCACTATTTAAGTCCCAAATAGGCATTTGTGCTTAGCTTTTGTATGATGCTTTTCCTGGAGGAAATACGTCGCAATCTGAAGTTCACTTTTGAGTAGTATTAGACTTGATGGAATTATATAAGCGGGTCCTCTTTCTTGGCCACAAGTAAAAAGAGGTTAAATTTCAGCCACGTCTGAATGGAAGAGTTCATTGTTCTGGAAAATATGAGTTTGAAATTTTAGTGCATCAATTGTGGGTCCAAGGCAAGTTACATTGTATTCATCTTAGATTGTCATTAAATCAGAACGAACAAAATTTCAAGGATATTTTCTAGAGTTGTATGTGTAAGGTGGATCTAGTATGGTGTGATATTATGGTTTATTTTTTCAGACGTTCTTTATTGAATTGACGCTAGGTTAGAGAAGTTCAAATGTACATGGAGCACATTTCAGTATACAAACTAGGTAGTCACTCTATGAGTCTATGGGGATGTGTCTGTCAGCAAATTTTGTTCATTGTTTGAATCAAATGTACCTAATGAACGCTACGTGAAGTTTTTGAAGAAAAAATCAAGTAATTCCCGAAACTGTGTCCTCTAAAAACTGAAATCAAAGATCTACTTCCCCATAATATAGATCAGTCCATTTGAGACTCGATTTGCCCTCCCTAGTCCTCTACGAGATCGTGTCATATGAGAACTTGTGATACTTTGTGATGTACCTCTATTGCAAACGTGACATTGGAAAGTAAATACGCTGAAGTCCATTGCATGAAATCCTTATCTTTCTAAAATCTTGTTCCCATGTAGCTCTTTGATTGCGTCTCTCTTGATTAAGGTTTACTCACACTAAACATTTCTAGCAATTAATTTATTTTTCACAGAGGCAGAATCTTAATTTTGAATCTCTCTACGCATCTAGGCCTCTTAATCATCCCCATTATATGAAGGACTTTTCTCAGTGAACTAAACAATCTTGGGTTATGTGGTACACACACTGTCGTTGCATCAGGAGGCACTATATCTTCTAATTTGTGCTTGGGACATGCTATGTATAGTACTCTTCATCTTGTAATGTTTCCACATGTGGGAAAGAATCCTATGGCTAAGTTAAATTTGATTTTTTAACTACTTTGTGTTATTTGGAATATAGTCTTCATGTTTTCCATCACTAATGTTGTTATTTTACAGTGGCACAGAGGGTAACAACGTCGGTTCATCAAGGACTTCTGAGTTTGGGGCTCTAGAACAATCTCTTGGTTTTCGTATCGAAGACGATGTTGATCTCAGCAGAAGTGAGTATTTCTAGTTCTCTTTGTCATTAGCAGCGTTCTCCAGCAACAACTTTAATGACTCTATCTTTAGCTGGATGGCAGACATAATTTAGTGAAGCAAGACACTCTAATGACTCTTTGCATACCAGTATACCATTCTATTAGTTGCTTTCTATGTACTTTTTCTAGATATTTCTACAACAACGATAACATTACCCAAGTCCCTCAATGGCCTCACCCTGTGACAGGGTAGGACTGTAGGAGGGTCTTATCTACACAACCTTACTATCCCGGTGTAGCGGTTAAAAGACGATGCAGAAGTCTGTTGGGGTTAGTGGAAGTAAGACTTTTGATTCTATGGCGATACATTTGGGTGCGATTATACTAGTACTTTATACAATAGACAATTGAAATTCCTAAATCTTGTACAATTGTTGAACTTGTAAATCTATACTGTCAAGATTCACTATAATGTCCTGTGATCCTACTTTCTGAGACCGCAATGTGCTAAAGTATATATTGGTACTTTTGTAAATATGGTATCTACTCTGGCATGGATCAGGATCCGGAATTCAAAAGATGCTATGTTTGGATTGTATAATATCTCATAGTTTGCGTGATAGCGTTGGTAGAAAACCCTTAGGCTTGGTTTGGCAGTTTTATGTCCTCCACTGCTCCTTCTATTCCATTCATGCTGTCCTCATTTGAGTTTTATATGTAGAAATTAGAGCTCAATGTTGACATGGTATGACCACTAAAGTCACATGGCGACAGTAAATTTGGGGTGGAGGTGGTTGTGCACATCAACGTTTAGATAAGTTTTGGCACATCATTATTTTCAGTTCGGCATTTGCATTTATCAGTGTTTTGGTTTTCTTATTCTTTTTCAGACCCGTTATTCAGTTCGTTCAAGTCATCTGGTCTAACTGGAGTACCCGATCTACAATTTGGAAATTTTGATAAGGTGACATTTTGTTTTCCTGTATTAAGTATTGCAGTTGCTTATTTCAGCTGGCACTGCTTCTCATTGTGCAGTTGGTCACTGTGGTCTGTGTGTAATGTTTTTGGCCAAAACTTATGCAGGCTTTGACTGGGGAAAGAGGATCGCATCCTAACTTGGCTTTTGTATCTGGTGGTAATCGTGAGAATTGGGGGGAGTCTAATATGGCTGATGCCAGTCCTAGGTCTGATAGTTCATCAGAGGATACTGAGGATAAGAACCCTCAGGTTGTTTTCCTTGAAACTTCTATCTTTAATTTCCGCTCATTACTCATATATGTGTGTCGCATATGTCTTCTGTTCGGTTGTTGGCTATGCTGCTCCCAACTCTTCGATTTCATATTACCTCTGGATCCGTGTTCAACTGACAACACTTTGACACAGGTATGACTAGACCTGGCAGAACCGACTTGTCAGTTGACCCTGCTTGCTCTGAATTAAAACAAAATAACCGGAAAATGAGCTAAACCCTGAAGTTACCCAATCTGACCTGACCTAAACTTTACTGGCCCGACCTGACCCATCCTTGATTAGTACCGACCCAATCCGAACCCGAGTACAAGCACGCCCGAAATAAGCGGACTCGAAATCTAATGGTCTAGGTATGACATTTGGATGCTTCGTTTTAACCTAAACCATGTGCATTTTTATATAGCCGGTATAACATGCAGCCGTGTCAAATGCTTCTAACCGAGTATGACTGTATGAGTAACATAGACTGTTGGTAGGGGTAGACAGGATAATGTGATATCTATTTTAAATATACTATCTGAACTTATGATCGGTTTGGTATCCAGTTTGAAGCAGGTCAGTCCAGTGCTAAGGCTGCCTCTGACTCTAGCGAGAGATCCAAAGAAAAAAATACGGATCAAAAGGTGAGTTGCTGGATATCTATTAAGCCTAATATATATCTGTTATTCGGGCTTTCTAATCGTGTCAAGGCGTATTTTCAATCTTGTTACTGGTCTTTGATACTAATTTCTGTAATGTTGCAGACACTTCGCCGGCTAGCTCAGAACCGTGAAGCTGCTCGAAAAAGTCGGCTCAGAAAGAAGGCAAGTTGTCTGAACATGCTTGGCAATTCAACTCACAGACATGTTTTGTATTTAGACGTGCTGGCAATTAATGAGTAGTAACAATGACATAATGTGATCAAAAGGATATCCAAGTATTGTACAACTGTACATGGTTATATATCATGGCATTGTTTACTAGAGCACTATATGACAACCGTCTTGTCTTCCTCTCTTATTATCCAGGCATATGTGCAACAGCTGGAAAATAGTCGACTTAAGCTGACTCAGCTTGAGCAAGAGCTACAGCGCGCCCGTCAGCAGGTTTATAGATTACTGCATTTTCTAGTTCATTACAATAGCAGGCGTTCATGACTCAGCCTCTTCATGTTTTTCTGGTATGTAGGGAGTCTATGTTTCGAGTTCAAGTGACCAGTCCCAAGCAACTGGTGGAAATGGTACTATTCATATTACATTTGCTTTTACATGCATTGTTTCTGATTAATGGTCCACAAATACTTTTATATAACTGCCTGACATTTGTGTTGATGTTTAACCACACATTACTTTTTTTAGCTAAAGTTAAATACAGAGTACCTTTGTTTAAGAACAACTATGGTACTCTTTATTGCAATTTCCAGCTTAAAATGACCTACTTTTTTTTTAGAATCACTGTCGTAAGATTACTGTTCTACCCTCTTGCAGCTGGAGCTTTGGCATTTGATGCGGAATATTCGCGTTGGCTAGAGGACCAAAATAAACTAGTTAATGAATTGAGGGCGGCCATTAATTCACATGCCGGTGACACTGAGCTGCGTACTGTTGTTGACAACGTGGCAGCACACTTCAATGACATTTTCAGGCTTAAAGGTGTTGCAGCGAAGGCTGATGTCTTTCACATCTTGTCTGGAATGTGGAAAACACCGGCAGAGCGTTGCTTTATGTGGATCGGTGGCTTTCGCTCCTCAGAACTTCTCAAGGTGAGCTTCATGGATTTGTTTCAACCCTCGTGTCGTGTTTGGTACGAGGTCATAGAATGGGGAACAAATGACTCTGGACCTCCGGTTGTGGATTTTTTAGTAAATACCATATCTTATTTGCTGACACATATGTGCATGGTGGACACAAAAGAAAATGAAACAGCAAAATTATCTTATGTGCTCCCTCAAATGGTAGGGTAAGGGGGTCGGATATACACAACCTGACCCATGCATGTGTACTCAAAGAGACTGTTTTCGGAGGACCGGTGATAAAAATTGCATCGATAGACAATAATTGCAGAGAATGACTCGTTTACTTAGTGAGTTATTTTTACTTTATATCATCATAATCTGCTATCAAGGGATAGTGAGTCTCTTTTGTTCCCTTTGAAATAAGAAATATTTTCTGAAATTTAGCTTGAGGAAATATTTGATACTCCTATTCAAATAAATTTTAAATTAATTTATTTATTTTTCAATGTTCCCATTTTCAACAAGGCCAAAAGCGCACTACTCTTTGGCTTTCGAATATAATGTAATAAAGTAAAATGGCTTGCTAATCACTGTGGTATCTTGAAGTAGTGGAGTGTGATGCATTTTACGACCTTTTTTTTATCCCGAGTCACTAGACATACCCCTCTGTATTTTTAACTAAGAAGTAAGGCTGTGTACAGCCAACTCCCTTCGAGTATAGGACCCTACCTCGATTTTGTCCCATAAAAACATCGTTCGAGCCAAGCAAATGCCTGGGACACGGGTTCCGAACATTCTGAATCCTTTCATCTGCAACTGAAATTGCAGCTTCTGGTAAATCAATTGGAGCCGTTGACAGAACAGCAGCTAGTAGGCATTTACAGTTTGCAACAATCAGCTCAACAGGCTGAAGAAGCTTTGTCACAAGGCATGGAGGCTCTCCAGCAATCTCTAGCTGAAACCCTGGCTAACGGTACTCCTGCCTCATCTGGCACTTCTGGCAATGTGGCTAACTACATGGGACAGATGGCCATGGCCATGGGTAAATTGGGCACTCTCGAAGGATTCCTTCGCCAGGTATGGTCTTGACATGTAACTGTGATTATATATTTATATTCCCCTTTATGTAGACATGGCAAATAGGTCTTTTTTTTACATTATATTACTTGGATCATCCGGTAGATCGTTTTTTTTTTTGTTTTGGATGTGCTATTATGGATACAGTTCAGTTCCCGTAGGGTAAGTTCAGGTCCCATGTCGTGAGTTGAGTCTCTCGGGTTTGCGTCATACGGAGTATCATTTTTTAGTGATGTTTATAAAGGTTGTTATCTTGTGCTAGGTACTTAGGTAGATAAACTAAGGTGTTATTTCAAATTTGTCATTTTGGGTAATTCCGGATTGAATATGTTCCAAGTAATTTTGAGCTTTTGTTGGTTGGTTTCAAGGTCATTTCTGATCGCTGCAAACTTGCAAAACAGTTCAAGCTAGCTAGATTGTCTCCGTTCAATTTGAGTTTCAGATCTTTTTGGGATATCTGTTCACAACTCAAGCTTATGCTTCAGATCATTCAAGTTGGGTCATCTGCATCGAGTCAGTCAGTTTTGCTCGGTCTACCTTTACCCATAATAATTACTAGTAGCAACTGGCTCGTCAAACTGACAAAGAATCTGTAATGCAAACTATGTAGTAATGCTTTTATGCCCTTCTAAGCTTGACATTAATTCCATGCTTGTCAATGAACAGGCTGATAATCTACGTCAACAAACTCTGCAACAAATGCACCGAATCTTAACAACACGTCAATCAGCTCGTGCCCTTGTAGCTATCAACGACTATTTCTCAAGGCTTCGAGCGCTCAGCTCTCTCTGGCTCGCCCGACCTCGTGACTAGAACCTTTGTTTACACGTTTCTGGCAACACGATTGCCACACATTAGGATCTTCCAGTAGTACCCTCAACAACTGTTCATGTTTCACCCCTTTGTATGCTATATATATTGTTATATACATACTGTTAAGGTTGATGTAATTTAAGGGTGTTGTAACTAGTTAGGTTGATGCTATAGTTACTGAAAAAAGAAATGTTAAAAGTTTAGAAATACTGCAATGCCACACTGTTTGTTAGTTTTTTTTTTTCAAACGTATGTAAGAAATTCATGTTTTCCTAATAAATGTAATGATGTTATGTACAATGTACGAGTAATTGTTTTTGGCATATCATCTGAAATTCTGAATTATTTCTCTTTCAATTGAAGTGATATTAGAGGTTTGGAGCAATATATGACTTAGGCCTTTTGTTCATCTCTTAAAGCATGTTCATGTTCAGTTTAGTTCACTTTGTAGACCTAATTTGCAAGTTTTTTACACTCTCTGTCCCGGTTAATTGTAGTCCTTTTATTTTGGCAAAAAGACTAAGGAAAGAGTAGGGATCAATTGTGATTCCACGCAGTGGACGACAAGTGGACAATAGTCCAATTGGGTTATCAACTTACTCATAGATAATCTTCCTAATATAAAAAGGATAATAATTCACTAAGACACCTAGAAATGAATAGAACTACAATTGATCGGTATGGAAGGAGTACTATTATTCAGTCCAATTCGCTAAATATTCAAATTTTTTGTCTTAAACCGTTCCAAATGCCCAATGACGTGCATGGACCCAACTTTTAAGAACTCGGGCTTCCTCAAAGATTTTCTTTGGGTAAAACACTAGATGAGTTGGTAGCGATTAGGATGATTGAACCACCTTCTTTTAATTTAGGACTAAGGCTGGATGACAGGATGACATCATGTGTGAAAGGAGCCTGTCGTGAAGGTGCGACACCCTAAACCTGTTGACCAAGAATCGGCGTTTGACCCGAAGTACACCACGAGATACACCAATAAATGGGTGTGCAGCTATGTAGCCCTGAAACAGATATGGATACGGACACGGACACGAACACGAAAAGAATACGTAATACGATATCCCATAAATTTGGGACACATAATACATTATATGAATTTAATAAAATAATTAAATTAATGGGTCGGGCTTGGGGCAGATCGAGGGTCAGCCTTCCCGGGAACTGACCCAGCCAACCCACCATTCACCGAGGCCCAATTTAGAGTCAACTAGGTTGAGCCGAGACTGCCCGTGTTCAGCCCGACTTTGCATGATCCGTAAAACACGTAAAATCGTCAGCTAGTGAATTATGTACTGCGAAAACCGGAGAAAACTTTTTATCTTCAACTGCTTGAGTCAACTAGATGTGGGCAATTACATGGATCGTCCTTCCCGACCCCCATATTGTAAACAAAGGCCCGCTTGGAGGCGATGCCATTATGATCCCAATCCCGACGTCACTTGGTCACCTCTCAAAAAAAAAACTTTGGAACATACCAATCCATGGACCCGACCAACGCTCGACTAGACCTGACAAAACCAACCCGATTCGAGACCCGAACCACAAACCCCAGGCTTGACCCAAAACCCGAATCGACCTAAACTTTGTTGACTCGAAATTGACTCGACCCAAAATTACCTGATTCGAAACCACTCGACCCAAATATAACCCGACAAAACATAATGTTAATTAGTCATGAAAAAACCAACTCGGCCCGTCTAAGGTTGGATCCGGGCCAGCCTCCTGAAAGTCTGAAACCAACCCGGCCAACCCACCATATTCCCCGAAGCGAGCCTCTATCAGAGAAAGCCATTCTGGCAGCTCTCAGACGAGCTAGGACACGAGTGAGGCCGGGTTTAGGGTCGACATTGTTGAGCCCAGCCTACCCTTGATCGGCCCGGCCTTGCCTGGCCCGTGGCGACCTCTAGGCTCTTGGCGAAACACGTAAATCGTCCGTTAGTGAATTACGTACTTTGTGGAAACCGGAAAGTATCTTATATCCTGCCTTAAAATCCCACAAGTTCTGCTCTTTAGTGCTCTCTCTCAATCACTAAGGTACTTATTTTATTTTAATCGTTGATTACTCAAATGGCTTCTTGTTTTCTCCATCTTTCTTCAATTCATTAATAAGTAGAATTTTGAGTAACTACCATTCCTGCAACTATAAGTAGAATCTTTGAGAATTGTGGTGTTAATTTGATATTGGTGTGCTTTATATGTATTCCCTCACTCTGTTCATGTCATTTGTTTACCTTTGATTAAAATATCTAAAACTAATGATAAAGAACTAAACTTTTAACTGTTTTTATATTCATTTAAGCTGTTAATTTTTCTGAGAATGTGGTGAATTTTAGTGCTATGGGGGGTAGCAAAATCACAAATTCTCATTGAAAATGGGCATTATCCGTCACAAGCTGAAGATGGATAGTGACCCTATTACAATATGCAAGTGGGAATTACAATATGCAAGTGGGGTGGGCAAATGGACCCCCACCTGTCCTCCCAGTTGCATATTGTGAGAGAGGCACTATCCGTCTTCAACTTATGACTGATAGTGCACGTCTTCAGTGAGATGAGCTGTAGCAAAATAGCATTGGTAATGTTTTTTAGTTAGGCTTAAGTGCAATTGTTATGGGATTTTAACTTTCCTGGATTTACACATTGCTGGTATAAGAAAGGTGGAGGGGATGGAAAAAGAGTTGTTTCATTTCCCTCTTGGTTGGTCCAAATGTCCAATGTGGGATGTCTTGAGTTTATTAAAAAGGGAGCTATTGATTCGCGAAAATGTTAATTAGCCGCCTTAGCTTTATTCTATGGTGAGGTTAAGCCCCGTAAGCTTTAATCGTAGTAATTAGACCCCTTCCCTCAATCCCTCAGTGGCCTCCGCCGAACAAAGGGTAATTGACAAACATTAGAACTTTATTTTGGGTATCTTGAGTGTATAAAGAAGCTGATACCGAATGCGGGCATTCCATTTTCTTGACAAATAATGTTCAAAGAACTAATACTGTCGCGTATCTGTCCTCGTATCCTTTTGGAATCAGCATTTCCGTGTGTGATTAATTGAGTTTTAAACAGTTAATCTTAGCCCATTTAGAATGTGATTTGAACTCAGTCTGATTGGCTCTAATATATTTTTCATGTGTATCCGCTGCTATTGACGATTACTTTTTAAAGTTCTGAAGTGTTTGATTGTTGAATGTTGATATCACCTGAGGAATATCTTAACATAAGTATTTAATAAAAGCGGTGATTGTCTTGTTGACTTGTGATGCTGCTCTACATTTGACATGAGGAGTATCACTGTTCCAATGTGGTTTTTTGTTTGCCTGACTGCATCGCGCCAGCTGAATACCAATAAGCCATTGTCATTACTCATTTGTTTTCGTAAATTGTTTCCGTAATATTCAGCTACATTAAGACAGTAATCTTTTCAGCGTCACCAACTTTCCGTGATTGGTTTTTATTTGTTTTTCACGCTTCTATGAGATTGACAGAAAAGTAATAATGACATGACATAGAGTGTTTTGATTTATGACTTGGCCATTTTTATGTTTTGTCTAAAATATTAAAAAGTAAGGAGTATAAAACTGCTGTATGTTCTTTTTTTCTTATAACTGATTCTTTTGTGCTGTTTTATTTGAATGAAGGGCTAAGAAGTTTTACAAGCTGTTGTTACTATTATCCATAAGATATACGATCAGTTGAAGGGCAACAGAAACTGGATTCAGAAGAAGAAAATTAAGATGGAAACTGGAGCTTCAGGCGTGCTTCACAAAATAAGTTCCCGGTCATTCCTAGTCCCCAGAGTTTCATCTTCTTATCCATTACCAATTATTTCAGTGAGGCCCAGCAGATGCAACACATCTCGACCTCATGTTGCTCCGCTTACCCTTTTCATGAGGCGACGAAATTCCAGGATTGAGGGTGATCGATTCAGAATTTTATCATCTCGAGCCCAAACTCAAGAAAACAATTCATGTTTATGTGATTCTGAAGCACAGCAGACATCATCTCCACTAAACCCTGTGAAAATTGTAAGCATTTACGGAGAAGGCAGCATTAGTCCTCTTCAATCTACTCCTTGGCAGGATGTCCTGCTTCACACTGTAAGTCATCCAAATCTGTATGTCTCACTTGGTGGTTCCTCTTGTTTCGTGATTTCTTCAGTCTAAGTAAACCTTCTCTTTCAAGCATGCTAACTTATTTTTAGTAGTAGAACATTCTTTATCATCCAATCTGTTAAGTAAAAGAATTTATCAGTTATGCATGCTTATGGAGTATATGTTAACTTGCTCGTGTATCGGTGGGATGATAATGACTCCCATTCTCGAAGGCTTACTATCGTTAACCTCATTGGAGGTGTTGGCTTACAAAAGGCTACGCGGAACATATTATTACTAGAAATGTAAGATCATGTGCAGGAAAAGTAAGCGGAAGTATGGCAAAATATTCATTAAAAAATATGAGAGACTAGTTAGCAACTGCGATATGCAAAAATGGATAATACATTGACTTAAAAATAAATCGTCTGTTAGGAATATATACATGAAACTACAAAAAGAAAATACACTGATGCACGACTCAATTGTTCTGTTGTGCAATGATCTTGGTAATGTAACTTCTGAGAATTCACAGTAGATTTCCAATACTATCCTCATCATACCGGAAGTTTAGAACTTGCTTTGAACAATATTAGACGGTCAAATAAGATATATTCTTCATCTCTTCTCTGAGCAGGCAGAAAGACTAAAATGGATTGATGAAGACTACGAGATGCTCGCTTTCTCTGACAATTTCGGTGAAACTAGTGAAACGATGGCATCGAGTCTCGAGAAGGAGATTGCGCATGCTGATATACTGTTGGTGGTTGCTGTTACAAGACAAGAAACCGTAAAGTGGATTAAGGATCTTGCTCAGAAGGTTGCTAATGTTATATGCTTTGAGTCTTCCCCTGAACTAGTAAATAAACTAGGAGGGACCTTTATTAACACGGAAATCAAAGGAGGCTCGTTCGGCAAGCTATTGGACTTCCCGGTATCAAAGGAAGTAAAGAAGAATACTGAAGCTGTGCAGACTATTAAAGAGGCTTGGGAAAGACATAATTCAGATGATATTAGATTTTCATTATTGGTTATAATCAACGCTTATGTAAGACCAGTCCCAGTTTTAAAGAATTTACGAGCAAAAGGGTTTTCTACACTTAGCTGCATGGTAAAAAATTGTGGGCCCCAGGTTCTCAATTGCTTGTTGGATCCCAGTTGTAGAAAGGCCCTCCAATGCTTAAATAAGTGCAGTCCTGTAGATCAGGTATGCAACTATCGGTGCATTGCGTCTTATGAAAGTCCACATCTTGAAGCATTCTCGCTTTGTGTATTACAAAAACATAATTGTTTGCAACTGGATGCAAAAGTCCCCGAGAAGCCCTATGTTCCTCCTATGACCATGTTCAGAGGCTCCATGTTGACTCACGAAATTGCTGAAGATCTCTTTGTTGGTTGGTTGGGGAAGTTAGAATGGAGTTGGCGTGTTGTAGCCGGTCAAAACCCAGCTTATGATCAATTTCCTTGCCAATACCAACTCTTTTATAGAGGAAAAGCCAAAGGCTCATTTTGGTATGAACCTGTATTTCAAGTCAAAACTCTAGATGATGGAATTGTGTGGAGAAGAAGACGATATCGCGTCAAGCGGGGCAAGAATCCAGGGACATTCTTTTTTAGTGTATTAGACAATGGTGTTGTGTCAAATGAGTCTTGGACAATTGTGGATGTTGCAGATGATCTTAACTGGGGGTTGTTTCATTACCATGGCGCTGCTCGAGCTGCAGGACAATCTTACACAGGTGGTGTTCTAGTTAGTCCTGATGGAAGATACCCCAATGAATCAGAAAGTCCGAGATTAATTAGTGCTTTAGATAAGTGTGGTATCAAGAAATGGGAGCTATTTACAGTTGACAATTGCTCTTGCTCCAACCCACCTCTTGGAATCCCTGAAGGTTCAAGCCTGCACTCCAAGATCGAGGTTAGCGAACAAAATCACATATCTTCTTAGTAGTTAGTACTGGTATATAAAACACTTATACTAGCATTGGTACTATATAGAACATCCTCTCTTCATGGAAAAAATTACCTGGTATGTTTGAAGGAACTCGTAAATGGTGGATGAGAATTTAAGTTGATGAAAGATGTGGGGTCGCAAACCATAATAACCACAAGTTCCACAACTAACCTTCGAAAAAGGAAAGTTTACTGGTATAAGTTTATTCATGGACACCACAAAATGGAACATGGGAAGTTTATTTATGGACAGAGGGGGTATTGCATAGGCCATTGAAGGTGTGAAGTTATGTACTGCTCTGGTAGATTGGCTCAAAAGTGCATTCAAGTTGCGGATCGAAACCCATAAGCTTTGTACATATTCTATCATTTTATCTGAGCTCTAAGAAATCATTGTATATATCAGAGAATATTCAAATCTCGCAAGTTTTTGAGGAAAGTTTCACCAATTACAGATGCAGTCTTGACAAATATTGCCGGATAACCTAAAGGAGCTTCTACCCTAGCTTCCGTACCCATGCTTGTATATTCTTTACCGGTCCAGATATGTATCCAAGAACAGTTTTCTCCCAGAGGAAAGTAGACCTTTGCGTCTCTTTTGCCTTTATCAAGGACAGGTGCAACTAAGATCTCTGACCCTACCAAGAACTGCTGGTATGTCAGTGTTTGAACATATTCATCTTCTGGATAGTGTAGGAATAAGTGCCGACAGACTGGAAGTCCCTTTGCAGAAGCTTCCTGTTTTGAACAACCAGTGTAGATGAAATTGTTTGAATTATATACTGTATGATTTTAAACTTTGATATTTTATCTATATATTCTTACCTTTACAAGATGAATTCTGTAGAACTTCCAAGCCTTGTATATCTTTGCAAAACGCGCAAAATGTGAGAGTGTGTTGTGGTTCGAGTAGAACTGAGAGTTGCAAGATGGTTTATTTCCCTGTTGAAGTGGTAAATAGATTAGACATTTAGCTACAAATTTAGGCAACAATGATTTCGGCTTTGAAGGTCCTTACCTCGTAAGAAATGATATGTGGGTTTTGTATTAAAAAACATGTACAATATGTGTTTCCATTTCTAACGGAGCCAAAGAATCATTATTCTTTAATTTTTTTATGATGACGAAGCACTTGTTAAAATGATTGCAATTCTTTCTTACTCATTATTCTTTAAAAGTAGCCGTCTTTTAATTCTCTCCCTCGGCACAATTTTCATTGTGGATCAGCCGGGAACAACTTCTTTGAATTGTTAGTTCAGGTTTAGGCTGCGTTCATCCAGCCCTTTACCTTGCCATTTGCAGGAGCACTTAAGCATTGAGGTAAAGTTGCTCTAAAATATATATATGCTGCCCATATGTGATTTCTTCCTGAATTTGTGTGCTTAGTAAATGAAACTAATTGACAGTCATTGTTGTAGGGAAACAAGTATAACAGCGTTGCTGGTGAAATCGGTTGTAAAATTCACCTCATGGGTGCGGAACACAGTGGTGAAGGAACTTAGTTCCATCCATCGCAAAAGCAGCTCCTCACTCCTTTGATACTTCATTAGAGGTAAGTTCACTGCACAATAGCCTCCAATGTCGCTGTGATTAAGAGCATAACCAGATATTCCACTACTAAGCAAGCCAACCACAGAACTTTTTATCCCATCATTTGTTTGCCAACTCACCATTTGATCCCCCTCCCAAAATAGCATTGCCCATTTGGGACTGTCCCTGAAACCAGCCCTCATGAAGAAGACAAGAGCTTCTTCAGGATCTTCCTTCTCCTTACCTACACGAGAATCTTTCCACTCGTCCACGAACTCCCTGTTCAACTGAGCCCAGAGTTCAGGGTACCTATTGTGTGCTGCTATAGGATCCTCACCTGAATAATCAGTATATTACAGTGCAACTTTATTGTTCAGATTTAAGGATTTGATAGTAACTTGATAAGCTTAAGACTTTTATGTTATGTGATCTACTTAATTTCTGGAAGTAAAGCACTTAACATGTTAAATTAAGGCGAAGGAAAGCTTAAGGTTATCATCATAATTTTCAATAAATTGTCTAAAATGGTATGACCGTAGTTTATTGCATGTCGCAGAGTAAAGGGGATCAAAAGTACGCAACCTTATCACAGAGATAAATCCGGATGGCCCATAATGAATATTGTATTATAAAATGCATCTACACTGGGTTACTTCACGATACAAGAAGCATAGAGAATTTAGTGAGTTATTTTGCTTTATTCCATCATAAAAATAGCATACCTGAATAGAGCGTAGCATCTACTGGTAAGCCTTCACCAAAATCAGCCATCCATCCCCTGACTCCATCATTTACCATTTCATGTAGGATCTGCTTGAACCACGGTGCTGTTTCCGGGTGTGTCAGGTCTAACATCCCCACATCAAATGCTGTATTAGGTACCATATATGGCTCTCCATCCATGTCCTTCACTAAGATGTCCAATTTCTTTGCTTCTTCAAATAAGTTTCTTATTCTGTTTGGTTTCTCATCACTCTGCACCAAAACCGTTCATCTAATTACAAATTTATTTTTTGTGAAAACCGGATGATTTTGTTATATGTAGCTTAACCATTAGAAATCATGTAGAAGCATCTTACTGGAGCTAGACATGGGTTGCAGTAACTCATCACTTTGATATGCTGGCTGTTGAGATCTTTAACTAGTTGCCTCCATCCTTTGTATCGCGTTGTGTCTACCTCCCAGTTCCACCATAGCTGTGATCCAACTAGTGTCTCTCTTTGGCCTACCCAATCCTGAATTATACTCAACAAGTCACTCTTGTGCATCAAGGGACAAAGACTCTTCCAAAACCATGCTGAACATATCATTTTTTTTCCTTCAAAACATTTTTAATTTAGATCCGTGTAATCTGTTGACAAGACGCTTCTCACACGTCACAAAGTCACTTCATTTTCACTAAAAACAGAAAATATTTCTCAAAATAGCCGTATCCGACCTATGTTTGATCTTTAATAGACCTTGCATACATGTTTCCGACTCTCAATGCTCAGACACAGATATAATACTCTTAAGACTTCATTTTAAGCCAAGTATATGAGTAGTTTTCACCAAGTAACCGAATACGACGCATTTTGATGCACATCCGTATCCTGATACTTTTATCTGTGTCAAAGCATCGTAGTGTCTAGCATTCCTACATGAAACCGAGTTTGAGTACCATAGGTAATTAAATATAGGTTGAAGTACCTATTATTTTAGCAAGTTAGTGTTGCAAAGTTTGTGATATACCTGTAACCAAAATGATGAAACTGGGACATCATAAGCCTTTAGCATGTCCCATGTATCCCGCACCGCTTGAGTACCACCCTGCATTCCGACCACTGCCCCTGATATGATCCAATGAGGTAGCTCTGGTGGTCTTCCTATGCTTTCTGTGAAATTCTCAATTAGCTCAGTAGGTGAGTTTCCATGCAGTATTACTCCCTCAACTGAAGTCCCATGTACCTACCAGTTATAAACGAGTTAATCTTGCTTAGGACCGTTTTAGGCTTACAACATAGCCATTCTAGCAAGCATGAAACGAAACACATGGCATGGGAATAGGTCGTCTTAAGCTTTAGAAGGTCTCAAATGAGTTTTTTGTTTTCTTATGTTACTGCGACACTTCACTTTGCTTGTTATTGTGTATCGACAAGACACAATTTGTGCCATGCCATGACAGTGATGACACTATGGCACGTTTTTTTAGGCCAAACTCAAGTTTTTTTTTTGTCGCAAATAATTGTGCCACATGCATCTACGTCCAGCATCTACTGTGAAGTCTGAGTAACTTAGGTTTGTTCCATGGGATTATTGAGTATATCAGTTTAGCTCAGCTTACCTGAATCTGAACTCTGTCGTTTCGAGATAAGTCGAAGATGGTGTAGTCGTATCCCTGCAGATAAAGAGATCTCATCTTGGATGTCATATAGAAAGGAGAGGGCGCATAGGTTGTACTCCAGTCACCTGCTGCCCTGCACCAAAAGATTGAGTAGGTATGTTATTATTTTTTAAACTAAAACCATTCCTTTTTTTTCCTGATAATTTCAGCATGTTTTACTACACCTTTATGTTCCTAAACAAGTATTTCATTTCCGAATCAAGCTGAAAGTGACATTAATTAATTTAATTTTTTTTGGGCGAAAATCAAGTGTTAAATTTGCAATTCAGCCAATTTCTAAAGTTTTTTTAGGGTGATCGATATTGCATTTACGACATAACACCCGACTACCAGAGTATGTAATACTCCCTCCGTTCCGGTCATTTGTTTACCTTTTCCATTCTAAGGTGTCTCGTTCATTTGTTTACCATTCTGATATTAGGAAAGTTTTCTACGAGTAATTTGATCCTCAATAGGACTATTGTCCACTTGTCATCCACTAAATACAACCACAAATGGTTCTCTGCTCTATATTTGATCTTTGTGCCGAAAGTAAATGTAAATAAATGACGGGATGGAAGTATCATGGATTTATGGTTCAAATGGTGATTTCCCTAAGACAAGGCCTAGTATGGAAACAAATAGCTTTAGTGTCATGTAAAGTTATTATAGCTAGTCAAAAATGGTGGATAAGTTGGACTTTATTTTTGTAAGAGTTGGATGAGAATTTAATGAATGAAGTTGAGGAGTCAAAATCAGGCACCTATAGCTAACCAGATTGATGGCTAGAGTTATGGGTTGATCTCCTCTTCCAATTCCTTGTTCTTGAACAAATATTGGAACCCTTTTTCCTTTGAAATTCATATGTGAAAATTGTTCACCAAAACCAAAGAATTTCTCATTTTCTTCACTGAAATAAGTCATGCAAATCCTGTTAAACCCTACTGAATTTGTAAACCAGTTTTCTTCCTTCTCATCTTCCATTGATTTTACCACCTCAAATCCTCTAGGCCTTTTTGAGAACCACCAAAGACCCAATTTCCGTCGTCGAAATCGGCCTAATCTTTGATGAAACCCTTTTGGATTTGGATTTGGATAACGAAACTCGAAGTTTGGTTTACCAAGCTTCACTTGAAATCCAATTTGGTGATTTTTTTTCTCATAAGAAATAACCCAATACTTAGCAGAACAATAAGGTGGTGCAACAACATCATCAAGAAACAATTTTTCTTGAAATCCAAATTTCTGAACTTTTTTTCTCTTCCTTTTCATGCTAAGAACCCATCCTGTTATTACCAAAACAGGGAATTTTGCATCATTTAGACCTTGTTTAGTGTCTAATCCACGTAACCGATACGGAAAGTCTTGATCTTTACCTTCTAAACTACTCAAATCAATATCATTACTAATCACTTTTATATCATCAATGCTTTGATGATTACATACTATATGGATTTTCTTATCTTTTATAGCAAATGATCCCCTACTTTCTTCCACTTCTGTTTCAACCATTGCAGCAGAAACAAATGCTTGACCAGGAATAGTTGACCATAATGCCCTTTTGGGATTACTATTGTGAGATATTGAGAAATGCCCACCATTGTTAGAGCTCCAAAGAACTTGGAAATGGCTTCCAATGGAGTAAGCATGGTTAGAAGGGAGGGCATGGTGATCAAATGAGAGGTTTCCTTGGATTATAGGCAATGATTTTGGAGGTGAAGCAAAAGGATTATTAATATGTTTATGGTGTTTTTTTATGATCTTGAGTTTTTGCATGTTTAGCAAAAAAAATAAAAAATAATGAGAGAAAATGAATCAAAGATAGTTTTAAGGGTAGATTCTTATTTATTTTTGTTATTTTAATTATGTAAGTATGTTACTATAGTATTTATAGACTTTGAAAAAGTAGGTTATGAGTGAATCTAGACCACCTATGAAATTCAAGAAATGGGAATGTTATTAAGATTCTATTGATATTGACAAGTACTCCTAGTCCTAGTAAATAGGGAAGCATCCAAGTTGGGAAGGTTGAGGAAGAAGACAGTTTTGTAAGACTACATTTTTATTCTTTATATCAATATTAGTCTTAATTTTACATTGTGTTTTGACTCTTATTAGGAAATGAAGACATTTGGACCAACATGGTTCGCATGCAGAGTAATTTTTGTGTCCTTCGGGAATACGGTTCTCCTTACACCTAAACTATTATAATATACTGTTTTTCACTTCCCTTTAGGTGTAGGGAGGATTATCCTCCAAGAGGACACAAGAATTTTTGTTCCATAAAATGCCTATCCATGCTACTATGCTAGCTTAAGAAGGAAACTTGGTTGGAAAGGCTATTTAGTTTAATTTCATTAGTCTGATGACTACGACCATGAAATATGAAAGAAGAAATATAATTTTCGAATTTGATTATGAAAACTAAAATTTAAGATTACTTTTTGCCTCTCTCGACCATTCATTAAAAATTCTTTTAGTACATCTTATGCTAACTGAATACGATACCCATTTACTCGGACCTGATAGGTTAGATAGACGTTTAGGCATTTCTAATCCCATATCTAGTTTAAAGCTAAGTGAGCTATTCCGTTTGCTGAAACCTCTACTCTAATCATGTCGACGACTTGAACCACTATACTACTCCATGCGTTTGGCAATTGTGAAACTTAATCAAACAATTGAGAAAAATATAGTCTATCTAGATTTGTTGTGAATTACAATAATGAAGTTCTTTGGAGATAAGTGAAAATAATTGGTGAGGTGGTTCTTTGGAGAAGGCTACGTACAATCAAGTATGTATGTTGCTAATATGTTCGTGGATCATGCATTACACAACCCCTTTTGAGTGCAATTTCGTCCAAGTTAATGATACGCTCATACCTATGGGTGTCCCACGAATGCTATGAACAACTTTAGTACTTATATACTACGAATTATATACGTATATTATACTCCCTCCAATTCTCTAAGATCTTCCACATTTCCTAAAACGGCAAATTCACAAAGATCTTACACTTTCCTTATTTGTCTATCATTAGTGGTTATAATAACTTGTGACCCCACATTCTCTCTCCTACTTTCATTTACATCCACATATTACTCTTCCACTAAATTTTTGTCAAAAACCAATGTGGAAGATCATAGTGAATCGGAGTGAGTACTTATATAGTCCTTTGGTTATGACGTCAGAGTCTCGAGTCCTATTTTTAGAACACAAGTTCTCATTTAAGACGGGCACTATCCGTTTAAGTTTAAAACGGGTCAAATACATACCAAATTACCTCACTTGTTGCCTATAAAATACCAAAAGTTTTGTCTTGATTATCCTCATGTGATAGTTTTTGTTATTTAGGCTAAAAATTGACCAAACCTATTAAATTGTTTGTGGAGGGTCAAATGATCTACTCTTTTTAGCCTTAATGTGGGGGTTGATTTATATGTGATTTGTGATAGAATACGAAGGTAAACCAAGTAAAAGAAATGACGAAAAGAACAAAGAAAATAAAGTAAATGAGCAAGGACACACGAAAATAGTGACGCGGAAACCCAATGTGGGAAAAACCGCGGGGGTGGGGTTCGGAATCCGCCCAAATATATGCACTAAAATGTAAAAGTACTTGCTCTGGGAGTACAATGTACGCTCTGGCGGTACTACCAGATTCTAGCAGAACTAAGGGTATACTCTGACGGAAATACAAGATATACTCTGGTGGAACCACCGGATTCTAATGGTACCATATGATTCTGGCGGAACTTAGAGGAGGCTTAGGGAGTACAAATGGTATGTAAAATATATTAATAAAACTTGGAGGAATGACTCAAGTGTTATGACTTATGAGTATGAGAGTGAGTGTGTTGTAGGGTGAGATGTGGAATGAGATGATGCTTCTTTGTCTTGCTTCTCTAGCTTTTATAGTGCTCACCCTACTGAACTCCTCCAACGTTCTTCCTGAATGCCCTCCTATTCTTCCTCAACAACCCCTATTTTCTAGGAAGTTGTTATTGACCAAGTATGAAGTTGTTATAATTGTTGTGTTTGTTGTATTCAATCCAGGCCGTTAATCTCCACTTTGCTCATAATCCATGTGCTTTGCTCTTGCCCAATCAAACTGCGTCATGTCATCGATCCATCTCTTATTAGATTACTCAGTCTTGTGTTACCACGTGTCATGCCAATTATTATAAATTTTGGCCCCAGCAGTATTTGACCCGTCTTAAGCAAGAGTTACTGTTTTAGAATGACACACATTGACACATATTTAAGCAAACTATTTATTATCTCTTTAGAAAGATAAAAAGTCATTGTTTTCAATGGTAACTAGTTTTTGTGCCCGTGAAAATCACGGGTCCTTTTGAGATTAATTGTTAAGTTTACGCATAACTGTAATCTCGTTAATATGAAACATGTTGATGTTTTTGTAGTCTTGTGTTGTTAACATGAACACATAAGATATTTCACCTGATTTATAATTCATATAGTTTGGTGAGAAACATAACAACATTTTTATTTTTTATGAAGATATATTAAGATATTATATTACATGGATAAATAGACGTAATACCTAATAAAAATAATATGTCATTACTTAACTGGACATTGAATTGAGAACTGTGACATAAAATTAACTCTATTAATTGAATAGCTGTTAGGTCAATTGCTCATTTCCATCATTGACCAATATTTTTTACTTTTAATATGTTTCTCATATATATTCATCATTAACCTCATATATTTTCATCATTAACCATGTCAATTTCAAATAAATATCATCATAGGCCATGATTTTTGTTTTGAATTAATTTTTTTTTTCACTGCAATATATTTTTTGTAAGGATAATTGATATTTAAACTTATTACGTCATATAATATTAAAGTACGTTATATGAATAAAATATTTTTTTTGCTCATCTTCTTATACATAATACCCAATTCATTGAAATTAACGGGTACCAATTATACATAAAGTACGTTATATGAGTAAAAGCTTATTTTTATGCTTAATTTATATGCCCGCAAAAGTTTTCACAGATCTCACGCTAGTAAGAGATGATAACAATTACAAACGGAGTAAAAACTATAGTGATGTAACTTGATTAGTTTTCGCGAGATAATTTATTTTAGCATTAAAATCCTAAAATTAAAATTTAGAATTTACTTTGATGTTTAATTGTTGTTTAAGTAGTTTAATTTATTTTAAAGTTAAAAAGACAAAATTGAATGCTTAATACTACAAAATGCTTAAACCTTTACTTCAAAAAAAAAAGATAACAAATAATCATGTGACATGCTAAAAGTCTTTTAATGAGGGAATGATGTAATTAAATGTGTAATGTGGTGCTTTTTTTTTTCTTTATATTGTTTTTTTTTTGTTTTTTTGTAAATAAATGACTTGGTGATGTAGAGGTGAGTTAAGTAAATAGGTTAAAATGTTGATGTGGTATTTAGATAGGTGGTTAGTTTGTCTTTTTATTATTATATATAGAATAGTAATGTTATGGTTTCGACCAAAAATCCTCATTGGTCGCTACATATAAAAAAAAATCAAAAAGCGCTCGTTGGCGAAGTAATATCTTTGAAGTTTGAAGTATTACTTCTTATTTTACGGTGAAAAAACAGTTCATTGTTTAGGTTAGTAATTTCAAAATTAGGAATCTTATATTCGACACTTTAGCAAACAAGTGACATTTGTTATCATAAAGTTTAGAAAATATTTTACTGACAAATATGTAAAAATTTGTTTTGTCGAGAGGTCACTAATTGAATCAATAACTCTGGATGCAGATTTTTTGCCCATGCCGAATTTGGTTTGGAGATAGAGACACGTCTTTACTGAATTACTGTTTAGGAGAATAAAAAAGAAACCCGATGTTAGTCAGGGTACCGGGCCGGGTTCCCTGGTCTGACCCGGGCCAGGCCCGTTGGGGAGGGCCGGGCCGGGCCGGGCCGGGCTCTTTGAGTGTTGACCCGGGCCTGGCCCGTGGGGTTGGGGTGGGCGGGTTTATTCCGGGCCGGGCCGGGCCGGGCCAGTTTAGTAGTTCGATTTTTTTTTTTTTTGAACTTAAATGTGGAGAAAAGAAAAAAAATAATACGATAATTGGTAGCTTACATAATTAAAATGGTTTACATTCCTCCATAATAGAATCGCCTTACATACTCATGACTTACATAATACGATAATTAAATAATTAGTAACTTACAATCTTACATAATTAAAATGGCATACATTCCTCATTTCCTTCATAATAGAAACGACTTACATATTAAATGACTACGAATTGAAATATTACATGACGTGGAGAGACAAACTATAAAATACATACTATAAAGAACACAATGTAAGAGACAAAATATAAAAGACATAATGGGTTTTTAATTTTTTTTTAAAAAGGGCTTGATCAAAATGAATATAACTCTTTCAAATAATACCAAATTAATTTAATTTGATATTAAGTAAAAAAATTATAATTATTAAGGTGCCTACGTATCTCGAAAGAATCAAAGCCGACGTAGTTCTTTACTTACCCGACTTACCTTTTTATGGATTGGAGGTGTATCTTTAGTTCCCGGATGATGCATCGGTAGCCACTATCTCGTCGGCTTCTAATGGGTCGAACTCCTTTGCCCCTTGACGTCTTATCTTGGCTAGATCCCAATCTCTTTTGCACACACACATCTTTACGGTTGGGGGAGCCAAACGAGATCTTTTATCATCTAGAACTCTTCCACCTGCACTAAAAGCGGATTCCGACGCAACCGTAGAAGCGGGAACAACAAGCACATCTCTAGCTATTTTTGATAGTAAGGGGAATTGGATGGAACGGGCTTTCCACCAAAGAAGGATGTTGAAATCCGTATCATTAGTATCAACCCCATGCGTTAAATAATCGTCAAGTTCTTTTGTAGCGAGAGTAGAAGTGGAGGACGATGAGGATTGGGTTCTCCGAAATAAAATAGAATGAAGTTGGTCGTCGAAACGAGCGCTTTTTGTAGTTACGGAACTACTAGAAGAAGACTCCCCCTTATCCTTAGCATAAATCTTACATAATTCACGTAAAACATCAATACATTTTTGGACATATATTTCAACATCAAAGTCGATAATATTAAGCATTTCATAATAAAAGAGTAAACTATTAGTTAAACCTATTTGTTTAACACATGGATCTAATAAGGAAGCTACGCCATATATATATGGAAAAGAAGTAAAATATTTTACCCATTTTGTTTTCATATCATCAACAATTGGTATTAAACATGGTTCAACATTTTCAGCAGTTTTAAAAGCAATAACAATTTTTAAACATTCAAGTATAACTAAATGCACATTAGGCTCGTACACAAGAGAAAAAACGTGGTGGCATTGTAATACGGTTTTAATAAGTTACAAACATTAGCGGCAATTATCAATCATTATCAATCCAATGCACACATAAATGGATTATTTTGTTTTGAAGTCCATGTGTCACTAGTTAATGCTACTCTACCATCAAAATTAGCAAAATATGCAATCAATTCTTTTTTTTGTTCTTTATATTGTGCCATAGTACGATCTTTCAAAGTGTGACGGTTAACATGAGAATAAGACGGTTGTAAAGCAAGCCTATTAAAATTTTCCAAATTTACACTTTCACCATAAGTAAAAGGCAACTCTTCAAGATTAACAAAAGTGGCCATATGATCAATCATATTTTTTTGGGAATAAAAGAAAGGCTTACCTCCGCCGGCTTGTTCACTCATGAAACCGCTTAGTTGAGTTTGAGTTTGGCTACCAACACCACTTGCGGTGATACCATGGTCGTTCCTCAAGTGCCGACTCATACTTCCAAACCCGGTTCCAATGGACCAAGCATAAGATTTCATAATCTTTTTTATGTCACGGCAAACCGTGCATACACAACGAAAATGCCTTGGTTTATTTGGGACGGGCACTTTCTCGTAATATTTCCATACATAGGACACTTTTCCTGATGGTTTACTTCCACCCGCTTCTTCTTCTTCTTCTCCTTGTTCAACTTCTTCATTACGGTTAGAACCTACAATAAATTAAAATAATATAATTAGATATGTGAAATTGTGAATCAAAAAAAAATTGTAGTAAAATAAATAATAACACTAATTAAAAATCGAAATTGAAATATAATAATAACACTAATTGAAAAAAAAATTTATTACCCTCTTGAGACGCAAACATGGCTTCAAATTCTTCCGGAGTATAATCTCTTCCCTCTTCCATTTTTTATATAATTATAATTTTTATATTTTTATATAATAGTAAGTATTAAAATTATATTGTAACTATTATAAAAACTTGAAAATTGATATATGTAAAAATGTAGAATAGAATAGATAGAGAAGTGAGAAAGTGTGAGGATTAGTGTTAGAATTAGGGGGTATTTATAGGAAATTAAGTAGGGAAAAAACAAAAAAAAAATTAAAAAAATAAGAAAAAATAGCCGTTACTCCAACAGCTATATTTGGGTGGGGCGGGCCAAGGACGGGCCGGGCCGGGCCGGCCAGGAGGGCGGGCTGGGGAGCGGGCTGGGGAGCGGGCCGGGCTAATAATCATGGACCCGGGCCCGGCCAGGGGGGAGGGGCGGGCTGGAACGGGTCTGGCAACGGGCCGGGCCGGGCCGGGTCATAATAGCCAGATGGCCGGGTCGGGCCGGGCCGGGCCGGGCTGACCCGCCCTTTTCCCCATGTCTATCGACATCAACATACTAAGTTAGAATTGGTCTCAACAGAAATAAAAGTAACCATTACCACTAGTTTGTATATCATGTGCCTTGATCAATGTCCCAACTAGAAAATTAGAGAACAAAGTGGGGCAATGAAACTTTGCACACTGATATTGACGACATGAATGGTAATCAAAGTCTAACACCCTCACGAATAAATCAATATAATGACACAAACTTCATAATAATGTTGAAAAGTTATACGAGTACAACTCAATAAAATTCCCTTGCAAACTATTTTGGATGGTCAGTTAAATTGATGACACAAAACTCATAAATTCTTGATCTAGTTCAAGAACGTTCATGGTTTCAGGCCTTAAGCAGACCTCTAAATCCACACTTCCACCGCCTTCACGTCCTGGATTAGCGGTCACTTTCCCGTCTTCTTTACTAGCATAACCCGCTAGAACGGCTACCGCTTTACCAAGCCCAAATTCAGGCCCGTACATATCAAACCTTGAAGACCCACCAATTTTTATGTTATTAGGCTTGTAATAGACCGTACCCGGACCGGCTTTAATAACAACGGGATGCTCCTCAAAATACTTGAACAATCCACGATACGCATTTTCATCATGACTTTTGATACTTTGGTTAATCAATAATGCTGATCGACCCAAACCCTTGTTTATTAAATCGTTCACCTTAGAACTACTTTGTGTACCCGTAAGTAAACAACGAAAATATTCGGGTGGGAACGGTGGATCGAATATTGCCCGTGCATTAATGACAATAGCACAATGAGCCTCGTCTTCGGGTTGTAAATTTCTAGCTCGCGTAATGGACCGCCACATAAACCCGGATAAGGCCTGGAAAGAGGATATGATGTTATCCGGCCCACATTCTTCATTTGCCTTGGCCTTTAGTAATGATATCGACTTTGCCGAAAAGCGAAATATTCGAACTCTTAACGGGCCTGGATCGTACCGGTCTATGAATTCTTCGGGTTCGAGATAAGGCAACTTAAAGATTGGACCCTCCCCTTTATGAGGAAATAATGTCTCAATTATCGGTTTTCTAGAAATGGAAACCTTTTGGACATCTTCGAGGGTCAAAACGTTATTATCCTCTTCATTTTTGTCGTTATCGTTAATTTGAACAAAAATCTCGGATAAAGTTGATATGAAATGCCATAAAGAGGTACCATCCGCAATGCAATGGTTCATGGTAAACCCGATAAAAACCCCATCGACAAGCTCGGTCACTTGGACCGATAAAAGCGGTCTAGTATGACCGTCATGATTGACTGACTTCTCTCCAAGGTCAAAGAACAATTCTACAATAGGATGTACGTCAACCGACAAGAGGATGTCGGATATGGTGTAATCTACAGTGGCATGTACGAGGCTGGCTCCAGGGCCAGCCTCGCAATCCACGTAGAAGCAACAAGCATGCTCATCATGTAATTTTTGAGTCGCGAGTCGACCCGCTAAAGGGTAGAAGTGAAGTAGGGCGATGTATAATGATTTTTCGAGCTTCTTAAGGGTATTAGGTTGTAATTTAGTATTGAAAAGGAGACCCTTCTGCATTGTATCCATTGTTAACATGAATAGATCTGTAACACCCATGAAAAGTGGTTTTTTTGGAGCTTCATTACCTAAATTTGTGGGTTTAACAAAGCACTCGGATATGACCTTCAGTTTACGGGTTTCTTCATTATAACTTCCCATTTGTTAAATTTTTTGAGCTGGTGTTAGTGTTTATCAAGTATTTTCGTTCTTTGGATAATATGTAAGACCTAGAACCACGACCGTACTGTTCTTATATAATGATTTTGGAGGTATCATTTTGGAGGTATCATTTGGGATAGCACGTACCATTCTTCTAACCGCTTGTTCCGTTTTCAACACTAAGGGCTCGCTTGGATTGGGAGTAATTATTAGGGGAGTAATAAAACTTAAATGAACTAAAAAATAGAGGGAAGTAGTGGGAGTTGGAGATAGAAATTGGGGAAGATAGTGTCATAGCCCCTCCATTAAGGGAGTAATAGTTACCTACCTCCCCTACAAGTAATGCATTACCTCCATATGGAGGTAATAATTCCTCCCTTACCTAATTTTTCCACCCTCCACAACCATCATAAATCACCAATCTCCTTCCATTTGTTCTTGTTTTAGCCTTTATTACTCCCCTAATACTTACTCCCAATCCAAGCGAGCCCTAAATGTTTAGGTGTAGCCCAAACATATTGATACCTGTAAACAAGGACCGAGAGGTCAAAAGACTAATAAAGGTTGATTTTAAAACGGGTTTGGGTGAGAAACGAGGATAAGTTATAGTCAAAGTCAAATATTAGCTTCAATTATTAAAATTTAATATCAAATAAATTTACAAAAATAAAAGCGTACGTTATTTATAACTTTATATAAAATATATTTTATTAAACTTGAATAACGTGTCATGTATCCTAAATTTCACGAGACGTCGTATCACGTGTCTGTGTCCGTGTCCGCGCCCGTTTCCGTTTTGGTGCTACCTAGGATATCGCTAGTCAAGTAGTGTTTTCCATGTTGACAATTGATATCTCTTTTAAGACGTGTGTATCCGTCATAAACTTCAATTTGAACTGGTCAAATACCACCCTGGTTTGCTACATAAAACAATTATTTTGTTTGTTCCTAAAGATTTTTTGGTCTTACTATTACTTGACTAGTCTTTATTTAAGACCGATAATTTATCTATTTTAAATAAGAATTTTTGCGTGGTCAAAACACTTGCACTTAGTTGTCGACTTGTCGAGGAATTCCCAAAAAAATCTTGTAAGATTACCGACTTTCGGTCTTAAGCGGAAGGGTTACATACGTCATTCCTTACCTACGACTATGAAGTATGAACCATGAACATACTTTTCCAATAGATATAATAGAAGAGAAAAAAACAAAGTAAATGACGGCTAAGATGACATGTTTTGAATTTTCTTAGTGCCATGAATATATTCTAGACCTGTTCAGTGTTAAATTTTGATACGATCTTAAATTTGATTTAACCGATTTTTTATTCAGTGTTAAAGACACGTAAATTTTAACCCATAATTTGATTCACTCTAATCTGACATGATTAGATCATTTTAAGGTCGAAACCTCATTCTAACGGACGATTGACGACCCGAAATATAAATCAAATAATTTAATTAAGATAAGGATAAATTAATAAATACATCCTTATAAATATCACTTTTCAAAAATTACTACCTTATAACAAAAAGTTCTAAAATTACTACCTTACAAAACACATTGGTAATGAACTTGCTACCAAAGTCACTTTCCGGTGAAAAAGTATGTGAAATGACCAAAATGCCCCTCATTAAAGACTTCACAATGACACAAAATTTCACTAAACACTCCATTTCTTCTACTTTTCTTTCCTCTCTTCAGATCTCCTTCAATTTTTTTTGGTGAACTCATATCTCCTTTAGTCAAACTATAACAACCAACATCTAGAAATCAAGATAGCAAATCGACTACCAACAAGTAAAGAACTTTATAACTCTAATTTATCTCTAATTAATACTTGTTTCTAATAATAAATTTAAACAAAAGACAGCCTTTTTGTTTTAATTTTTATTAATTGAAACCCTACATCATATTTACATGTTAACAAATAGAAACCCTACATCACATTTGCATGCTAAAATTGTCACCTCGGGCAAATTAATTAAATTCGAAACCTTAATTTTGAATTAGAACCCTAATAGTGTTTTATTTGTTTTTGTTGTGGTTAAAAGTGGTGATAGTGTTGTCATTGTGAAGTTTAATTGTTTGTGTATTTATATTGAAAGTAATCAGGGATGAAGCTTGAATTGTTCATTGTTAATGTTTGTTATCTTATGCGGAATAATTTTTGTATAAAAGTGGAAGAACTTCTTATGAGATTCTCCGTAGGTATTATGGTTTTGTATTGTGGGATTTGAGCAATCAACCCAACCCAACAACTGATAAGTGATGTTTGTTGATGAGATTGGGTTTAATTAGTGAAGGAAGTAGATGAAGAAGATGAATCAATAAAGATAAAGGGGGAGGAGGTAGTAGAAGGGAAATATAAGAAGAGAGGTATTCTGGTAAAAAAAAATCAAGTTTTAGAGGGAATATTCCAATTAAGTCGGAATATTCCTGTTTAAGTCACCGGAAAGCGACTTTGGTAGCAAGTTCTTTACCAATGTGTTTTGTAAGGTAGTAATTTTAGAACGTTTTTTGTAAGGTAGTAATTTTTGAAAAGTGGTATATATAAAGGTGTATTTGTTAATTTATCCTTAAGATATTAATATTTTGGTGTTCTTCTTTCTTTTCTAGAAAAGTGTTATTTTTGTTGACATGTAAACAAACTTCTCCATTTACTAGACATATAAGTATATAACAGTTGTTTAAATACTACTTATTTCAATCCGTTTGATTGTGTACGTTTACTTTATCATGTATATCAATGTTATTTTTCTTTTGTTTATATATTTAGTTACATATTAACAAAAATTATTAAAATTTTATATTAATATTGTACTGGGTAATACAATTTAAATAAGATCTCACCTGACTATCTTTTATGTTATATTATAAATTATATTAAAGATTTTCCACACTTATGAATAGTGTCCAAAAAGCAAACGTATACAATCAATGGAACGGAGGAAGTATGTTTTATTAGTGTTGTGCCAAAAAAATATACTCCATATGAGAATGATACAAAGTGTATGGGGGAGTAATTTTTAACTTATATAATAATAATATAATCCTTTATTTACTAAAAGAAAAAGTAAAATTAGGAATTTTTCAGCTCAAATCACTCTAATCTTCAAATAGGGGCCTGAATGTTTGGTTTTAATATTGGGGATAACTCTTTTTTTCATTCTATACAAATACTGCTCTACTTAGTACTTATAAATTTTATTTGTCAATGTAGGGTAATATATTCTATCAAAAAATGTTAGTAATTTTTTTACTTTTCTATCTCTTGATAATTGTTATTACACATTACTAATTGTAGATTCTAACAATAAATTTAAAGTTTAATTACTATATGTTACTTTCTCTATAGATCACAATCTAAAAGATCGTGCAATAGCACAAGATTTATACTAATTATGTGAATACTAGTTTAGATCTCGTGCAATACATGTCTGGTTTATATAAAGACTTTCCTTTTAGTGTATTACAAAAAGATTAAGTTGCCACGTCACAAAATTTCAAATTTCACCTTGATATAATTTGATTATATAAAAAAAAACGATTGGAAAAATTAATAAAAAACATTGAGTAATGTAAAGAAATGTGTACTATTGTTTTTTTGACTCGATAATAATTATTTCTTTTTATAAACTTCTTTTCAAAAAAAAATATCACGATGCAAACATTTTATAGTTTTTATTTTACACGGAGTCAGCATGCAAGAAATCATTCTCTAATAATAACACTAAATAAAATATTACTAATTGGTAATTTATGAGTTTATATCAATTTTATTTTATTTTAAAATATTATAATCTAGAGTTTGATAAAAAAAAAAATTATAATTTCATGGAAATATCATGAAGAGTCAGGGGCGAGAACGCCTAAGAGGGGAAGTAGATCAAAAGTATTACCTCATACCCTTTAAGTTTTTGAGTTTATATATATTTTTTACGAGTATTTACAATTTACAAGTTATATAATAATTTTTTGATGGAAAAACTCAAAATTAACTTAATTTATAAGTATAGTTTTTAAGCAATACTGTATTTTTTAACTTAATATTTAAGTAAACATGCTCAAAAATTTCATAAAAAAACTCAAATTCTTTAAAATAAAATTCAAAAAGTTTATCTTAAAACTTAAAAAGTACATAATTAGATGTACTATCTCTAATAATATAATTCCAACAGGGGTGAATTAAATGTTCAATTTAAAAAGTTTAGGCTTAAATAAAACCTTCTTTGAAAACAGATTAACGGACAAAATGGATTTTGATACTATTTAGAAAAATAAAAGTGTGGATACTAACTCCAAGGCTTTACTCACAGCTATTCCGCTTCAAGATTTCTACTCTTGACAACTCTATCTTAAGACTTCATGCTTAAAGCAACCCTACATCGATACTTAAGTTTGTATCTCGATTTGTTACGATAACCACGAATCTCAATTTGTCCACACAATTGAGCAGGCGAGATTCCTTTATGTATCTAACATGAGATAATTTAAACAAGATAAATGTCTTAAGTGCAACGAACTAACTTAATGGAAGACTTAAAAATAATTTGCAAAACACGAATTAAAGGATAAGAAATAGACACAATTTTGCAAATTGTGTACTCGATAAATGCTTGAAAAGTCTTAGTTAAATTAAAAATGAGAAATGAGATGGGTATTTATAGTGCAAAGGATATGAAATGTTCTAGTAAAATAATGTTAAAAGTTTTTACTCTCTAAAATAATGTGTCCAAGTGAAGATATGTTCACAAAAGTTTTCTTGGACAACAATTAAAACCACCGAATTCTTGAACAAGAAATAAATTGGTTTACTTGAGCAATAATCTACTTTATATAAAAGCAGAAACATTTTGAGGTAGTCCATTGGTTCCTATTTTTCAGGAGGTGAAAAACATTTTTGGGTGAAAGAAACCCCACGTTCTATTTGGGTGATTTATTTATCTTTTTGACTGTGTATTTCATTGGCATGAACATGAGCATAATTAAAGCCTTACATTAAAAACAATACATTATAAATTCCAGTGATAAAATCATAAATTTAGAAGAAGAAAATGTCAGTATAAAATCAAAATCATTATCATTATAATTTGATTCAATATATCAAGAAATTGGGTGAAAAATAATTACGCTTGAACTCAATTATTTAAATAAATATATATAAATGCATGCAACAAATATGAACATTATAAGCTAAAATAAAAATCAAATTTTCATAAATGAAATGGAATAATTGGGTGATGATTATAAATGTTTCAATTAAATATTAATTAATACTATACCTGAAATCATTTTAAAAAAAAGCACAAAACAAGTGAAACCGGAGAGATGAAACGCCAACATAAATTGGAATAGATAGATATGTGAGGGATGGAATGTCCATAAATTGAGCAAGGCCTACAATTGTTTTGTATAAAGTATTTAAAATTAAACAGGATGTTTATTTTATATGCCTTATATTGGATATGAAGGCTGTGTGAGGCTCTGTATATGAAGCCTAAGGGAAGGGATTTCATAAATGGTAGGTTTTGTGCAATGATCAAATGAAGTACATGACTGGCATGTATCAGTATATGTGACGTTAGGTATCTATGAATGTTAACCTCCATGAATGAGTAACTTGCATTGAAGGAAATCCAAGAGTAAATAAGTGTGGTTTGTTATTATGATGAAAGTTAGTTAGTTACAATTATGATTCTGTTATTTATATAAGTTGTTATCTATCACTAACTATAGTTAACTTACCTAAGTTAGCTTCTTACAACTAACTCACTATTGTAGTTAACTATATTGCAACATTCCCCCCTCAAGCTTGAACAGTTGTTAATACTGCTGAACAAATCTTCATGAGCTCGTCTTCAAGCTTGAAACAGGACGCAGAAATTTCATGCCTAACAAATCAGAAAGAAAATGGTGTTGATGAGCTCCCAATGGTTTTGTCATTATGTCTGCTAGTTGCATACCAGATTTGACATGCTTAGTAATCAAGAATCCCTCTTGTAATCTATCCCTAACATAATGACAATCTATGTCAAGATGTTTTGTTCTCTCATGAAAAACTGGGTTTTGAGCAATGTGTTGTGCTGCCTTGTTGTCACAGCACAACACAATGGGTTTTGGTATGTCTTCATGTAGATCACCAAGCAGTCTAGTCAGCCAAACTAATTCCCCTGCAGTGTAAGACATGCACCTATATTCTGCTTCAGCTGAACTTTTGCTCACAGTTTTCTGCTTCTTTGTCTTCCAAGATATCAGAGAGTTACCAAGGAAGACACAATAACCACTGAGAGACCTGCAGCTAAACACACACTGTCCCCAATCTGCATCACAATAAGCTTGAAGTCTGAGATTATTGTTTGCTGGATAAAACAATCCTGCATTGACAGTAAATCTCAGATATCTAACTACATGTGCTGCAGCCTGCAAATGTGGTTCCCTAGGTTGTGTAAGAAATTGGCTTAAATGTTGGACATCATAGGATATGTCAGGCCTACTGAGATTGAGATATAATAGTTTTCCAATGAGTCTTCTGTAATCTTCAGGGTTGGATAATAGCTCTCCTTGGTCTATACTCAACTTCAGACCTTTGGGTAAAGGAAAATGGGCCTCTGTACAGTTCTCCATACCCAAATCTTTGATAATATCTAGAGTATATTTCCTTTGATTAATGGTTATTCCTGACTCATTTCGTGCCACCTCCAATCCTAGGAAATATCTCATATAACCAAGATCTTTGATGGTGAAAGTATGATTTAAACCATCTTTAACTGCCTGTATCTCTTCCTGATTATCTCCTGTCAACAAGACATCATCAACATACACCAAAGCTACCAAGAAAGATCTTGTTGTAACACTAGTCCTGGTAAAGAGTGAGTAGTCTTGCTTAGATTGGATGAAACCCAAACCAACTAAGTACTTGGTAAGCTCTATATTCCATTGCCTAGATGCCTGTTTGAGCCCATATAAGGACCTCTGTAGCTTACATACCTGACCTTGTATAGGAACATGATAACCTGGTGGAGGTATCATGTAAACCTCTTCATCAAGAAACCCATGTAAGAAGGCATTGTTGATGTCTAGTTGATGAAGTAACCAACCTTTGGAAGAGGCAAGTGCTATGAGTGTCCTTACTGTTGCCAGTTTAGCAACAGGAGAGAAAGTGTGTTTGTAATCCAAATCTTTCACTTGATTATATCCCTTAGCAACCAACCTAGCCTTGAACCTTTCAACTGTGCCATCAGGTTTGTGTTTTATCTTAAAAACCCATTTGCAACCTATGGCCTTTTTTCCTGGTGGCAAAGCAGTCATAATCCAAGTCTGGTTTGATTCTAATGCAGTCAATTCTTTGTCCATTGCTTCTTTCCATCTTAAATCTCGACTTGCTTGTGTATAATGTGGAGGTTCATGTTCCATGAAAACATTATTCAAGGAAGCTAGATAATGTTGATCAAACATTGGCAATTCCTCAAGTATACTAGCATGTAGGCTAGTATGCTGCCTTGTTCTTTTAGTCAGTTTTGGACAATAAAATCCATTAAGGAGGGAAGATGGTTTCCTTGCCCTGTCTGACTGTCTGATGACAGGTTCAGTATTTACAACCAGGTTATCAATGTTTGTATCATTGATGACTGATTGAGTGATTGTATTTTCTTGTGTGAAACTGTGATTTTCAGTTTCTAGTCCTGTAAAAGGAACATTGTTATTGTTGTCATGAATGTGGTTTTGATCCACAATCTGTGGGACTTCAGATATAGTATCAAGGATAGTTTGTGGAATACACAAATCAGATTCACTAGTCTCAACAGATTTAGTACTGTGGGGTCTAGAAATAGCATCCCCTGTAGCATTAAACTGAGTAGTAAACTCATTATGTGCTAACAGATTATCTTGAGTTGTAGTTTGTCTATAAGGAAAAATATTTTCCTTAAATATAACATCTCTACTATTAAAGACAATATGCTTGTCTAAATCATATAATTTGTAACCCTTCTTTCCATAGGGATATCCCAGGAAAATGCATCTCCTAGCTCTATATCCCAACTTGTCTCTCAAAATGGCAGGTACTGTGGCAAAGCATAAACAGCCAAAGACTCTTAGCTCCTCATAAGAAGGAACCTTCCCAAACAGAATTTCATGGGGAGATTTCCAATCTAGCTTAGCAACAGGCATTTTATTGATGAGATAAGTAGCAGTAAGTAAGCAGTCCCCCCAAAATTTTAGAGGCAAATTTGATTGGATTTTTAGGGATCTTGCAGTATCTAATAAATGCATGTGCTTCCTTTCTACTCTAGCATTTTGTTGTGGGGTTCCTACAATACTGGTCTGGTGTATAAGTCCTCTCTCAGAAAACATTAATCTGCATGGTTGTTGAATAAACTCAGTCCCATTGTCTGTCCTTACAGTCTTAATGGTGAAATGAAACTGGTTTTCCACATGTAAGAGAAAATCTTTAATGAGAGATGGGACCTGGTGTTTAGTTTGTATGAGATATGTCCAAGTGGACCTAGAATGATCATCAACTATGGTCAAGAAAGATCTAGCACCTGTCATTGTACTAACTTTGTATGGACCCCAAACATCCATATGAACTAACTCAAAACAAGTAGATGCATGAGAAACACTTCTATAAAAAGGCAATGCATGATGTTTAGACAAAATGCAGATTTGACAGTCAAAAGAATCCCTCTTATTACAAAGCTTAGTATCAGATACATGTCTCAACTTTTCCATGGAAGTATGACCAAGTCTTTGATGCAACAGATACAAATCATTATTTTGCACACAACTATTTGATTGAATATGATGTGTAGGAAACATGATACTGCTCTGCTGTCTAGTACCATTATTATCATATTTCAGTTCTTGTGATATTCTGTATAAACCAGCATGCTTTCTTCCAATTGCTAGTGTTTGCTTACTTGAAAGGTCCTGGAACCAGCATTCATCATGTAAAAAAATAACTCTCATATTAGTGTGTTGTAGCAAAGATCCAATAGACAGTAAGTTCTGTTTAAAACCAGGAACTACAAATACTTTTTTAAGTCTGATATGTTCTGTTAATTGAATTGTACCTGTCTTATGCACCATTTTTACTGTTCCATCAGGCAAAACAACTGTAATAGGTCTATCTAATGTGATAATATCATGTAACAGATGAACATTAGATGTCATATGGTCTGAAGCACCTGTATCTACTATCCAATTAGAAGCATTTGAGTAATCCTGAACAGCATAAGCATAAGAATAATCAGAAATACCTGAGAAGCTCACAGATTGTGAAGCATTTGCTGTTCCTGATGAAGAAGGAAATCTCTGAGATATGCTCCTTAAAACCTTTTCAGTGATTGAGTCTACCAAATCAGAAACAAGATGATCACTATCAGCCAAGGTCTGAGAAGTTTTGTGCATAGGATGAGAAGACTGAGAGACATCAAGCAGTGGAGTTAGATCTGAATCTTCATAGTCATCATCATAGTATGATGTGTTAGCATTATTAACTCCTCTGTTATATCCACCCCTTCCTCTCTTCTTGTTGTAGCCTCCTCTACCATTCTTTGTTTGAGCAGCTAACATTTTCTTTAACTTGTAGCAGTGTTCACGAATATGCCCTTGAATGCTGCAAAATGTACAAGTTTGCAATTGATAACAGTTATCAACAACATGTCCCTTCTTATTACAATGTGAACATTTTTGCTGCTGTTTGTCTTCTAAATGATCAACCCTTGGTCTTTTGGAAGTATACTCAGCAGTATCATCCTTAGAGACATAAGACTTATAACTGTTATATGCATTTGCTTCAGGGACAACATCTGTAGCATCACTAATCTGTTTTTGTTTCTCCACTTTCTGAAGTAAACCTAAGACCTTGTTAATGGTAGGCATAAGTTCCATGGTGAGGATATGCTCCTTAACACTTTCATAAGTGCTATTTAGACCCATCAAAAGCTGAATCAACTTGGAATGTGCTTCTCTATCCATGATTCGTTTAAGCAGATTACAAGTACAAGCATTGACTGCTCCACAAGTACACATTGGTAGAGGATCTATGTCATCAATCTCTTCCCAAGTTCTTTTCAAACTACCATAATAATCTACAACAGGTAGATTCTCCTGAGAAATGCTATTAAGATCCTTCTTCAACTGATAAAGCTCAATGCTATTCATCTGACCATACCTTTCAACTAACTCAACCCACAAGTCTTTGGAATAAGTGACATAGACAAGACTATCCCTAAGTTTCTTATCCATGGAGTTCTTGATCCATTGAAGAACCAGCATGTCACATCTAGACCAGAGGTTGTATTTTTTATCAGTTTTGGGAGGCCTAGAACAGGTTCCAGTGATAAATCCTTCCTTGTTCTTAGATGCAAGAGCAAGAAGAATGTCTCTCTTCCATAGTAAGAAACCAGTACCATCGAATAGGCTATCAGTTAACCTCATATTCGGTTGATCATTGTTTGTCAAGGATAAAGGATCATCATAAACATCATATGAACCAGAAGTTGCTGAAGTTGGTGCTGAATTAGGCATTTTAAGTGTTTGACGAAGAAAGAATGATTTGAATCAAAATAGAAGCGAATGAAAACCTAATTTTTAGGTATTTTGAAGTATTTGTAACGAAAAAATATTAAAATTCTGGAAAAAAACAAAAAAATCAAGAATGTTGAAGGATTTTGAGCTGAATTATGAGAAAAACAACTTCAATTCAGCACAACTTACAGAGAAAATACTGAATTATGAGCTGAAAATGCTGTGCAACAAATCATCAAATCAGCATGAACATTACAGAGAAATAACGCGGAAACGTAAGGAAAAAACGATGAACAATTCACTCATAAACACAGCACAACTTCAAGGATCATGTCAAGAGCAATTGAAAGAACAATTGAATCGAAAAGTTGCAAGAAGAACTGTAATGGAGGAGGATCATATACCTAGAGTCACTGATACCATATGAATGTTAACCTCCATGAATGAGTAACTTGCATTGAAGGAAATCCAAGAGTAAATAAGTGTGGTTTGTTATTATGATGAAAGTTAGTTAGTTACAATTATGATTCTGTTATTTATATAAGTTGTTATCTATCACTAACTATAGTTAACTTACCTAAGTTAGCTTCTTACAACTAACTCACTATTGTAGTTAACTATATTGCAACAGTATCAATGTATCATATATTTAAGTGGGACTGTGGGAGTATGTGAAGAACTTAGGTTTATTAATTGATGATGGGTGGCCTTGGTATATTTGTTTTTTGGTTATTGTCCATTTGGAAATGTAAAATTAAATGTTTAATTATAATTATATTCCGGGTACATATTTATAACTTTCAAATATTATTATTATTAATGAAAACCCAAAAGATTAATGCATCTTAATAAAATTGTGTACCATATTTCATAAACACAAATCAAAATTACTTATTTTCATTTAAGACGGATATATTTATTTTAATCTTAAAAGGGGTCAAGTAACACACATAAAGCAAAAATAAAATGCATTGAGATTAGCAAAATGTATGTCTCATCTATGTAAGTGAGGTGTTATTTAACCCGTTTTACTCTAAAGATTGATACATCCGTTTCAAGAAAGACCCATTAAATTTAAAAATGATTTATAAAATATACTTCGTATTATATAAAAATAAATAAATGGACAATGTATTGCAGCAAGGCCTTTTACCCAACCTAAATGGAGAAATGTCCATGATGATTATTTTTATGTTACGGTAGAACTCATCCTATGATACTTGACATAGTTGACACTGTTCATTGCAAGTAAAATTTATAATTCAAAGTTAAAATTTTAATCAATGCTCGATATAAAAGTAATCATGTTATTTCACACATTTGATAATAATAATAATTATTATTATAATAACAATAACACTAACAATAACAATAACAATAACAATAAAAATAGGCAGATATATATTTTGCGAGGATTGCTGCTACTGTAGAATCTGTTTACTCTTTGACACCGTGTCAGCTTGCGTTGTGGAAGTCTCAGCTTGGTGCCCACTCCTCTAATTGGTTGTGTGCAGTTCCTATCTCTGGGTTGGGTCAGACTATGAACGGAAGGACTTACCGTAGTGTGCTGGGATATCGTCTGGGTGTTCCTTTATTCGTGGTATCTAGGCCTTGTCCTGCTTGCTCTCGGGTTTTTGCTGATGATTTTTATGGGGAGCACGCAGTTTCTTGTACTGGCACTGTGGGGGTTAAGCATCGGCATAACCTTGTTCGTGACACCTTATTCGACATTTGCTATAGGTCTGGTATTTCTACGGGTAGGGAGGTGGATATCGGTTTCGTTGACGGACACGGCGGATCTCTTCGTCCTGCGGATTTGCTGCTTTATTCCTGGGACAGAGGGCGTGATGTGTGTGTTGATTTGACAGGGTCTTCCCCCTTGACATAGAGTGGGGTGGCCGATTTTGTGCCGGGACGGGTTGTCGCTGATGCTGCTCAGCGCAAATGTGCTAAGTATAGGGATTTGTGCGCGGCTGCTGGATATGGTTTCCTACTCTTCTCTTTTTCTTCACTTGGGGAGTTGGGTTTAGACGTTGTTGACTTGCTCAAGCGGATCCAGAAATTCTCGGTATCTCAGGATACAGGGGCTCGGGTGGCCGCTTATATCTTCACTAGACTTAGTTTTTCTATAGCTAAGGGGGTGGGGGCCCAGAATGTCTCTCGGCTCCCCACCAACTTCTTGTAAACTTTACATTTTATTTTAATGAAAGTTGCGCGCATCTTATAATAATAATAATAATAATAATAATAATAATAATAATAATAATAACAACGCATGTTTAATCAATATACCCGTGCAAGGAGAATTTTTTAAACTCTTCTTATTAGCGGCTTAATTTTAGGAGTCATGACCTCATTATTAAAAAAGAGAGTTCCATTTTTTAGCGTCATTCCAATTTTCCAACACCTCTACACTTTATTTTGATTTAGCTCAATCACATACTATTTGTGTAGCTGTTAATTGAAAAAGTAATTTATAACTTTCTTTTTCTCTAAATTTTAAAACTATTTGCGTAGCCGATTAATTATACCATCACATACATCTAAATTTGTTCATTGTTGTATTCCTTCATACTCTAAACCAAGTACGTTGTTGTTAGATAAATTTAACCTTATTATATCGTATGAATATTAGTTATACAACTTTCCGAAAAAACTTTGTCTAATATATTAATGGAAAATAAAATGTATCCCTAATAGTACAAACATACATATTTTCTACAATCAAAGTTTAAGGCATTAGTTAGAGTAAACTTCGTAAACAGATTCAAAGTATAATTTTATATAGCACAAGATTGATTATCCCTAATAGTACAAACATATACAAAATTTCTACAATCTATATTTAAGGCATTATTTGGATTAAACTTCGTAAATGTATAAGGAGTATAATTATATATAGCTTAAAATAAAATAAAAAACTTATGATTTATACAAAAACGGAATTGTTTTTCCTAACAACCCGGAAATATCGTCCAATTATCATGTTAATGTCATTCGTTCTTATAATTAAAAATATAATGGCAGACCCGTGCAAAATCGCACGGGTTTAAAACTATAAATCATATTGCACTTCACAAATAAAAGTTTATTTTTTTCCCAATAAATTGACGTAAATGAAAAGGCTCATTGAAATCATTAATTGCCAAATATTAAAAAAACAAAAGACTCATTTTTAGAAAGAGCATGTTGTGCAAGACGACTTGTTTTCAAGACAACCCAAAGCTTTTCTTCTCATTTAATACTACAAAACAGGCCTAACAAATAATTTTCACCTCATATAAGAAGCAATTATAGTATTGGAAATATCAAATTCTCGATAAATATGTCAATCACTATTAAAAATTAACAAAAAGAATAATTTGTTCGGTATATAATAGTGTTTTTTCTCTATTCTTATTTCATGTCGGTCTCATAGCCCAGATTTAAAAAATCCTATAAAAAAGACGTATGGCAAATGTATGAAATGTTTTTTTCTAATGTTGATTTACCGCCACGGATTAAATGTCTTTTTATTTTGTTAATTTTTGCACCCCTTTTATTGGATTCCTAGAATCGCCACTGGTCCTAATTAAGAATTTTCCCCTTTGATGATTATTGTCCCTCGATCAATCTAACATCTACGGTTAAAGGTCTAAACATAAACATGTAAACATGATCAAATAAAAGTCAAGACATGGTTAAGATACTTCGGTCGAGGTTGCTTATTCTAAGTAAAAGTTCTAACAAGGTGAACGCATGCTTAAGAGTAATTGGATTACACATACACACAATTTTAACAACGCCCCCCTCTTGACATCATCAAGTAATAAGAATAACATAGTATGCACACAAAAGTGATTAAGAGCTATATAAATAAAACGAAGTGTTTAAGAAATAATATCAAGTTTAACAAATAATATCATAATATCATAGAGCAAGGAGCGACAGGAGGTTGGGCTAGGCAATGAGTGTATGAATCAAATTTTCCCAACATTGAGCATACACGACTTCTTTGAAAAACCTAAAGGCCATACCAACCCATGCACTACTACAAATTCATGCAATAACAACGCCCCATCAACAACGCATACTCACGAAAATAAAGAAAAACCGTTGTGGAATGGATAATTATTTTTCCGCGGAATTTTATTAAACCTAATAACAACGGTATTAGTTTTTCGAACGTTGTTATTAGTTTTAACAACGGGGTTAACTAACATAACCGTTGTGAATAAATTTACTAATAACAACATTTTATTTTATATCCGTTGTTATTAATTTGGCGCGAAATAAGGAAAAGTAATAACAACGAGCATGAATAAACCCGTTGTTATAATGTGTTATTAATTTGGCGCAAATTTTGGCGTAAATTAATAACAACGGATATGATTTTGTTGTACGTTGTTGTTAGTTGTAACAACGGGTATAACTTTTTTAACCGTTGTAAATAAGTAATTTAATAACAACGGGTTACTATGAATAATAACCGTTGTCAATATTTGTTAATAAAGATGAAAAATACACACAACACTAATAATACTGTACTGCAACACAAAAACACAAACACAAAGTGATTATACTGCATCACAAAACCACAAACACTAAGACATACTCCCTGATCGTCTCTTTGTCATCATCTTCGTCTGCTATTTCTTATTAATCAGGTATTCTAATAATTTTTCTTTATTGATTTCCTGAATTTCGTTTATTTGTGAATTAGTTGCCTTATACATTGCATTTTCTGAATTAGTTGGCTTATTATTGAATTAGTTTTAATTAGTTGGATTTTCTGAATTACTTGGCTTACTATATATACTACGAATGTAGATAAATGACTCGAACTTGGATTAATGCTGCGAATATGAGTGACCCAAACTATAAGGATGGTTTAGCTGAATTTTATGAAGTCGTTGCGAACAATTTGAATGGTTCTTCTAGTATTCCATGCCCTTGTGAAAGATGTGGTAATATTAGGTATATGGCTATTCTGGACGTTAAAATTCACCTAGAAAAGTATAGTTTTAGTCGATCCTATACCCGTTGGATTTTTCATGGGGAATCATTAGAGGAAGAGAATAACTTTGAAGAAGATGATCTTGAGGTATACGAAAGGATAACTGATGATCCCGAGTTTGCCGAGTATGTTGAGTTGGAAGCAGACGAGTTGAATGTTGGTCTACAGATAATGAAGAAAAAGATGATGAATCAAATGTTTTTGAAGATCACAACATTAATTTGGATGACCTTGACAACATGTATGAGAAGTTGTGTGAGTCTGAAGCGCCTTTGTACCCTGGTTGTAAGTACACAAAGATGTCGGCTGTGGTGAAGTTGTATAATATCAAGGGGGCAAATGGGGTTAGTGACACGTGTTTCACTAGTTTATTAGCCTTGATACACGACATTTCCAGATGGTAATGTTCTTCCCGTTAAGACATATGAGGCTAAAAAACTAATTAGAGGGGTGGGTATGAAATATGAGAAAATACATGCATGTCCAAATGATTGCGTATTTTATCGAAAATTATATCAAAACTTAATCAATTGTCCGGTTTGTTTTGAGTGGCGTTATAAGGATAAGGAAGGGATCCCGGCTAAGGTGTTATGGTATTTTCCAGTGATACCAAGATTCATAAGGATGTTTGCGAATAGCAATGATTCAAAAATGGTAACTTGGCATGAAACTGGAAGAATAAATGATGGGAAGCTAAGACACCCGGCAGATGGTATGCAATGGAAATCGTTCGACGCTAAGTATCCCGAGTTCGGCATTGAACCTAGAAACTTACGTCTAGCGCTGTCCACTAATGGAATGAACCCACATGGAAACATGAGTACCCAACATAGTACTTGGCCAGTAGTGTTGGCAATATACAACTTACCTCCATATGTGTGCATGAAAATAAAGTACTTGATGTTGTCGTTGTTAATTTCCGGCCCTAAACAACCTGGAAATAATATAGATGTCTATTTGGAACCTCTTTTAGATGATTTGTGAATTTTGTGGGATAGTGGGATAGAAGTATTTGATGCATATAGGAATGAAACTTTCAATTTGAGAGCGATGTTATTGTGTACAATAACCGACTATCCGGCTTATGGCTACCTTTCTGGGCATACGGTGCATGGGAAAGAGGCATGTCCATTGTGTGGGGAGGATATCGAGTCTGAATACTTGAAGTGTTCTCATAAGTATGTGTATTTGGGAAATAGGGGGGGCTTGGATCCTGACCATTGTTATCGCAAGCAGCAGAAAGCATTTAATGGACGTCAAGAACATCGTCAACCTCCTAGAATTTTGAGTGGGCATTAAGTTTATCAGAAAGTAAAGCATATAGAGATAAAATATGGGAAAAAGAACGGCTCTAAATTGTCTACTCGTGGGTATAAGAAAAGATCCATATTTTTTGATAAACTTCCATATTGGCCTGACGTGGAGGTCAGGCATTGCCTCGATTTCATGCACATTGAGAAAAATGTCTGTGATAATATTATCAATACCCTCCTGAATGTTCCCGGTAAAACAAAGGATAACGCCGCAGCTAGGGAAGATATGCAAATGATGGGTATTAGGCTAGAGTTGGCACCACAGAAGAGAGGTAATGGTACATTTTTACCGCCAGCAGCTTATACCCTTTCACGGAATGAGAAAAAAGATTTTTGTGCATGCTTGAATGGAATTAAAGTGCCACATGGTTATTCGTCCAACATCAAAAGCCTTGTGTCGATGCAAGATCTAAAACTCACCGGGTTAAAGTCACATGATTGCCACACTTTGATGCAACAATTACTATCCGTGGCTATTCGCTCCATTTTACCTGAAAAGGTACGATATGCTATTACCAGATTCTGTCTCTTCTTCCAGTCCATATGCGATAAAGTCATCGATCCCGATGATGCGGATTCATTGCAGGACCTCGTTGTCACCTCTCTTTGTCATTTTGAAATGTATTTTCCACCCTCTTTCTTCACTATCATGATTCACATGACCACTCACTTGGTTAGGGAGATTTTGTACCTTGGGCCCGTGTACTTGAGATACCAGTATCCTTTCGAAAGATTGATGAAAGTTTACAAGGACTATACATCTAATCGGTATCGTCCAGAAGGTTGTATTGCTGAACGTGCTATATTAGACGAAGCTCTTGCATATTGTTACGCTCATCTCTCTCCTGAGGAGTTAATTGGCGTTCCAAAGAATCGTCATAGTGACTGGATGACCGGAAAAGGTATTAGGGGCCGGGTTGAAAAAATTGTGTCACGTGACATGTTACATTTAGCACATACGTATGTGCTAAACAACGAAGATGAGGTGCAACCTTATATTCAACAACACAAAGATGAGCTCAAATACGATCACCCAAACAAGAGCGAGATGTGGATTGCAAACGAGCAGAAGAAGACATTTGGAGAGTGGTTTAGGAATGTTGTCTTGGAGTATAAGAATTTGTATGGTGATGACATCTCTCCTAGGTTACTACGTCTTGGGTTAGGTCCAAATGCCAGGGCCACTTTTTTCAGCGGTTTTGCTATTAATGGTTATACTTTTTACACCCGCGAGCAAGATGAGTTGAGCACAATGCAAAATAGTGGTGTGAGTTCTGAATTTGAGGCAATGCACTTTGCTACTTCAAAAGATAAAAACCCTATTTGGGGAAAATGCCTTTATTATGGTGTTATTCAAGAAATATTGGTATTAGATTACATTGATTTCACAATACCTCTGTTTCGATGTAACTGGGTTGATAACAACAACAATTGTGTTCGAAAGGATAAAATGGGATTTACGTTGGTCAATTTGGATAAGGTTGGCAATAATAAGGATGATCCTTTCATAATGGCATCCCAAGCTAAACAAGTGTTCTATGTCACCGATCCTATGGATAAGAAGTGGTCTGTTGTACTATCTATAAGGAGTAGACGGGGTGCACCCGATAATGGTGGGATAATGATCAGGATGTCGTGTTTGAGGGAATGGATCACTCTTCCACTGTATCTTATTTCGACAATGTTGACACTGATCATGATAACATTGAAAGCATCTATATGCGTGATGATCATGGTGAAGGTATTTGGGTTAACGAAGAAACTATGTCGGGCAAGAAACGTCCCCGATCCTGAGGTGGTTAATAATGTGAGGTATTAGCTTATATATTTGTTTTTTTTTTGTTTCTGTTAGTTTCTGTTATTTTTTTAAATTACTATCTTTCTGATGTGAGGTATTAGCAATTCAAGTTCAAGATGTGTAGTCATTCAGTGTATTGTCTTTAGTTTTTGTTAGCTTTGGTCATTGTTGAAGATTCCCAAATTATTTACCTTTTGGTCATTCAGTGTATACTGCTTATGATATTGCTGTCTTTTTTGGTTTCTGCTGATTATTATTGCAGTGTATAGTGCTTATGATATTGTTGTCTCTAATTATAATTAAAAAAAAATAAAGGTAAGCAACAACAACGGTTGTTGTAAATATACCCGTTGTTATTGATTATCACAACGGTTATTAACCACAAACCGTAGTCATAGTGTTTACTAATTACAACGGGTAGACTACTATAACCGTAGTCATTACTCTATCACAACGGTTTGTTTATGATAACCGTTGTCAATATTTGTAGATAGAAAACACACAACACTAATAATACGACTGTACTGCAACACAAAAACTCTATCACAAAGCGATCATTTTTCTGTCATCATCTCCCTTATTATTTTTGAATTTGTGAATTTGTGAACTATTTCTTGAATTTGTGAATTTGTGAATTTGTGAATTTGTGAATTTGTGAATTTGTGAATTTGTGAATGTCATTTCCTGAATGTCGTTTATTATTTTCACCAATTCAATGTCGTTTATTAGCAAATTTGTGAATGTCATTTCCTGAATGTCATTTCCTGAATGTCATTCAATTCTAATTTTGCTTTATCGATTGAATAGCTTTGAATTGAATTAGTTTAATTACTTCTAAACTTAAGTCAAAAAACAAATTAACGTATCAACATTAATATTATTAAATAATAAGTTCAAACGGCGCCACACACAAATGGCGCCAAAACAACAACAAACAACTACAACCAAACAACAACAACAACTACAACCAAACAACAACAACAAAAACTAAATTGAGTCCGGGTAAATCTCCCGGATAGCTGCCACCGCTAGAGCATATGCATCAATCGGGTCAGCCTCGGCCAGAGCCAACCCTTCCCACTGCTCTACCTGGGTCACTTCAACGAGGTCGACCCCATTTGGCCAACGGTAACGGTCATGTTCGGAAGCCACCCATAGATATGGCCCAGGCTGGTGGTCCGTGCTCTCAATAAAATCTTTTCGCCCATGCCCGGCCTTGTCAAACATTCTTGCCAGTTTGAATGCGGACGCACGATGAGCATCCGACATCCCAAACTCGAAAACGAGTTCCCCTATAAAGTACCTGCGATGATAATTTAGCCACATCTTCCTGATTAAGTAGCCATTTCGAATAAGCGTATCACGGAGTTTTTTGTAGCTTTTACACACAACGTAGCCACCCTCAATATGAGAAGGCATTTGTTTCATGATGCAAGCATATGGTTTAGTAAAAGTTTCAGACATTTTGTATGGTTGATGTTAGTATTGAGGCTGGGAAATTTTGTATGGTTTAGCAAATATGTTATTGATTAGAGTTGGGAATTTTGTATGTGGTTGATAACCTGCTTGTATTGAGGCTGTATTTATAGAGAGTTATTTATTGGAGTTATTTATTCACATGCATGCATTGGTTCACATGAAGGCATTGATTCACATGCATGCATTGGTTCCCAAAACGACTATACATTCACATGCATGCAGTACGTTATTGATTGAGTAAATGTGTGAATATGCAGTACGTTACATTTCCTATGTAGTCAATGCACTTACTGCAATATGCAGTAACTGTCCACAACGGTTATAAACAAAGGCCCGTTGTGGTTAGTAATAACAACGGGTTTTTAACCAATAACCGTTGTTATTTCTCTATCACAACGGCTATGATGAAAACCGTTGTGGAAAGTAATAACAACGGGTTTTAATCAATACCCGTTGTTATTGCTCAATATTATTATTTTTAATTAAAAGATATTGCAGTCCAAACCCGTGAATAAAAAACAGCAGAACCAGCATTGATTAAAGCATCCATTGAACATCATCAATGGCAGCATAACCCCTCTATAAATACAGCCTCAAAACCCCTCCTTTAAATATTACATAACCCTAATTAATTACTCCAAAAATTAACATCATCAATGGCAGCAGTTAACATTCCCAACGATGAGACGACCCTTACAAATTTGATTGCAGGTGAGGAGGAGGCTCTTGCCGTAGTTCCCGCTGATCATCACCCATTGATTAAAGGATCCACTGAACATCGAAGGGATTATTGGATTAAGAGGCGTGAAGCAGTCCGACTTGTCAACCAAGCGTCGTCATCATCATCGTCCTCTGTCTACCCACGTCGGCCTTATACTCGGAGGTTGGATGCCGCAAGAGATATGTTGAGCTGTACCCGTCCTACCTTATCTCCACATGCAAGACGTGTACTTGCAGGCATTGAATCTGTTATTGCAAAATACGAGGTTAATGATCCGGAAGTCATCAGTATCATCAATATTGTTCCGGATTGTTGGTGGCAGTGTGAGAAAAGCTTTTTACTCTTAACCGGAATTGTTCCGGATTATTTAACATCTTTATTTATTTGATGTCGGATGAATGTAATGTACTTTAATATAAAATCTAGGTTATTCCTAATGAAATCAATGAGAAAGAATGTTGTTTAAAGTGTTTGAATTGATGTTCAATATTTTGATGTTTGATCAATAGCGATAATCTACTATATATATATATATATATATATATATATATATATATATAGAAGTATATAAAAAAGGGTTTAGGGTTTAGGGTTTAGGTTTAGGGTTTAGGGTTTAGGGTTTAGGGTTTAGGGTTTAGGGTTTAGGGTTATTTTGAAGTAACACACGTATACTAATAATGATACTTAATAATTAAAAGTGATCCGACCCGAAAATGATACTTAATAATCATCACGCGGATAATAAATAAAGATTTCTATCGAATTAAATTAAATAACCCGATACTAGCTAATTAATTTTGGGTCGGACAGTTTCAGGTTTGTGATGCAAAAACGGCCCGACGACTCGATATATAACCTCATCCGCTAGCATATATATTAACATTTAAATGATCGAATTAAATTAAATTAAATGAACAGACACACGAATAAACAGACACGAAAGCCGAAAGGACACGGCCCTCGCTCGCTGCTCCCTCACCCAATTAAACTAACCCGGTAATTAAAGTTACATACCCTACGAATCTAACTACCTGATCGGAATATGGCCTATTATTATTAACCATTTATTTGTTGATAAAACGTATGTACATACATACACAATAATATAATATATATTATATATAGGTGGTAAAAAAGCAATAAACCGTCCTTTTTAATTAATTTGAGCATATATATATATATATATATATATATATATATATATATATATGCATCGTCAATATATCCGTCCCTTTTAGCGTACTTGATGAACGAAGTCGATCGACCCCATATATATATATCATTATTTAATTTGGGAAACATTGACGAATCTGTTATTATTGCAAAGTAGTACGAGGTTAATGATCCGGAAGTCATCATCATTAATTTTTATATATATATATCATCAATATTATCATCAATATTATTGCAAAGTAGTACATACGAGGTTAATGACACGTGCCCCCGACCCGGCCCAAAAGCGAACGACCCGAAGTACGTAGCTACTAGCTCTAGATAGTGGATTGCCCGATCCGTAACTGGCCACCCGATCAGTTTCAGGTTAACTAGTGATGCATGATTATAATAACCAGGTCCTTAATTAAAAAAAAATGACCGGATTCGTGAATCACTAGACTCGATATATATATACCACATCCGCTTGACCCGGAAATTATTGACGACCTGCCCAATTATAATCATTCCCGAAACAGACACGAAAGCCGAAAGGACCCTCGCTCCGACCCGAACCAAACTAATAATAGTAACTAACCCGATTGATAAAGTTATTAATTACAAACCCGCCGAATCTAACCCGATTGGAATTGATTCCCAGGCCAAACTCGATCCGAGCTAATAATTAAACGTAACTTACGCCTATAATATAAAATTTAGAGCAAAGTAAAATAAATTAAATTAAATTTAGAGCAAAGTTAAATAAATTAATTTAGAGCAAAGTTAATGAATTTATTTCGTGCCTCAAATTTTAATACCGCGCGCACGTATTTGAAAAATTAAAAAAAATATACATAATCTATAAACACGGTGTTTTAGAATACCACCGTTGTTATTACTTTCAACAACGGGTCATAATAAATAAACCGTTGTCATTACTCTATAACAACGGTGGTTTGTAGGATAACCGTTGTCAATAGTTTCTCTTAATAAACCCTTTAGTTTCTCTTAATAAAACATAATTTACAATCCTATAGAGTAAATTAAACACACGTACATTATCATCATCATCCTCCTCGTTTACAATCATCCTCGTTTACAACACAAATCTTTTTGTTTATTATCATCATCATCCTCCTCGTACTCGTGATCATCATCCTGCTCGTTCTCTTTATCATCACCCTGTTCTCATTTTCTTTATCAGGTAATTTTTGTGTTTCGTCTTTAGGGTTTTAAGATTGAAGTTCATCTTTTTGTTTTCATTTTCTATTTATCGTTCTCTTTATCATCTAGTTTCATTCCTTTCTAAGTTTTTAGAGTTTTAGAATCTCTGCATGACTCTTTATTTGTTCAGTTACTATTTCATTCATTTTAAGGTCTTAGGGTTTTAGAATCGCTGTATGCATGACTCTGTTCCGTTACTATTTCATTTCTTTTGAAGGTCTTAGTGTCTTAGGATTATCATGGGTGAAAAACGGAAAAGAGTAGAAAACAATGATAAGGGGGATAAGCCTGGTGAGAGGGGTGCTTCGAAGTGCTCTGCAGCCCTTGCAGCTATAGCGGCAAAAACGCCGATGGAAATAAAATGGAGTGTGAAAGGTGTTCCTACTGGTCCAAATGCTGGCCATTTATCCACTTGGATTGGAGTTACAACCAAACAGTTTGTGCCTATTGATTTAGATGATTTCAGGAATATAAATCCTGCATTGCAGAACTTACTCTTGAAACGTATAAAGGTATGATAATATCTTTAGCTAAACACCATTTTATTTTGCATAAGTTACTATTACATAAGGCAGGAAGCCGTATAAAGGTTCGTATAATGGTATGATATTAGACAGCCGCTTATTAGTATAAATGATGATGATGCAGGAAGCTTTCGATATTCCAGACTGCCATGATAAGTATCTATTACGTAAGGCAGCGGCAGTCTTAAGATAGTGGAGGTGTCACCTTGCCAAATTACACTTGTATGTCGACAAGGAGACGGGGCAGATGCATAAGAGCCCACCGACAAAGTACCCCAACATCACTCAGCAACAATGGGATAATTATAAGGCGAAACGAGCTACTGAAAAGTTTCAGGTTAAGTATCCATGTCATATGTTTACATTTTTGTAAAACTCTACTTAAGGTTACATTTTTCTAAAAGTTTCAGGTTACATTTTTCTAAAACTCTACTTGTATCTATAATTTTCTAATTGTCTCATCTACTTGCGATTTTATATGATTTGAAGAGCGTTAGCGCCAGAAATCGTGCTAACATCTCACAGAAGCGGGGGGTATATTATGGTTCTCGAGGCGGTTACAGATTGATAGAAGAAAATCTCGTAAGTAGCATCTATATATTAGATTTTTTTAATCATACTTGGACTTGATATACATGTATACATATATTATTTTTGAGTTAATGTGTAGGTGTCAAAGGGAGTGACCGACTTGAATCGGCACGTAACTTATAAAGAAGGGCACACGCCTAAAGGATCCCGAACATGTAACGAATATGATCAGGAAGTCTTGGCCAACATAGTAAGTATTATTTTTATTAAGACGGGTTTTTAATAACTTTATTGTTCAATTCTTGTATGTCTAACTATCTATTTATTTTAGTAACAAAAATAAAATTAAGTTTATTTAATATATTATAGGAGAATGTTCTGAAGGAGGTTGCGGAAGGGAAATTCACTCCGAGTGGTCGTGACGACGTTCTTGCTAGAGCGATCGGCCGTCCCGAGCATCCAGGTCGATTGAGGGGCGTCCCATTACATGTCGGAGTCACGAAATATTATGGGACAACAAGCTCGAACAAGAAGAAGAAAAACAAGGGGAAGGCTGACATGGTACCATTTGTTATTGTCATTTAAAATTCACATGTTATTGTTTTAACAAAATGCTGATTCTACATTTTGGGCGTGCAGGTTCAGTTATTGGCCTCCGTGATACTGAAGATGAATTCTGGAGGCAAGCCTTCCGAAGAAGAATTGAAGATGATGGAGGATGTCATTAAAAAGGGTGAGGTAGTGCAACAGATTTGTCAAGAGGCAGACACTACTACCTTGCCAATACATGAGGAGACGGCTGAGAAGATGGGTGAGGTACCTACTGCTGTCGAGGTTTTAATACCTCAAGCCGATAAGGTAAATATGACTTCTTTTTTTTCTGCATTTGTTCTTTCCAGCAGCCATGCCTTTGATTGGTTTATTTTATTAGGTAAATGAGTCGGAAAAGGGGACGCAACTTGAGGAGACGGGTGAGGTACCTAATGCTGCTGAGGTTTTGATACCTCAAGCCGATAAGGTAAATACGACTTAACCATTTTGAACCTCTGCATTTGTTCTTTCCAGCAGCCATGCCTTTGATTGGTTAATTAATTTTATAAGGTAAATAACTCTGAAAAGGGGACGCAACTTGAGGAGCCGGCTGAGAAGACGGGTGACAATAATGAGGTATGTAGAATATAAGAAGTTAGTATATGCTGTCAGTGCTAAATCTGGTCTGGACATGTTCAAGTATAATAGCCTACCCACCAACAATAAATACTTGTAACTAACTTTACATTATATACTCAATATAGATCATTTATGATATCTATTATATTTTGGTATTTAGTAAATAATGTGTAATCTTCAGGCCAAAAACAAGCGGGTAGTTATGCTCACCGACCCTTCATCCAAGGATGTGGTTCGTGTTGCCTGGGGTTTCATCATATACCCACAGCCCAATGACTCAGCGGAAACCATCTTTGTTCATGGCGTACCACTCTTGTCGAATCATGCAAAAGTGGAGATAACGGTAGTCGCGAAGGGCTGTGAAACCCGTAAACTGCCCGTCCCAGTCCGTGACGAACTTCTAATTCTGGCAGATGCGGTTAACTGTTTTGTCCAATGGCCTAATATCCACATTTTCCTGCCTCGTGATAAAAAAATTCAACAGAATGTAGCCGGGGTTAGAAAAATACATCTAATTTAACCAGCCTTTTGTCTTTGTTCATCACCTTCATAAATAGTGAAATTTATATGTTATATTTTTGTTTTGTAGGTAACAAAAAACATGGATAAGTCTAACTCGATAGACAATAATCTTTCTACTATCTCGTCAAAACAACAACTTGATGAGGTATTTAATCAACTCTCTTTATATTTTAAGTTCTACTATCGCCTCATCATTGAAAGAGCAACTTAATTTAGTTAGCCACATGTAGGTTGTGAAAGGTAGCACACCGCATCATTTCCCCAAGCTGAAAGAGGTCAGGAGTCTATCCCGTACTAAATATCATGGGAACGTTTACATGGAAAAAGTACGAACGGTGGCGATGCTGGACCTTTATAAGGAGGCTGGGAGACGCATAGCAAGCGAGCAATTAATAATTATTCCGCTCGAGAATGATATTGTAGGGGTAGAACGCCAAGCAATGCTGGATTGGGAAATGCTAGCCGTTTGGGCTGGCCTTGACGAGATTGATGTCCAACACCTATATGTTTGGATGAAGTAAGTTTCTTAATAAATTAAATCATGCAGTATTCTAATATTCTGACTAAGATATAGTGTTTTTAATATCGGAATTAAAACCGTCATGTAGGTACTTGAACTCGGTTGTGATCCCCGAGACCAATAATCCACTTGCTCAATACGGATTCCTGTGCCCAAATGTTTTATCTATGCATATCGGGATGTTTTCGTATGAAGAACGTGTAGATTATATTGCTGCGGAATTGGCGAAAAACAATAAGCTCATTTTTGGCCCTTATAATGAAGTCGGGTAATATATAATGAATATTACGATTCCAAATACAATTGCATTTTTATATGTTTGGTTATGATGCATGTTGTGCTTGTTAATAATGATGTGTCTCTCGATCTAGGAGACATTGGGTGCTAGCAGCGATCAATCCGACCAAGAAGAAAGTATTTTGGTTGGACTCTTTGCATAGACAACCATCCGAGACCTTTAAGAAGTTGATTATTAAGTAAGTTTATAATACTGATGATTTGGCACATAATATTAAGTTTCATTTATTATTATTAAGTAAGTTTATGTGACTTTCGGCCTCTTTCCTTTTTTAAAGGGCCTTTGAGAAGAAAAGAGCAACCGGCGATCAACCGACAGAATATTCTGATGATGGCCCTACTTTTATTACGATAACAGGGGTACGTACGCGCAAATACAATACCTTAATAATTAAGTGCATTAAACTAATTACGCATATACATCTGTCTTTTTTAATTACGCATTAAACTAATTGGTAATTGCCTTCTCGTCTCTTCGTTTATTATGTAATAATAGGTCCCTAAACAGCCGGATAGCATACAATGTGGATACTACGTTTGTCGTTTCATGTTGGAGATTATTAGGCGAAGATATATCAACATTCCAGAAAGAGTTAGTAGTTTAATGTAGCTATTATTTACTTTTTTTCATTAGAGCTGATATCTTTTCTGCTATATATATATGATCGATGTTGCTAATTATGTATGCCTATACTGTTGTTACCCTACTGATCGATGTCTTTTATTTGTTTTATCCGCAGTATTTACTCAACACGCCACATGTCCCTGAGTACACTAAGCACAATATAGACGAGGTAAGGGACTTGTGGGGCAAATACCTCCTTGAACATTATGGTAAGAAAGAATAAATGAAACTTAGATTATTTTGGAAGCAGATAGGGAACTTTAATTTGTAGAAGTCATTAGAGCAAGTTGGAAGTATGAATTGCTCTGAAAGAGATCATTTTGGTTGTATATATCATTTTGCTGCTGCTGTACATGAATTGCTCTGTACATGAATTGCTTCTGAAATTGGTTTATGCGTGCTGCTGCTACTGCTGCTGATTTATGCAGGATTTTCACTGGCAGGGGAACAAATTACAATTTTTTCAAAAACAATAATAAAAATAATAACAACGGTTTTTCAAAATTCATTAAAAGCGTTGTAATATATTTACCACCAAAACTTATCATACCTTTAACAACGGTAGATTCTAAAATACCTGTTGTTATTAAAACTTTCCACAACGGCTTCTTTATTATATTCCGTTGTAATTAACAATATTCACAACGGGTTTGAAATATTAAAGCGTTGTTATAATCTTTCCGCAACAAAAACTAATCGGCCTTTAAAAACGGTTTTAGTAAACAGACCGTTGTTACATATTTCCCACCAAAACTATTCACACGTTTTAACAACGGTGTACTCTGATATATCTGTAGTTATTAAAGCTTTCCACAACAGCTTGTTTAATATACTCCGTTGTAATTAACTATATTCACAACGGGTTTAAAAAACAATAGCGTTGTTATAATATTTCCCACCAAAACTAATCATATCTTTAACAACGGTTTTATTTAAGAGAACCGTTTTCGTATCTTTCCCACCATAATTATTCACACGTTTTAACAACAGTTATCTAGTAATAACAACGACTTTGTACCGTTGTTAAAACTATTCACAACGGTAATTTCATTAAATCGGAACCGTTGTTAAAACCTTTAACAACGGAGGCTTTAACAACGTCCGCTTTTTAATATTACAACGGTTTTTAACCGTTGTCATAGCCTGTTTTTTTAGTAGTGTTAGTATAACCAAATGGCATCACCTTGAACTCAAAGTGACCATATCTTGTACTAAAAGCGGTCTTCGGGATGTCGGCATCACGAATGGGAATTTGGTGGTATCATGATCTCAAATCAATCTTGGAAAAGGTCGAAGCACCCTTTAGTTGGTCGAACAAATCTTCAATTCTTGGCAAAGGATACTTATTCTTGATTTAAACTCGGTTCAACACTCGGTAGTCAATGCCAATTCTCATGGAACCATCCTTCTTCTTCCCAAAAAGAACAGGAGCACCACAAGGTGAGGCACTCGGTTGAATGAAACCCTTTTCGATCATCTCGTCAAGTTGCTTCCTTAACTCCTTCATCTCGGTTGGAGCGATGCGGTATGGAGCTTTAGCTATGGGTCCGGTCCCGGGCATAAGATCAATGGAAAACTCAAGATCACGCTCTGGAGGGATCCCGGGCAAGGCTTCGGGGAATACATCAACAAAGTCTCGTACTATAGGTACATCTTAATCTTGGGTAAGGTGGTAGAAGTAGAAGTCACAAGACACAAAAATGCTTGGTGACCCTTTCTTACTATACTCACCAACTTCATTGCAGAAATCAATTGCACACCTATTCGGGAATGAGATCCCTTATAGATTATTCTAACTCCTAAAGGACTCGTAAGGTAGATCTTTTGATCTCTACACTCAAATCTAGCATGGTACAACGCTAGCCAATCTATACCTAGGATTACATCAAACTCTCCTGGAGGAAACTTAAGGAGATTAGCGGGAAAGATGGTCCCGGCAATAGAGATAGGGACATTAGGGTAAAGACTAGAACATGAGATAATTTCTCCGGATGGTAAGGATATGGGGGTATACTCACTAGAAGTAGGCTTGATAGTTAAGTTATTAACATTAGGTGAAGACACAAGCGACATGGATGCTCCGGTATCAAATAAAATAAGGCACGGTTGCTCTAAGATTTAGAACAAACCCGTAATTATCTCCGGATGAGCATCGGTTCGTCTCGGCTTAAGACATAGATAGATGCTCTAGCTTTCGCACCGGGGGTGGGAATCTTACGATAGCGAAAATCACGGAAACGGTGATCGGTCTTCTTGACAAAGTAGCAAATGAGGGGCCTATCATAGCATTCGCTTCCGTGGTGAACGAGTCTCTTACAACCGTCACAAATTCTTCCTTGAGCTTGAGCTTGAGGGGGAGGATAAGGCCTAGGAGCCACATTGGAAGTAGCTTAGGGCAAGAAAGGAGTGGGAGCCCTTGCATTTGCATTTGGGGGATGGTTAATTCTTCGTTTGTTGGCATAGGCATTGGAAGATGAGGGAGTAAACGACATTTTGCCATAGAAATTTGGCTTAGGTGAGAAGGAAGGAGAGGGACTTTTCATATTTGCTTCATCCTTGATGGCCTTCATGGAGTTCTCGGCCCAAAGTGCATCATCATACAACTCTGCAAAAGAGGTAGAACTCCTCCTTACTTTGCTTTGGAGCAAAGCACTAAGCTTATTACGATAGTAAATAGCTCGGTCTTCATCATCCTTGATGAGTCTTGGTGCAAAGTGAGCAAGCTTGTTAAAATGAGTGGTGAAGTCTTGAACCGTCAAGTCACCTTGTTTAAAATCGATGAATTCTTTGAGTCTTTGTTGTTTGAGTTCTTTGGGGTAGAATCGGAATTCAACAAGAGTCTTGAAACGTTCCCAGTTTAAAGTGAGTTCAAGAGTAGCAGTAGGACTATTAATCGACCACCAGTTGTCGGCTTCTCTCACAAGAAAGTTCATAGCAATGCTCACCTTGTCTTCTTCCCGGACTTGATACAAGTCGAATTGCTTCTCCATCTTCCGGAAACACTCCGAGAGCTCGGTAGGGTCCGGTTCTCCTCCATAAGGCTTGGTCTTCCTCCTAGTAATTTGGCTAGCCACCCAAGCATAGCCTCCTTGGTGATGGTCTTCTCTAAGAGGAGGGGCTTGGTTAGCTTGAGCATGAGCCGCATCTTGTTGATTCCTTAGGACTTGAATGAGAGCCTATAGAATGACATTCTCTACGAGTCGAGGTCTAACTATCTTCATAAGAGGCAAAAACAAATCAAGATTAATCCTAACACTTAGCATAAACAAAGACACTACGAAGTAAATTCCTCAATTTCTACCCATCTCTCATTTATTATTTCAAGGTCAAGAAATTTAAGTTAGGGTTCACGTGTGTGCGTCGAGAGCGTCATAGGCTCTGATACCAACTGTGACAACCCTCGAGATAGCGGAAAAGTAAACATACAAGCATGCAATTTTAAATAGCAAAAATAAGAGATTTTCGAAACTTTTACATGCCTAAAAGAAAAGTACGAGGAATGTCAAGAAAAGTACAAACTAAAGCATTAAGTACTACACGGAGACGTACTCTCTCAAAACGTAATCAACCTAAAATAAAGTCTAGCGAACTAGCTAAAACGTCAAAGGGAAGAATCGATAAGGGCCGACGCCCGCTAGCCCACACCCAAACTCCAAAAGGCAAGAAAGATCCAAGCAAGCAACATGTTCATTCATGAAACATGAATGCGACAGCCAGTGGGGAGTAACTCCGGGTTCTTCCAGCCATATCACATCAAAAAGCACATAAACAAGCATGTAATCATATGTCATCATGCAAACGTATATATCATGTCGGATGTAAGAATAACATTATGATAATAACAATATACGAGTACAGAAAACCATCATCCATCATCATTGTGCAATACAAGACTCGGGAAAGACTCCCCTTGGCAACCATATAGAACACTAAGGGCTTGCATCTCACCATTAGCGACATATGCTTGAGAAGGTTTGGGACTCGACATACAAACCAATCATAGGCGGCCAAATCAATCGAGTATACAATCCATCATATGATCAAACATAAGCATACACCCTTCACGGTAGATGACACGCACTAGAATCATGTACAAATAGCAAGACAAGTCAATGGAAGTCCACGGGATAAGACGTTTCCCTCAACCGTATACGACAAGACGTTTTGTATATACTCATGACCTAGACAAACAAGTCCACGGGGTAAGACGTTCCCCTGAACTGTGTACGATAAGACGTTTCGCACACACAAGACTCTAATCTTCTCGGTAGGACTACGATAATAATACGGTCCTAGTCTAAACCTGGCAAAACTCTCGGGACAAGACGTTTACCCGATTCGGCATGTGGCTAGACGTGCACACATCCAAGACTCGATCAGCACGAAGGACGTTGAGTCCCCAAAATTCGGCTAAACCACACGAAAGAGGCGGAAAGAGATCTATGATCAAAAGTCAAGCTAGTACGCTACATGCAATGACACCACCTCGCAAGGATACAACATTTGACGGCCGGGTCGATCAACGCATTTTGTTCACCTCCCAACAACGTCGTCATATCCCCACTAAAACATGCATACAAGCATCAAGGATACACCCCATCGCTCCGACATTCCAGTCTAACGAGGATAAGGTGTAGCCGGGAAATGAGAGTTCATAGCACTCAACAAGTAGTGCTCAAATCAAATGCATAAGGTAGAACCGACTCAAGAGGGGACATATCAAAACTGTTACAAAACATGTGATATAAGCATGTGAGATATCATATATCCTAAACATGGATATTTAATGTTATTATATAACTTTATAAGAAAAACAAACCATACAAACAATTACATGTGAGGTCAAAAGGAATAGAATTGAGAATAAGCTACAGGGGGTGCCAGCCGGTCAGGGGGACCGACTGTCGGCTACCCGGCTGGCACTACAGCAACATCAAACAACACCAAAATATACCGTGGATCCCCAGCCGGTGAGTGTGACCGGCCTCCGGCTACCCGGCTGGGGTCACAAGCCAAATGAGAGAAAAGAAGAAAAATGGGGAAGGGGGAGTTCAAGCCGGTCGGCCGGCTGCCGAGTGGCCGGATGGGACTCGCATGTTAACAAAAATTCAACAATTTTACAAGGGGTTCCCAGTCGTTCGGCTGAACGGCGGCCGGTCGGTCGGCTGGGACTTACGCATTATCAAAAATCCTCGAAACAACAATTTCACTTCAGACGAGTTCCCAGCCGGTCGGCTAACCGGCGGCCAGTCGGCCGGCTGGGACTACAAACACGCGAGGTTGAAGAGAGTGAATAGTAATCTGAAATGTTGAGTGGAAAATGGGTAGAGTATGGGTTAGGTTGTGAGTGGAGAATGGGAAAAGGCTCAAAATGTGGCCCAAGGTTTAACCCACACGAAATTTCGAGTAGAGTCCGAATACGTTCTCGGATTTTGCTAAATTAGACACGGAAAACTAAGTTCTATTCTAAATCTAAAATTAAGCTAATTAATATTAATATAATATTATTAAATTATGACGGCTAAGATTACGGGTGTTACAATCACCCCACCTTTTAAAAAGTTTCGCCCTCGAAACTTGAGCGAAAGGAGGATACCTTAATCGATTAGGCTTGGATACTTAGCACGCATGGTAGCTTCCGGTTCCCACTTCTCTTCTTCAACATTACCACATCTCCACAAAACCTTCACTAAATGCACCACTTTGCTTCTCAACTTTTTGACCTTGCAATCAAGGATGCGGATTGGCTTCTCTTCATAGGACAAATTCGGCTCGAGGTCGGGAATCTCGGCTTGCAGGACATGACTCGGGTTACTAAGGTACTTCCTCAATTGAGACACATGGAAGACACCATGAACTTTACACAAATTCAGGGGCAAGTCCAACTTGTACGCTACAGCACCAATTCTTTTCACAATGTCAAAGGGTCCAATGTATTTCGGGCTCAATTTACCCTTTACACCAAACCTTTTAACACCCTTCATCGGAGATACCTTCAAGAACACTTTATCTCCAACTTCAAACTCCAGTGTTCTTCTACGGATATCGGCATAAGATTTCTGCCGGTCTTGAGTAGCTTTCATCGTATCATAGATGACCTTCACATGATCAATGGTTTCTACAAGGACATCGAGGCCTAAATCATGAACATCGCTCAGTTGATCCCAACAAATAGGGCTTCGGCATTTCCTTCCATAAAGAGCTTCATAAGGGGCCATCTTGGTCGAGCATGATAGCTATTATTGTAAGAAAACTCCACCAAAGGCAAACTCTTTTCCCAACTAGATTAGAAGTCGAGGGCACAAGCTCTAAGTAAATCCTCCAAAGTCTGGATAGTCCTCTTGGTCTGACCATCGGTAGCGGCATGAAAAGCGGTACTCATCAACCACTTACTACCAATGGCTTCTTATAAGGCCTTACAAAATCTCGAACAAATCCTCCAGTCTTGGTCGAATATGATCTCCTTGGGAACACCATGATATCTGACGATCTCATCAACATAGGCTTTGGCTATTCAATCTAAGCTCCAAGTTTCCTTGATTGGGATGAATCTGGCACTCTTGGTCAAACGGTCAACAATAACCCATACGGCATCTTTACTTCCAACGATTCTTGGCAAAGCCATGACAAAATCCATAGAAATAGATTCCCACTTCCATAGTGGAATATCTAAAGGTTGTAGTAATCCACCGGGCCTCTTGTGTTCGATCTTCAATTGTTGGCAAGTAAGGCATCTTCCAACTTAGGACACAACATCACCTTACAAATTCGGCCACCAAAATTGTAGCTTCAAGTCTTTGTACATCTTGTCCCCCTCGGGGTGGATAGAGTAGGGAGAAAGGTGAGCTTCCTCAAGAATTCGCTTACTCAATTCAAGAGCATTAGGCACGAACAAACGGTCATGGAGTCGAAGGACACCTTTGTCATCAATCTTGAAGTCTTTGGCTTTTCCTTCTAGAAGCGGATCTCGTAGGTAGCATTTGGCTTGAATTTTGAAGTCAAGAGCATTTGGCTTGAATGGACTTGTAGGTAGCATCATCAACTTGGCTTTAACGGATCTCGCGGAGAAGAACGGGTTCGGCAACCATAACACCAACATAATCGAATCCTTGCTTCACAAACTCCAATCTCAACCTCCAAAACTCGGCACAATAATCATCGAGTAGAACCCGCAAAGCATTCAAGGTATGAGAAGATTTCCTACTAAGAGCATCGGCAACAACATTGGCCTTCTCTTCGATATTCACCAATTCCAACCATCTTGTTTGCCTCATATTCAACTCATTTTGAGTAAATATGTACTTCAAACTCTTGTGATTGGTGTAAATGCGACAATGAACACCAATAAGATAGTGCCTTCACACCTTCAATGCATGGACAACGTGTTGGAGTATGTGTCCTCCACAATAGTGCATTTATATAATAAATCTCATTTGGAATATACGTGGCGTGATTAGTATATTTTGATACTCCACGTCAGTTGATTAACGTAAATCGATTACGCTCAGCTGACTAGAGTTAGACGTTATTGTCGTATAACGGCGGTGATCAAATGATCCCTTTAGGTCACACCTATAGGATGAAATCCAAATAGTAGAACTAATTATTTTTGTATATGATACAGTTAATTAGCACATTAAATATATTTGATATGTACGTTTAGTTACGAGAGTTATTTATTGGAAATTGAGTTTGGAACTCATTCCACTTAAGTTTATTAGTCAATTATACGATAACTGACTGAATAAATTTTACGTCTGATTTTAATACGATTAAATAAGATTTAATTTAATGATTAATTATTAACTCATTAAATTAGTTGAGATTATGCATATATTTTGAGGTAGAGGTAATTGGTTAATTATGTTTAAAAAGAGTTGTAAAATAAATTAACTGGACATTGTGGGACTCATTATATATTGATATAATGGTTAAATATCACTTAAAAGTTGAGTGTATATTGTTTATTAATTTGAGTCATATAATTGTTATATGATCAAATTAACACTTAATTATACAAGATAATTAAATATATGATTATAAGTATTTGTGGGACAAATATCAAAAATCAAAATGGACCACATAACACTAGTTGGGGCCGGATTATTTATTAGTGGAGATCAATGATGATTGTTCGCATCTAATCCTACACTCCACCTTATGTTATGACACCATTATCATTACATTTACTACCAACACTCAAGTAATTTGCATGAGAATATAATAAGCAAAATAATCACCCATTTGGGTTAGCATATGACCGGCCAAGTGCCTTTAAAAGGACACTTTGGTTGTTCATTTCCACTTGCTTGATTATTCACTTGTTTTACAAATCTCTCTAAAAACCTCTTCTTTCTACTCAAACACACTAATATTCTCTATGTATTACTAGAGTAGTAATACACTAATATTAGTAGTATTATTTCTTACTTATTATCTAGTTAATAATAAGCTAAGATTATTTGGGTGGATTCTTAGGTGCAACAAGAAGGAGACCTTCTAATTTGGAGGTTGTTTTATGGAGGATTATCCACTAATTCCATGCTCAAGAACAATAAGAAGGAGTACTTATTGTGCCCATATTCAACCGAAAATTCCCAATGTAAGGATTTTTTCGTCGTATCTTCTCTTTTATGCTTTTATATTTGCATGCATGATAACTAGATCCTAAATCAATAAGTTAATATAATTTAATGAACTAATTAGATGAGTCTAACTAGAGGTCTAGGACTTTCACAACGGCGGCTAATTCCAGATCATGAGTACGGTAGTTCACTTCATGAACTCTCAACTGTCTCGAGGCATAAGCAACCACTTTACTATCTTGCATAAGTACACAACCCATTCCCAACTTGGAAGCATCACAACAGATATCAAAGTCTACACCATCTTCAGGTAAAGTTAACACCGGAGCGGTAGTCAACCTCTTCTTCAATTCTTGAAAAGCGACTTCACAAGCTTCATTCCAAACGAATTTCGTCTCTTTCTTCAACAATTGAGTCATCGGTCTTGCAAGCTTTGAGAAATATTTGACAAATAGACGGTAGTAACCCGCGAAACCAAGAAAATTTTGAACTTCACTAACATTGGTTGGACTCTTCCAATCAACTGCAGCTTCAATTTTAGAAGGGTCTACCATCACACCTTCTTTGGAAATTACATGTCCGAGAAATGAGACATTAGGTAACCAAAATTCACACATGGATAATTTGGCAAACCACCTTTGACGACGAAGGACACCCAAAATAGTGCTAAGATGATTAGCATGCTCTTCTTCGGTATTGGAGAAAACAAAAATGTCATCGATGAAAACCACTACACACTTGTCGAGATACTCACTAAAGGTGCGGTTCATTTGATTCATGAAACTAGCGGGAGCATTAGTCAAACCAAATGGCATCACTTTGAACTCCAAGTGACCATATCTTATACTAAAAGCGGTCTTCGGGATGTCGGCATCACGAACGGGAATTTTGTGGTATCTTGATCTCAAATCAATCTTGGAAAAGGTAGAAGCACCCTTTAGTTGTTCGAACAAATCTTCAATTCTTGGCAAATGATACTTATTCTTGATTGTAACTCGGTTCAACACACGGTAGTCAATGCCCAGTCTCATGGAACCATCTTTCTTCTTCACAAAGAGAACGGGAGCACTCTAAGGTGAGGCACTCGGTCGAATGAAACCCTTTTTGATCATCTCATCAAGTTTCTTCCTTAACTCTTTCAACTCGGTTGGAGCCATGCGGTATGGAGCTTTAGCTATGGGTCCGGTCCCGGGCATAAGATCAATGGAAAACTCAAGATCACGCTCGGGAGGGATCCCGGGCAAGGCTTCGTGGAATACATCAACAAAGTCTCGTACTATAGGTACATCTTCAATCTTGGGTAAGGTGGTAGATGTCGAAGTCACAACACACAAGAATGCTTGGTGACCTTTTCATACCATACTCACCAACTTCATTGCAGAAATCAATTGCACACTCATTCGGGAATGAGATCCCTTATAGGTTATTCTAAATCCTAAAGGACTCTTAAGGTAGATCTTTTAATCTCTACACTAGAATCTAGCATGGTACAAAGCTAGCCAATCTATACCAAGGATTACATCAAACTCTCCTAGAGGAAACTTAAGGAGATTAGCGGGAAATATGGTCCCGCAATAGAGATAAGTACATTAGGGTAAAGAGTAGAACATGAGATAATTTCTGCGGATGGTAAGGATATGGGGGTATCCTCACTAGAAGTAAGGTCGATAGTTATCTCCGGATGCTCCGGTATCCCTACACAAAGGACACAGATGCTCCGGTATTAAATAAAATAAGGCACGGTTGCTCTAAGATTGAGAACATACCCGTAATTATCTCCGGGTGAGCATCAGCTTCGGCTTGGCTTAGGACATAGATAAATCCTCTAGCATTGGCACCGTGGGTGGGAATCTTACGATCGGGACAATCACCGAAACGGTGACCGGTCTTCTTGCAAAAGTAGCAAATGAGAGGCCTATCATATAATCCAACTCTGGGGTGAACGGGTCTCTTACAACCGTCACAAATTCTTCCTTGAGCTTGAGCTTGAGCTTGAGGGGGAGCATAAAGCCTAGGAGCCACATTTGAAGTAGCTTGGGGCAAGAAAGGAGTGAGAGCCCTTGCATTTGCATTTGGGGGAGGGTTAAAATCTTCGTTTGTTGGCATAGGCATTGGAATATGAGGGAGTAAACGACCTTTTGCCATAAAAGTTTGGCTTAGGTGAGAAGGAAGGAGAGGGACTTTTAATGTTTGCTTCATCCTTGATGGCCTTCTTGGAGTTCTAGGCCCAAAGTGCATCATCATACAACTCTGCAAAAGAGGTCGAACTCCTCCTTACTTTGGTTTGGTGCAAAGCACTAAGCTTATTACGATAGTAAATAGCTCGGTCTTCATCATCCTTGATGAGTCTTGGTGCAAAGTGAGCAAGTTTGTTGAATTGAGTGGTGATGTCTTTAACCGTCAAGTCAACTTGTTTGAAATCAATGAATTCTTTGAGTCTTTTTTGTTTGAGTTCTTTGGGGTAGAATCGGTCTTCAACAAGAGTCTTGAAACGTTCCCAATTGAAATTCAGTTCAAGAGTAGCGGTAGGACTAGTAATCGACCACCAGTTGTCGGCTTCCCTCACAAGAAAGTGCTTAGCAATCCTCACGTTCTCTTCTTCCTGGACTTGATACAAGTCGAATTGCTTCTCCATCTTCCGGAACCACTCCGAGAGCTCGGTAGGGTCTGGTTCTCCTCCATAAGGCTTGGTCTTGCTCCTAGCAATTTGGCTAGTCACCCAAGCATAGCCTCCTTAGTGATGGTCTTCTCTAAGAAGAGGGGCTTGGTTAGCTTGAGCATGAGCCGCATCTTGTTGATTCCTTAGGACTTGACTGAGAGCCTCTCGAATGACATTCTCTACTAGTCGAGGTCTAACCATCTTCATAAGAGGCACAAACAAATCAAGATTAATCCTAACACTTGGCGTAAACAAAGAGACTACCAAGTAAATTCCTTAATTTCTACCCTTCTCTCATTTATTATTTCAAGGTCAAGAAATTTAAGTTTAGGATTCACGTGTGTGCGTCGGGAGCGTCATAGGCTCTGATACCAACTGTGACAACCCTCGAGATAGCGGAAAAGTAAACATACAAGCATGCAATTTAAATAGTAAAAATACGAGATTTTCGAAACTTTTACATGCCTAAAAGAAAAGTACGAGAAATGTCAAGAAAAGTACAAACTAAAGCATAAAGTACTACACGGTGACGTACTCTCTCAAAACGTAGTCAACGTAAAATAGACTCTAGCGAACTAGCTAAAACGTCAAAGGGAAGAATCGATAAGGGCCGACGCCCGCTAGCTCACAATCTAACCCCAAAAGTCAAGAAATATCCAAGCAAGCAACCTGTTCATTCATGAAACATGAATGCGACAGTCAGTGGGGAGTAACTCCGGGTTCTCCCAGCCATATCACATCAAAACGAACATAAACAAGCATGTAATCATATGTCATCATGTAAACGTACATATCATGTCTGATGTGAGAATAACATTATGATAATAACAATATACGAGTAAAGAAAACCATCATCCATCATCATCATGCAATACAAGACTCGGGGAAGACTCCCCTTGGCGACCATATAGAACACTAAGGGCTTGCATCTCACCATTAGCGTCATATACTTGAGAAAGTTTGGGACTCGACATACAAACCAATCATAGGCATCCAAATCAATCGAGTTTACAATCCATCAAGTGATTAAACATAAGCATACACCCCCTCACGAGATAAGACGTTTCCCTGAACCGTATACGACAAGACGTTTCGTATACTCATGAGCTAGACAAACAAGTCCACGAGGTAAGACGTTCCCCTGAACTGTGTACGATAAGACGTTTCACACACACAAGACTCTAATCCTCTTGGTAGGACTACGATAATAATATGGTCCTAGTCTAAACCTGGCAAGCCTCTCGGGACAAGACGTGTACCCGATTCGACATGTGGCTAGACGTGCACACATCCAAGACTCGATCAACACGAAGGACGTTGAATACCCCAAATTCGGCTAAACCACACGAAAGAGGCGGAAAGAGATCTATAGTAAAAAGTCAAGCTAGTACGCTACATGCAATGACACCACCTCACTAGGATACAACATTTGACGGTCGGGTCGATCAACGCATTGCGGTCACCTCCCAACAACGTCCTTATCAAAAACTCAACAATTTACAAGGGGTTCCCAGCCGGCCGGCTGTGACTTACGCATTATCAAAAATCCTCGAAACAACAATTTCACATCAGACGAGTTCCCAGCCGGTCAGCGGTCGGCCGTCTGGGACTACAAACACGTGAGAATCAACTTCAACAACATCCAACTCAAATTCCATGGTTACTCATCCAATTCCAACAACATTTACCAACATCAAACCACATTAAATGCATATTAATCATCACTAATTATTGGGTAAACATCAATTAAAGCAAACCCAAACACATTTATTGCCCAACACAAGTTCCAACATGTTAAAAGAGCATATTTAACCACTTGAATGCAACTTAACATAGAATTAGTGAAAGAAAGCATGGAAGATGGAATTCAGACATACAAAACGGCAAAAAGCATGTTTCCTCATGAAATTCAAGCAAGGATTGTATCTTTCCTAACTAAAACCACAATTAAAGAATTAAAACACGCATTGATATCGAGTAACCCTTCACCGTTACCTTTTGCGTCTTCAACAATCTTCTTCTTCTTCCACTAGGAAATAGTCTCGGTTTGGATCTTTGAGGTGTCCTCCTACAAATTTGATACAAAAGATGAATATTTTCATCTTGTAAAAAGATGAGAAAACGAAAATGAGAAAGACTAGATTTTTCTTACCTTACTAGGAAGAGAAGAAGAAAAGAAAGAGAATAAGCTAAGAATCAATTAATTTAGATGAAGAATGAATGAGTTATGGTAGGATTTAGGTTGAGAAGCTTAGGCTCAACATTGGTGAGGGTTTTTAGGGTTTTGGTGTGTTTGTGTGAGGTTGAAGAGAGTGAATAGTAATCTGAAATGTTGAGTGGAAAATGGGTACAATATGGGTTAGGTTGGGTGAGTGGAGAATGGGAAAAGGCCCAAAATGTGGCCCAAGGTGTAACCCACACGAAATTCCGAGTAGAGTCCGAATACGGACTCGTATTTGCTAAATGAGACACGGAAAACTAAGTTCTATTATAAATCTAAAATTAAGCTAATTAATATTAATATAATATTATTAAATTATGACGGCTAAGATTACGGGTGTTACACTCATAGATGTAGAGTTCTTTTTTTTTTTTGAAAACTAGATCGATCCTCTAGAATAAGACCATCCTATTTCATCCTTTCGGATAATAGAGGTGAGTTGAAGCCATTTGCTTTCAAACCACCTCGAAAGATTTGGACAAGAATGCCCAATCGAGGCCATAAAGTAAGCAACTTTATTGGCCTCTCGAAAACAATGTTTAACCATCACTTCATAGAAAAAGACAAGGTCTAAAACCACATCTTTGATAATACTCGAAATTTACCAAGGAATTTGCCAAGTCTTCCGAATTGAGTTAATAACACAAAGATTATCTCCTTCAATTATAAGTTTCGAAATTCCTAACGATTTAGCTGCTATGACGCCTTCTTTTAAAGCTAGGGCTTCTGCAACAAGAATACTATTAAAACAACATGTTTTAGCTCCTAATAAAATTACCTTACCATTATGGTCTCTAAACGAGTAACCCAAAGAAGCTTTATTATCGACTAACTTAGATCCATCAAAATTTAGTTTAAGAAAGTTTGACGGGGTTTTTCCCAAGTAATTTCTTCATTACCATTCACATGATTTTTAGCTGACTCTCGTATATCAGGAATTTTGAGATCTTTAAACTTACTTTCATTCCAAATTTTAATACCATTCATAAAAAAAAAAAAGACTAAGCTTACTAACATTCACATTAACATCGTTAAAGATAAAATCATTTCTAGAGAACCAAGCATTCCACCAAATAAAAATAATTCTAATGAAATATGTTCTTGAGAAGGAGTCTTTTAACACTTTGAGCTTTAATACAAAACTTTGACTTGAATCAACAGTATCTGTTGTTTGAAAATTACTAAAATTAGAAATACCCATATCTTGAATAATTGACCCAATAAAAGGACAATTGAAAAGTAAATGATCCAAATCTTCATTATGATGGTTACATAAAACACAATGTGCTGGAACGTCAATATGACTTCTAATAAGCCTACTTTTATTAGGTAATCCATCAATACAAGCTTTCCAGAGAAATACTTTAATTTTGGTGGAATGTTTAATTTCCAAATCTTGTTAAACTCACAATTTGTAAGACTATGCTCATACAAGCCTTGTGCTAGAAAAGTCACTGTTTTGGTAGAAAAAATCTTCACTTGATAATCCCCATATTAGATTATCCGGAATCTCATTATGTGGTATATGAATGTCTATAATAAGGTTAACAATGTCAGAATTAACTATTGTAGATATCTTAAGAACATCCCACTACTTACAAGGAGTAATAAAATCTTTAACCAAAATATTTGGTTCATGAATATCTTGGTGTAGATACCTCGAATCTAAACCTTCCGTCAACCACCCAGTGATGATTGGGTCGCATGTTTGGTATGCGAAGCGATTTATGACAGTTCATAAGTTTGTCGTCAAGTGATAGCTCAAACACTTGTGTCTACCCCTTGGTCGTGATCTACGTACCGATACGGTCGTTTTGACAGTCATTAGAGTCATTTTGGAGTCCGAGTTAAAAACCACTTCATTTTCAATAAACCGTCTTTTAACACCGTGCCTGAACGCTCGAGAATATTCCGGATATTTTAATATTTCAAAACTTATCTTTCTCGGTAAAATATATCCGTATTTTATTTAGAAAAGAATTCGAAATCTACCGCAATTCCATAAGGAAACGCGGAAATCTTTCTTTCAAAGTAGGAAACTGCTTGGGAAATGACGCAGCGGGCCTTGCGCCTCTTCCAAGGGTAGCATTGGCTGGTGTGCTTCTTCCCCAGCCTGTTTTGCCTGTTTGCGGAATATTTTCTAGATGTCTTTCCGTGTCCGAGTTATTCCAAAACTCTTCGGATTTTATCTATACAAGGAGAGGTTCGTTCTCACTTTCAAGGCACGCGAGTGTTCCGCCCCTTCTTTCTCGCTCTTTGCATTCTAGACCTTGCTCTAAGCTTATTGACAACTACGTGCTTGATTATTCGACCACATAAGCTCATATCCTTCTGGGTACCTGTCACGTTTTGCATTGACCTTCCAATTTGACCAACTCAATTTAGTTAAATCAACTTTAATCAATCAATTTCCTCTTACGAGGGTACTTTCTTTGCTTTCGAGTCGAGCTATCGCTAAACGAAAACTTAATTAGATCTCGTTTCGTCAACATGTAAGCCTGAGGGTGTTTAATCCCGTCTTCTACTTTATTTTTGTATTTAAAATCATGTAAGATCTATGTCGGATTTATGTCACATCTTTCCAACTTTTTAGTAGTCTTTTCTTTTGTGTTTGAATCACCTTTTCTTATTATTTCATTTTATTAGTTAGTCTTGACTTAGATCCCTAATAGTCAATATTAGTGGGTTTTTGTCGTCTTTTATTCAAGATTGCATCTTTAAAAGGTTAGATCCGTTCATATCTAGTATGAAATCTGTCTTCTATATATTTTAGTTTAATTAATCAAGTAAATCACTTCAATTCGACTTATAGATCAATAATAAACCGTGAATTCACCAACGAATGATAATTGATCGGGATTCTGGCTTCACAGCCAGAACCCATCTCAGGAACAGACGCAAGGTCTGATGCGCCTCTTTTAGAGGATGCATGACCTGTTGCGCCTCGACGTAGTTTAATTAGCTAATCAACCGACTATCATTCGCGTTATCGTTGCTGATCTGATTCGTTTTAGTTATATTAATTCTTTCCTGTATTTCAATTCATCTTTTAAGCATATTTTTGAGGTAATTTATTTCAATCTCTTGTAATCATTGTATAATTTAACTAATTGTTCTCACATGCAATTGAACCTTAAATCTAAGTTCGACATAATTGGATGCTAAACTACATGTCAACCGACTAGTAAAGTTCACATGATAGGGTTAAAACGTGGATGTTGCATAACATCCATATAACAGAAGAGATTCGCTAATCATTAGTAGTGTAACAACCCGAAATATACCCTATTTTTCTAGGGAAAATATTAACGGACACTTTTCAGCAAACTTAAGTTTTAATTTAGAATTTATTGTTTCGAGTCGAATTTGGAATTTTCGAGTTCGTATTTGGAATTTCTGAGAGATTTCATGAAAATACCGTTTTAAGTCATCTTTGACTTTTCTTGACTTTTAAGTCGTCTTTGACTTTTCTTGACTTTTTAAGTCGTCATTGACTTTTCTTGACTTTTAAGTCGTCATTTAACTTTTCTTGACTTTTAAGTCATCTTTGACTTTTCTTGATTTTTAAGTCAACTTTGACTTTCTTTGACTTTTCCCGACTCGCCTTGTAATTTTAAAGACCGAAATTATATTTGAAAAATAATAAATTTAATTTATTTTTATTAAGATTTATTTGAATTTATGATAATTTAATATAATTGTTTTGAATTTATTCGGAATTAAAGAATAACTTTTACGGTTTAATCCCGAACATCATTTAACTATTCCCGAGTCATTTTAAATCCCGAAACAAACCCGAAACCCGACTTAGGCATGAGTCACACTCCCCATGTCATCTTTTTCCACTCATATGGGATCTTTTAATTAAAATGATTAAACTAATAATAATATCTAAGATATTTACAACTTTATCGATCCGTCAGTTTAAATTACGCAAATCGATAAATCAGACCCGATTTCTTTGATGAACCACACGGCTCTTCTTCCTCTCTTAAAGCTTGATATTTTCCTTTCTTTTGATTACAATAACATAATATCTTGATTTTTGATTTAATTAACTTAATATCTAATTAATTACCGTAATATAATTATTAAACCCGAGTCAATTCCGTAACAACAATTTCAAAACCCGACTCCATATTTCTTCTATATGTACACGGCTCACACCCACCCACTTTACTCACTAACAACCTTTCCATTTTACAATAAATCAACTTAAGATCAAATTGATACTTTCTTTAATCGTTCTTCATCGTTCTTCGTCGTTCTTCATCGTTATTCGTCGTTCTTGAGCAAAATCGTCATAAAACCTTCATTTCTTATTCAAATCCGTCCTAACTTATATTTCTAGAATCTCCTCTTCGTTCTCCATCTTCAAGTACGGTTTATTTTCAATTCCGACAAAATCGTTTTCAACACTTTAATTATGGAAATTCATAATTTTAGTTCTAATCATGTTTTTCTTGTTATTTCTTATAGGGGAAGATTTTGAAGACGAGTTTGGAGACTCGTATATTTTGGGTGAATATTAGTAGACGGGTTTATACTTCTTAATTTTTTTGGTGCTAATTGGTTTTGCTAGCTAAGGTAACGA